>JAFMSR010000015.1:1968176-2366971 GCA_022818135.1 Saxidomus purpurata
TCAAGTGCTTGCTTATTGCTTAAATGATGAAGCATTTGATGATGGTCAATGATGATGATCATTATCTATAAGAGTCCGCGTTGTCGTTCAAATATTTAGAAATAAGTTTTTGGTATTATGGTATTATGTTCGTTCTAAATTATAGTCAACTCACCATTACTGGATCGTTGTGAAAATATAGTTTATGTTTGGAGAAACAACGTGTGGTGCATCCTAAAACAGCTATCACTTTGTAGGATTTTCATTTCACAAAAATATACAGTACCTTTTTGGATTTATTTTGGAAATGCGCTGCTTATTTTTGAAGTTTAAATATACATTTACTTCCACATGTGTCAATAGCGGATCACGGGACAGTTTTTTAAGCGGGGTGGGGAGGGGAGGGGGGTGGGGGCAGGGGCAGGGGCGGTCTCTAAATGCGTTATACCTATCGCACTTTTCAAAAAAGTGTTTAAAATTTTTGTCAAGGACATGCCATGTTATGGTATAGCCGCTGAAAAGATTTTGCTACAAATGAGAATCAGCTTTCTTCACGGTCACAGCAAGGTACTTTACTATCTGACCTGCCGATTACAAAACAAAGGATCGTCAGCTTTCCTCAATAATTAACTCACAACTGAAGTAAGTTCTAAGAAAATTATTATTTCAGTTTCGGTCAGCCTTTATGTGACTCTCGTGCCATCGGTATTGATTTAGATGATTTAAAGTCACATTCATTGAACAATGCACGTGTACAATTATAAACAAGAAGACGCGGCAATGCCGCCAAAGCAGGTTTAAACAGCGCCTGTAGAAATTATAGAATTAAAAAAAAACAGTCATCTTGACTCGACCCTATCTTAGTAACAGTGCCCTTGACCTTGACCCTTGTGACCTTGGGCCCAAAATTTTTTTCGCTACAATTTAAAAACTAAATTTTTTTTTTACATTTTTAGTAACAGTGACCTTGACCCTAGTGACCTTGACCCCCAAATTTTTTTTTTTGCTTAAAACAATCAAAAAACTAAAAATAAATAAAAATCTATTTTTAGTAACAGTGACCTTGACCTTGACCCTAGTGACCTTGACCCCGAAAAAAAATTTTTTTGCTTAAAACAATCAAAATACTAAAAATAAATAAAAATCTATTTTAGTAACAGTGACCTTGACCTTGAGCCAAGTGACCTTGACCCAAAAAAAAATTTTTTTGCTTAAAACAATTTAAAAACTAAAAATAAATAAAAATCTATTTTTAGTAACAGTGACCTTGACCTTGACCCTAGTGACCTTGACCCGGAAAAATTTTTTTTTGTTTAAAACAATCTTAAAATAAATAAAAATCTATTTTTAGTAACACTGACCTTGACCTTGACCCTAGTGACCTTGACCCCGAAAAAATTTTTTTTGATTAAAACAATCAAAATACTAAAAATAAATAAAAATCTATTTTTAGTAACAGTGACCTTGACCTTGAGCCAAGTGACCTTGACCCCAAAAAAATTTTTTTGGCTTAAAACAATCTAAAATCTAAAAATAAATAAAAATCTATTTTTAGTTACACTGACCTTGACCTTGACCCTAGTGACCTTGACCCCGAAAAAAAATTTGTTTTTTATAACAATCAAAAAACTTAAATTAAATAAAATCTATATTTAGTAACAATGACCTTGACCTTGAGTCAAGTGACCTTGACCCAAAAAAAATTTTTTTTTGCTTAAAACAATCTAAAAACTAAAAATAAATAAAAATCTATTTTTAGTAACAGTGATCTTGACCTTGACCCTAGTGACCTTGACCATAGTGAACCAAAGCTTCCTCTCCACGCAAGCTACCTACACACCAAGTTTCATTACAATTGGTCACTCCTAACTCAAGTTATTGAGTGGAAACCATTTTTCTATTTTTAGTAACAGTGCCCTTGACCTTGAACCAAGTGACCCCTAATGCAATCCCAAGCTTCCTCTCTACACAAGCTACCTACACACTGAGTTTGATTGCAATTAGGTACTCCTAACTTGAGTTATTGAGCGGAAACTATTTTTCTATTTTTAGTTACAGTGACCTTGACCTTGACCCTAGTGACCCCAAATGCAATCCCAAGCGGCGTCTCCATGCAAGCTACCTACAGACCAAGTTTCATTGTAATTGGTCACTCCTAACTTGATTTATTGAGCGGAAACCATTTTTCTATTTTTAGTAGCTGTGACCTTGACCTTAGTGACCCCAAATGCAATCCCAAGCGGCGTCTCCACGCAAGCTACCTACAGACCAAGTTTCATTGTAATTGGTCACTCCTAGCTCGAGTTATTGAGCGGAAACCGTTTTTCTATTTTTAGTAACAGTGACCTTGACCTTGACCCTAGTGACCCCAAATGCAATCCCAAGCGGCGTCTCCACGCAAGCTACCTACACACCAAGTTTCATTGCAATTGGTCACTCCTAACTAAAGTTATCCAACGGAAACCAATGTTTGACGCCCGCCCGCCCATCCGCCCGACATACGACATAGCCATTCTAATAAGTAGGTTTTTTGAAAAAACCTGCTTAATAAAAATATGTTGAGTACAGTTATTTGTTTGACTATATATAAATGGCAACCTTATCTTAAAATACATGTTTTTTCAATACACAACCATGTAAAACGTAAGAAGTGAGCAGCATTAGGTCATAAATAGTGAATTTGATAAAATTACAAACTATTCAATTAATTATCTTTCAAATGGTTGTCACCGTACAACGTTTCGGTTATAATACCGACATGAAACAATTTTGATTTAAAAGTGGCTACTTAAAGACTCCAAATAGTTATGGTTGCTTTATACGTTTAAGCTGAGAATGTGTCAAACATGTAGCACATGCTAACACTATGTCAACAAAGTGTTCGTTTACCCGTGTTCCTGTCATTAATTGCATCACATATTCATGACCAGGTGTAGGTAATTTGACTGTTGGTGTGAATTCTTTTTCTTCTGAGACTGATGAGCCGAATGTAGATTTGGGTTTTGTATCTGTAACTATTAAAAGAAAAGATCATAAAATCAATAATTTATCTTTTTTATAAGCTGAAAGAAATTATTCAATTTTCAACGCATGTAAATACCTTACAGACAAGAAAATATTTATATTCAAATAAGATTTACAATAAAACTTGCTAAGTTACATTGTTACAGTAGTAGATAGTGTTTCATGAAAAAAATAATTTGCGGCATTTTAGCAGATGCAGGCGATTGTTTAGGCAGATATTACATTAACAAATGTCTTTTATCAGGTCGGAACAGCAGACGTGTCGTGCATCTGCACATTTGTAAATATCTAGCAATGCTAGACCAGCATACAACATTATTTGCCTAAGTATTAATTACTTGAAAACAAACTCGATAAATTGATCATACTGTATCACATTTTAAGTATTTGAAAGCAAATTGAAGTTAGTCTTGCTTGATGTTCGTTGTTCAAAACCGGCAATAGCATTTTTCGTCACGTATTAAATCGTTCTATACCGTCATAACATGACCGTCATTTATTAAGGAGATATTTCTTAGCCCTGTTTTGGATTCATTAATTCCGATCGCTGAGAATGACGCTTCGTGTTCTTGTGGCATAGTTAATGACTGAGCCGAGTCATCCACACAAAAGGCGTGATTTGTTTCTGCTATTTGTATGTGTAAAAGTACTATACTTTAAAGTACAACACAGAGATGTTGTCTTGTCGGGGGCATCAACTGTAACCAAGTGCATGTCAAGTTCCCATCATATGAATCAGATGTTGATTGGAAAACAATATTTCTGAGTGACAACAAGTGTCTCAATACTCTAAGCCTATTGTTGAATGCTCTCAATTGTTCAATTTCTTATTGTATAATGTGCACTTATCGAAATTTCTAACGCCCCTTAGTATAGATTGTGCAATAAGTCAACTGATCGAAAAAACTTATCGTTCTGAAATTAAAAACAATTCACAAACATTACAAACATTATGTCGTCAAAAGAGCTACAAACTTTTAAACATTAGAATACCTTCACCTTAGACGGGTGTGATTTGGTGCTTCTAGAATTAGAATGATTCTAAATCGAACGATTCTTTTTTCGGAATAAGCAAAGCTCTTCACCAAGGAGATAACCAAAAAGCCAAAACTGTTTTTAATGGTTACAATATTAGTCACTAAATGTATCAATAGACGGGTGCAATTTGGTAGTTCTGAATTTGTGATTGATTCTTATAAGCACTTCTTAAGCGTTCGATTAAGCTTTCTCACTTCTCGGAATTAATTCCTTTAATTCTGGAAAATGGGTGCGATTTGGTAATTCTGAATTAGGAATTGATTCCTAGAAGCACTTCTGAAGCGTTCAAGTAAGCACATTGCCTTGGAAATAAAGGGTCCTGGAAGAGGTGAACACATGCTTATAGTGACTGATAATTACCCCAGGTTTCCAGATATAACATAGATAAATTTTCAACACACGGATTACCAGAGACAATAACAACTGACAATTTTCCGAATCTCATTCAGGAGAAATGCAAGACTTTTTCTATCAAAATGGAATTAAGCATAATCAGATTACACCACGGTTTTCTATCCTAAAACGGACTTGTAAAAAACTTTAACAGAACACTAGGAAAGGTCATCAAAGCAACACTGTTGTCGAAGAAAAATCTTCAGAGCTCCAAATTCCTGATGACGTATAGATCTACGCATCATCTATCTACGGGCGTCATACAAACAACACGGTTATACAACAGGACTGAACAAACTTCCGCATTTAGAAGGAAGACAAAGGACGCTTATTAAAAGTTCAGAATGAAAACTTATGCAGACAGGTGTGCAAAAGAACGCATCATTTCCTTCGAACTAGGACAGAAAGTATTGGTTCTAAACAAAAACTCGGGCAAACTCAATCCAAGTTGGAGTAAAGACGTATACACTGTAGTAGGGCAAAATGGAAGTAAATCGTTCTTAAAGTATGTTGAAAATGATACATGTATTGTGAAATGACACATATCACAGATCAGACCTCTGTATCAAAGTTATAATAAAATAAACTAGCAGTGAACTTTGGATGAACTGAGGAATATGTGAATAATGTGTTTAAAATAAACAGTATAAGTTTTTCTAAGAATTATATGGCTATAATGACGTTCATTCAAATTACAGCGATGAACAATAAGTTTGTCCAGCCAGGACAGTTTGGTGACAGCTTGGCAATACCTATATCTAAGCAATTTGATTAATGCTTTTGATGATCTGTTTGACATGTATCGTAGGAGGACCTGATTCAATGACTGACCTGTTTCAGTGACCCTTTGAAAGTATGCAGTCATTTCTAAGTGCAATATTTCGGATAACTATTTATACCTTGGCTGTGAACTATACCATTTTAGCTTTAAACAGATTGGAAAAAAGTGCTGACAGCGACAGTTTAAGCAAATGCAAATTACCGGCTATTGTCACTTGTTTACAAATGAAATAGGGGTCACTAAAATAGGTACGGCTGAGTTTCTGTAATGCAAAACAGGGGTGCTTGTGATAAACAGCACTATATTATTTTGTTGGAATATTTTCCACTTTATTATACATCACACAGATACAAGACAGATAGCACAATGTACATAAATACAATAGGTCTTCTTCTCTTCAAAATAATTGGTAATGCTGCCAGAAGTATTCTTAGGGTCACTGAAACTGGTACTTCGAATATATAATGCTGTGAAATCGTTACTTTGTTTTTGCTTCAGACAACTATAACTTTGAGTGAACTTGTTACATTTATAGCAGACAAATAATCTATTAACTATGGAGAGGATACATAGAGGATATTTGTTTGTTTTGAGTGGATATGGAATATATCTCACCGAGAAGTGATACAATTGTAATATTTTACGAGCGCGAAGCGCGAGTTAAAATGTGAAAATTGTATCACTTTGATAATAAAATGTATAATCTATCACTGGTCAGCTTTAAGAATAGAAATTTGATAGCAATTTGTGGTAGATTAGGTTATTATAGAAAATAGTTTTAGAAAAAATATTTTGTGTCCCACATCCATGCCAAATATATTACAGTACATAACCTATTGACAAATGTACAGCACGAAATCATGCACAGGACAAAAACTGTCGTAACTACAGAACGACATTGAAAATTAAAATAACATACCGGGTATTGACAAATGTACAGCATGAAATGATACATGCACAGGACAAACTGACGTAACTACAGAAAAACTTGAGAAATGCAACCTTGAAAGAGCATAGCACATACAGAAGGTAGCTCCGGCGTTCCATACGTTACGGTTCTCCGCCATAATAATTTACTTCCGGGATTAAACTAATGAATCTACTCCAAATTTAGCTGTATCAATGAAATATACAACCTGCAATCCGCTGCTGCATCAATATGATGTCTCTTTCTGCTTCCTCTACTAATTCTGTAATATGTTGATTACCACTGTGTTCAGAGATTTCTTTCAAAACATCATATTTTCCAGGTTTAAGGAATCCTTTAACTGCTAAAGCATCAAACTTATCTAGCAACGATTTCTTTGAAGAAAGCAAACCTCGTGGAACATATCCCTTCATATGCTCTATGAAATTATCGCATTCATGTCCAGAATTGCCAAGATCGTCCGAGATGGTTGTCAGTAACAATTTATGACGTGTAAGTATACGATCCATAACTGTACAGCGATTTTTTTAAATGTCTAGCGTGTTCGGTCACTGTACTTTATTCAAACTTAGAAACTAAATGAAAACTAAACAAAAAGGCAATGTCGTTTCACGGTTTTGATAGTCGCAAAAAGTACATTGAACATTGATCTGTGTTATCTTGGTCGGTGACTCATACGATTTAAACACTTAACCCAATAACCATGCACATGTATTTTTCATTCTTACTTCCCCTGACTACATGTCGGTATAAACACATTTTATTACTTTCATTTTAGCTGTAGGTTTGTTGGTCCGGTTGCCGGCAAGTAAGCGTCAGTCTATGACATTAAGGTAAATCCGGAAAATTTACATTATTGTTGATAAATGATGATGCACATAATGAAAAAATGTTGAGAGCTTCTAGTTTGCAAAGAAGATTAATATTTTAAAGTATGATTTTAATTCACAATTTTTAACATATGCAAAGTTAAAACAAGAACTTATTTTAAAAAGATGGTCGGCGCGATTTTGAGTAAAATATCATAGTAAAATTTCCTGTCAATGTTATATATATGCAGTAAGAAAGCGGCAAGTGTCACAGGGTGAGAAAATTGTGCTCACTGTACGGGACGCGAACCAGTTATCTTTCGCTTACAGGGCGAATGCTCTCTCGACTGAGCTAACACTTTTACTCCCCTGTTGTGATTAAGATTGTACCGTGACATGTGCATCAGGTAAACAAATTTAATCCTTGTTTTTCTAATCAAATGATGTTACTCGAAATACTGACTGTTATTCGCTGGCCGAGATACCCTCATTATTAACATTAGTTTGGAGGTAACAACATATTATGTTGATAGACATGTACCATTTACGTTCTGAAAATGTAAAACCATTCACGAAAAACTGAAAACGAAGGGGTATTTTATTGACCTTTTCCATGCGTTATTATCCAATTAAAAGGTGTATTTAAGAGTAGACTTTTCAATCCAAAATTGTTACACATTTGACTTGTCATTTCATTGGCGGTTGAAAGGTTACCTACATCCGGTCAAAAGCGAGTAGCCGTTTTTTCTTTCAAGGTTAATCATGTGAATAAAAAAGAACGCCATTGAGTTACTCTAGCTACAACCTAAGAAAACTGTCATAGTTCTCTGCTACGAAATTCATTTTGTGATGTTTACACAGAAAAAGGAATACTTTACACCATTAATAAAAAATAACTGTGATGTTGAGCAATAATTCTAGTATTCATTGTTTGTGCTTAACTTGTAAACAGTATTAATTTCAAACAAGAGTACATTATTGCACCCACCTGTTAATAAATATTCACCGGCTTTTTTAATATTTCTTTTTTTATAATTGATAAATTTTAACACTACAACCACTGTCATTTCTGCTACTGACGATTATGGTGACGATGATGATGATGATGATGATGATGATGATAATAATAATATTATTATTATTAATGATATTACTATAATTGTAGTTGTCATTATTATTATTGTTATCATTAGTATTATCATTATTTTTATTAGACTGAAGGGGAAAAGAAACGCAGGTTAAACCTTCGTGATTTGAAGGAATGTATTAGACGTGTTTTAAATTTCTATCTTTCATGAGCAAATTTCCAAACATTTATCAGTTTATGATCCCTTTGAACGTCTGTTAGCCGTACCATAATTTAAAAAAAAATCAATATAAATAGTGGAATGTGTATCTGTGAGTTGTTACAGGATATTGTAGTTTTGTTACACTACCTTTCTTTTTTTCTTTCAGTATATTAGTAGTAGTAGTATACTCACCAATTATTACATTAATGATAATAATAACAACTTGTATTTAATAATAGCAGTACAAAAATAACAGTAATGATGCAAAAATGATAATATATGGTCAACTTTCTCACATAAAGAGTCCTGACTGTAGCAGCTAAACGCAGGGCATTAATCCCGCGAGGTTTGGTGATTTCAAATCCGAAACCTTAACCACTCGGCCACGGAAGCTAGTGACGGGGGATTCGATAAAAGGGAAATAAAATTGAAACTTGATTATTATTATGGAGTCATCTGTCCAGATTTGTATTTGTCGGGAAAGTGGCTGCTTGAGACGGTGAATGTATAATCCGCCCCCCCCTATTTAAATAACGAAAGGCGAAAGACAAGAAATCGAGGGTGTCAGGGAGTTCCAATTTTCTTGTTCTGTACTCTTTTGTATTATTGTATGTCTTCGGATTATGCCAGTTTGGGGAGCACCAAACACTCACTTTCTTATATAAAACGATGGAAAACTTGAATGAGATCATATGAAATGCATAAAAATCTTCTCCATGAAACTAGATTTAAACATCGGTTTTATGAAGCGAGGGAGCCGGGTTCGGTAGTCGAGCACACTGAGTCGTCGGCTCTTTCAATGGTTATTAGTGTGAAAACTTCTTCCATGGCTATATGCAATCTACCGAGCACTACTGCACTGGTGACATTGATTCTTTGGTGGACTGGGCGTGAATCTCTGCTTATTGGTTTGTCTTTTAAAACACCCACAATTCTATAGACTTTTCAAATACTTTTATTAGTAAAATGTTTTGTTTACGCTATATTACATTTACAGACATAAATACAAGTAACAGAGCTGTATAATATAAAACGCAGTTACATATACATGCTAGTTCAATTGTTACTTTCAGAATAAGTTTCAAAATTTCAGTTGCTATTTGTTCAGTCGTTAAAACAGCTGAAAGGAAAGCATGTTTACTGAAATGAAAGAAGGGCACGATAATGTTGTTGTTTTTAATCTGTTTAAGGAATCAGTTATCTCCCGCCGGTCAGATCTAGGAGGATCTATTTATGAATTGTGAAAACCTGTCAGTTTCTAAAATCTACCTTGTTTTAAAATTGAACATTACAATAAGAATATCACCAAAATGTTTGCATTATGCATAAATGCGCAACAAATTATTTTACAGGGATAACCGAGAAAAGAGGCGAAAGCATAATGTAAGAACTCTTAGGTGTATGGGAGATAACTTCAAAATTTGTGTGCGATGTTCTCATACGAGTTACTGTTCTTAGTATGCAACAGAAAGTCTAATGGCCAATTTCTTTTCTCTGGCTTGAGGCTTAATCTAGGTTTCAAGCCAACTGACGGATTTCTTTTCTACAATCTCGGCTTGGTCTTGAGCCTTGGACAGTGTCCAAGCCAGCTTTCAATGACCGATTTCTTTTCTCTAATCCAGGATTGGAAACGCTCTCGTGGCCATTGTATTTTCAAACCACCTATAGGGTAGGCTTGAACGGTTATTTATCAACTATGAAAACACAAATAACTGCACCGTTATGTGAACTATACAAAATTAAACATTCTTTGCATATAGAGAACAATGGCCGCTAGATGTCTTGACATTTTTGAAACTTTAGAAAGTGAACTAAATCAAAGAATGGTTATTTTTTAATTACGTGAGAGTTAACTACATGTAACTTGATTGTCTGATTAGCCGGAAAAATTTAAATTAGGTAATCCAATCAGTGGTTACTGTGATGATGTGCATGATAGTAACTTCCATGCAACACTTTTTAGTTAAACTTCAACGGAGTCCAACAAGAACTATAATTTGCATTAAATATAGTAAACATTGATTTAACTTGATTGTTTATTGTCCGTTAACCCTTTAATTCAGTTAGAAATTAATGTCAGTACCTTTCATGCAAAACTATTACTAAAAGTGAAACGCCGACGCCGACGAAAAACTGACCCCAATAGTCGTCTTTGTGTTCCAAATAGTCGAGCCAAAAAGTCACCACTCTACTCTAGAAATCTGCATCGTGTACCAGCGCCCTATATTTTTTCCTTTTTTAGCGATCCAGCACTCTGCCCCTCACCTAACCTTAGCCTTACGAACGGTTGTCTCTCTCGAACCCAGGAATCTTTACATTTGTGCTTCTATAGATGATGTTAAAGTCCCATCTTCACTTTCACAGGGGCTCAAGATGGTAAAATCTTGTGGACGCTCAATCTCCAAACCCCTGGTCAGAATTTAATGATACTTCATAGAAGTGATAAGCACCATGCCTAGTTGTGCATGGTCCATGTTTCGGGTCACTAGATCAAAGGTCACAGGGGCTTGAGATAGTAAAATATTGTGCGGTTTTAATCTCCAAACCCGCTGGTCAAAATTTGATGATACTTCACAGAAGCCTTAAGAGGTGCAGGTCCAATAATCAAAGCATCAAACATTACATACATTTTAAATACTGTGTCAGTGGGATGTTCGAGGGGTATTCATCACCTTCAGTGACAGTTCTAGTTTTGTTTTATAATTAGGATTATATAATAAATATTCTATTTCAAAGTGTACAATTTCGCCAAAAAAAATATGTAGAAAATTATAAATTGGTAAAGACTACTTTGAAATCAGTATTGCATCTAATAAAAATAAATAGAAAGAAAAAAAGTCCTTCATTGTACGACCGCCTTTTCATAAACAGTTGTCTTCAGGATCGAATCATTTGTCCCTTATCTTTCACAACACACACTCATACTACTCACCTACACCCGCACCGCCCCCTGCACCCCACCCCCCACACCCTGCGCTCTGTGTACCGCTCTCTGTTTCGCAACTTCCTATTCTTACGAAAAAGGTGATGATAACATTTATTTTGAATAGTTACTTTTCTCTGTAGTTGTACAGTACACAAATGTCAGAACTGTCATGTTTGCTGCTTATCATATTTCTGAAAAGGTTTGCAAAACAAGATCACTACTAGTTGTGATGAATTATACCAAAAAATAGTAATTTACATTTCAGGAACGTCACACAATGAACATGGAGAACTCATCATTGCATGCCTGTCAAATAATTATGTATTATCCATGTATATTTTGAAGAATAACAGTAAGAAATATCGAATGTTTCCATGAAAGCATATCAACAGTGATGTTGAGTTCTTTGCCAGACTCTTCTGACCAATATTACAGTTGCCTGTTGCCAAATGTGTAAATACATGTATTTAACTTACGAAAGTTTTAAGTTTCAAAATTGAAGTAACAACGCACTACCATAGTAACGTCGATCCTAATTGGTTACGTCATGTAACTTTGCGACTATCAAATAAATGGTCAACTGATTTGTAATTTTGATATTTGCGACTGTCTTTACGGTTTTTAATGTTAACAAATATATTGAACGGCTACTTTCTTTTACAGGTAGTGTTCTAAAAATTTAGGAAAAGCATTAAATAAAGAGCACTTTTTATCGAGTCTGGTTTTCTCGTGAAGCGGTATCTTTACGCTAATTTGGTGGTGTTTAATATTTCATTATGATGGTGAAAAGGATAAAATTCAAAATAAGATATGTATTTTTCCTAAGTCACGCATTTACGCACCCCTCTCTGTTACGCTTACAACTTATCAAAAAGAAGGCCAGTTATTCAGCCGTTCGTCTGTCCGTCAATATTTATATATCATTTACACTTATGCATTGTTATGTATGTGGTGAGTTGGTTTGGAAAGATAAAAAGATAAATGATACATTTGTCTGTGTAGTCCTGAATAAATAAAAAATTATGGAAACAAATATAATATTTATGTGCGTTTATTTTTCGTAACAATGTTACATTAATAGGAAACAAATCCCTGAGTTACGGGAAAATAACTTTTATGTACCTTTCCCCTATCTTTTCTCCACAACCTCTCATTTTCCTGCCTGCCTGCATCATTATACCTTCCTTATTCGCTCGTTCTTTCCATTTTCGTCCGTCTGCTCACTCACTCACACGACATAATTTTATCGTACTCTATTCATTATGTATGATGAGACATTTAGCGCATCGGGTTTTTATTTGCCTAATTTTTGATAATTTTTTAGACTTTATTAATTAATATATATACTCCATGAGTCACTGCGGTTTTTTAAATGAACGACTATCACAGTGCCGTTAATAGCATGTTTCACGTAATACCCGTGCAATTTCCCCCAAACTAGGATTGAAATCAGTACAAAAGAAACGGACAGTGGTTTGACCGAGACAGAGAAAAGAAATCCGCATTAGCTTGGATTCAATCCTGGATTGAAACTCGGCTTGTTCAATCTAGGTTTCAAACCAGGTTTCAAGCCACAGAAAAGAAATTGGCCATAAGTTTCTACACAACATAAATATGTTTCATCTCGGTAAAAACTCCTGTTATAGTTCGAAAATTACAGCTGGTTATTTGTTCACTAAAATGCATGTAAAAGTGTTTCTTCCTCTCACATTATATCAGTAACCGTACATTTCTAACGGAAATTTCAGCAAATGCATGCTATGAATTGGTGAACTACAGTTCAATTGCCACTCACCATCGAACTTCTATTTCTAGAATGGAAAGCTGCGATTTTTAAATTTCTTTAAGCTTTTATTCATATGCAGCCATTTTACCTGCCACGTGGCAAAAATAAGACGTTTGGTTAAATTAGAAAAAATAAAAAGATGTTTTTACAAAAGATTGAAAGAAAATATTTTTTCAAGTGGACGTTCATCATGAAATATAATTAATTGTCTTGTAATAAAGTGTAAATGATTAAACTAAGATCTTACCGTTAGAAATGTATGTTTACTAATGCAGTGAGAGTGGACGAACCCATGTAAGTGAAACACTTAAACTATATTATTATGGCTTAAGTATATAAAAGTGTCATATCATCCTGGAAAATATTTCAGCTCCTCTAAATACAAAATTTATGTAACAGCAATACTAACCATTCTTACACTATTGGAAATTTCTCCTATATACACAAAGAAGGATTTGAGCGTGATAAAACTATTAAGTATATCACGCTAGGCGTCCGGAACTATTTTTGACTGCTGAAATTCCCTCCCGTGTAATTTTCACACAACATCTACGAGTGTGCATGCGCTAATACGTTTGGATTGGTATTCTTGTGAATGAATTCAAGTGATGTAAAAAAAAAATCGTAGTAAAATTTTCTACACTTCCGGTATCGCCAGCAATATCAGAAACAACAAAAATAAGACGAATAGCGTTTTATTTGAGGAGTAAAAAAGAACAGCCAAAATTTCACGAAATGCAAGGAATGCACGGAAAACTACAAGTTTCAAGACAGCGACTTCGTGAAAGCGCAGCAAATAGTACCCCATCGAACATGTTTTTGTTTAGATTAACGTGTTAGAATAGAAATAGATTTTATTTTTGAGTGATATACCAGTTATTATATCACTGTATACCCGACGAAACATGCCAAGGCAAATGATCCCAAGTCAACCCAAAGTGTACGAAAATCTCACAATTTACAGTATGCTACACGAAAATCACGTTATACGAGATTTTGAAGGAAAGTTGCTTTTGTTCTTGAAAGAAATTAAACTACAGTGAGGCATTAAATGAATAATATAAAAGTAGGCAATACATATATCGGTCGAAAGCATTACTAATTAACTCGTAAGTGTATGGGAGATCACTTCAACATTTTGTGTGCGATGTTCTCGTACGAGTTACCTCTCTTAGTATGCAACAGAATGTCTAAGTGCGCGCTTTTTTCTTTCTGCACAACATAATTATGTTTCACCTAGGTAAATCCTCCTGTTATAGTCCGAAAATTGTTACACACATGCTATTATTTGTATCCATTTTATTCCTCGATAGCTCTCGTACCGAGAACCTATTTTCGGAGAATAACTATTTACGGATTTTAGACAATCCCGGCGCGTGATATGATATCGTAGATCTACGTCATTTTATTTGTTCGATTATTTTTCAGAAATGATTTTCATTTACATTGATTGTAAGATCTATTCAGAAGGGATTTATATATTTTGAAATAGATAACCGTAAAATAAATGTTTTAGAATAAAAAAACGGTATGAGGAAGTTGTATAGACGGTCCAGCATTATAAGTATTTATCGTTTTTGCACGGAGTCGACACTTTCTGACATGGGTATATCAGTTGAATTATTGTAATTGCTTTCAGTATTAAATTAAATACTCGTACATACGTTTACCTATAGTCGGGCTTCGCCCCCTTCGAGCTTTCGCCCCTATGGTATGATATTCACTATAATGGGTCAATATGTATCCAAAATAGTCCTTACCGGGGTCCAAATGGGGGTGTGGGGGGGGGGGGGTTAACAAGCGAATGATCTCGTCCGAAATCAAACTCATTGACAACCTATCTATGGAAATTAATTTCCTGTCTCTGTACAAAACATACGCAAAAGAAGATATGATGGCTGCTAAGAGGTTCTGTTATAGTTGTTGTATATGTATAACGCTACCACTCGCCGTCCGTCCACCAGTTTCCTCAAACGACAACTTCTTTGTAACAACATTTCATTTACGAGGCCAAGACAAAATGATATTGCGCTTCTGGTTAAAGTGAAAGTTGTTAAGCTTAACTACTTCGTTTAGTTCTCCGATTAGATTAAAGTGACATTATGCGCATCTTACTGCACATAGTGTATTTTTGGTGTCAGTTTTATAAAAGCAATTTTTGGTTGCTGTTCATTTAAATGTGTTAAATTAATGATTATGCCGCATTAGTATTTGAAGTTGGTGCTTTAGATATAAAAAATCGGACTGATAAAATGATAGTTGATTGTGTCTTGGTAGAGATTTCGGCAGTGGAAGGGAAGCAACTCCTGAATGCAGTTGTTCTTTTCTTAAATTGACTCTCCCAGTCAAATAAGAAAATCAATATTTGGAAAGTTATTATTTCATACTGGTATCGTGAAGAGTTTGGTGTATTGGGTTAAAAGCTATTATTTCCTCTACGCTTTTGTACACGCACCATATTCAGCTGGATTTTTACTTGAAAAAATGCGCATAATGTCACTTTAAGCTAGTGCTATTCACAGGGGCCGACACATCATCGTATTATTTTTCTGTGGCTAAGCTAGGTTTATTGGCGACGTAGTAGAGTGTCCAATTAGGATATAGAGGACCCGAGTTCGAATCCAGCTCGGGGCGTAGTATTTTGAAGGGTTACATTTGGCGCCTAACATAAATAACCTATGAGTGTTTAGAAGTGATAGCGCCCGTAGAACGTCCCACAGACATTTATAAGAATTCGAGGACCAATTATGGTAAGAAGGGGTGTATGTAGTCGAGGTATAATACGTCACGTGTACTTCCTTGCCAATGAGCTAGCTTTTATGGAGACGTGGCCATAGTTGAGTGTCCAGCTCGGGGCGTAGTATTTTTCTTGGTTACACATATATTTTTTTGCTCGCCTGATCTACCTTTTTATGCAATGGTTGAACGCTTTTGTTTATACTCATATATCAATTACGTCATTGTAGCATTCACTTAAACGAACTGTAGGTATAGAACTGGTTCAGGCGATTTGCATCCTTTTTTATCGAAACATTATAATAAGAGTCCGATATTACTTTACATCAAACAGTAATTATGGTCTCTTAAGACAGGTGGTGTCTTTACTCAGGATAAACTATTATTGTTTGAGATCGCAATACAAGGACGGGATGGAATTCAAAGTGGTCGTATAGGTGGTCAGGATATCGCTTAAACCAAGGGCAGGTCCGACTGTAATCGGTTATATGTAGGTACAGAACTAGTTCAGCGGAGTTGTATCCTTTTTTATCGACTATTTCAATTACTAGTCAGATATGTCCTTGCATCAGACAGTCTAAAGTACGCTTTAGTAAGGCAGCTGCAAACGATTACTTCTGTCAGAACAGTCGAACGTGTCTTTAGTGACAACACAGGGAAAGTTGAAATTGTGGTCTCTTAAGACAGGTGGTGTCTTAACTCAGGATATACTATTTTTCTTGAAATCGCAAGGAATTAAAAAGGATTGAAAGTGGCCGTATAGGTAAGGATGTCGCTTAACTCAGGGTCACAAGGGCAGGTCCGACTGTAATAGGAAATATTGAAAACTCCAACCTCAATAAGTTACCATCACCTTTTTATCATACTAATATTATGCAAATCAGATATTACAAAATATATACACAGAAACTCACTAAAATTGAACTAAAAAAAAACCTGATATGTGTTCTAATGTTATTTAAACATGTTTACATGTACAAGAAATATATCAACTTGTCGTTGTGTAGGACTATTGGCCGGTTGTTGAACAAATATAATCGGCGCTTAACCCTCGATTATAATAAGCCAGTTGCACAACACTGATTTAATGAACACCGAGTTAACTTTCAGCTACTGATTTGATAAGCGCCGCTTATTATAACCGAGTTGCCGGAACATATTTTTCACGGTTATGATTCCGATTAACGCGCGATTATCCAAACCTGCTAGTGGGGTGGTTTATACGGCAATTTATCGTTGAACATGGAAATTATAAACTCATTTATGCGTGACTAATTAGTGTTAAGATTAATTAAGAAGAGACATGGCTATTATAGATACGGGCAATATTGTAGAAGAATACTTTTGTTAGAATCAGATACCGCTTTTCCGTAGAATGCGTGTTTTTAGTCTTTGATATGATTAAAAACCACAGGATTGCACTGAACAGATACTGCTAGTGATACAACTACTGGTATGCCTTTGTTTTTATGGCAACTAACGCTTATTAATCCCTTGTATAGCTTTGTCGTTGTCCGCCCGTCGGTTCGTCCCTCAGTCTGTCGTGTGAGATATATGCGGCGTTATCTATATGTGGCAGACATGCGCCTTGACCCAGCCTCAAACTCTCACTTTGTTTAAAATGTAATATATATTCTGTTTAAATTACATCCATATTTCGTTTAATGATAGTGATGAAATAAAAGAAAGTAAGCCGATGTATGAAAGTCCGAAACAGAATACATGACTGTATATGACACATATATCTGAATATCGTTTGTTTTTATTATGAAAATGCATTATTTCGATAAGATTGCATTTAGAAATCTACTTTATAGTGCAAGACGGTATTAAAAAAAGTATTTATCACGAGCCACTTTGTTCAGATGGAAGTATCCGTCACCTTGGGTAACTGTCTCTGGAAGCGGTTGTTTCAATTATTGTTTGGCATAAATATTAACGTCTGTGAATCTACGTTCCTGCTGGAAGATGGGTATTAGGTATGAGGTATTCCATACCTAGGTAGATTTGAATATCTAGCCAGCTAGGAGTTTGGTTTTTTGCATAAGTTAAGGCCAATACCCAGCATGATTCGTATACCCAGCCAGCTGGGAGGTGGGGATACGCTAAAAGATGCGTTTTGCGAATACCCAGCTAGCTTCAAATAACCTGCAAGCTGGAGGTTTGGTGTTCGCTAAACGTTCAATGAATATCTAGCTAAACTCGAATATCCAGCCAGCTATGAGTTGGGTTTTTGCATAAGTTACGGCCAATACCAAGTTAGCTTCGAATAACCCAACTCCCAGCTGGCCGGGTATTCGAATCTAGCTGGGTATGCGCCTTTTTGAATACCCAGTGGTCAGAATGTGATTTAATCAAATGTAATTACAATTTACAAAAATGCCGTATTAAGGCTCGCTATTATCTGATATACTTTCCCCGGTTTTCACATATCATTTATAATTTACATTACAAGAAACTTATAATGAAATAATTAAAACACAACAAGTTCTTTCAGTTTAAAGCTGGCTGTTCCACAATGATGTTTATGAACAGATCACAGCAGATATTTATATCATTTACATAAATTAAAAATGTCACTGGGCTAAATTCCTTTTCCGCTTAAACATCATGTTGATGATGATGATAATAATAAAACAAATTATAATAATTATGATAATGAATAAAAAATAAAATGCATTAACTGTTACTATCATTAGTTCATTACTAATATTATTATTATTAATGATCATGAATTATCATTACTATTATTATCATTATTAATATCATTATTTAAGTTTAATCATATTTTATTGCTGATGTACAATTTGTGTAAATACATATACATACATACTATTTAACAGTTGTGTGATTAATATCATTATTATTATTTATTTAAAGATAAAAATGTATATTTTAATTGTATTCTGATGTGATACGTCCGCGCTGTTTTTCTTTTCGGAAATTCTTAAAGTAGATCTACTTTCTTTTTGCTTTATTTGGCTTATTCTACAACATCATTGTATTTGTCAACTATTTCTTATACAATTTCTCTTTTAAATGGCAAAAACACCGTACCTCGTTTTTAACAGATTCCTACCAATAGCACTACATTAAGTATAACATCAGCTTGTATAGGCCTAGATTAGATAACTCGTTTGCACGAACGTCAGATATTTTAAGTCGTATTTAAAAAATCGTCCAGCAAACGAAAATAATCGGAACATAACTCAGGATTAACTCCGTGTTCGATAACTCTCTATTATGGTATAATAGCCGCTTGGATAATCGTGTGTTGTGCAACCGGCCATATGTGTATGAGATGTTTGCATATCTATTGTTAACACTTTCTGGTTGGCTGGAAATAATGCACCCATGTCTCGTCACCAGTCACAAGGTTAGAAAATGATCGCTGATTGAATTAGGGTACAGTTTCAACAATTTTCGGGCAATCGAAACACGCTGTTTCTTTTGGTCCTCGGTAAGCAAATGGGGTATCCATCTGGCAGCAATACGCCGTTCTTTCAAATCGCGCTTCAGGATCGTAAAAGCTGATCCTGTTGAAATGCCGACAGCCTTAGCTATCTGACGCGTAGTTCAGAAGAGTTTGTAATTTTTGGATTATTTGAGTGACAATTGCACAAGGTGGCCTTCCTTGCCTTGGGGCACTTTAAACTGACTCAATCCCGCTTTTAAAGCGCTTAAACCATCTCGTGACTGTTGAATAGGACACAATGCGATGTTCATATGCAACACACAATTCATCAAATATTGCTTTGGCACGTTTCCCAATTTTAAAACGGGTTTTTATATACCCTCTTATTTCTTTACTTATTTCTTTTGCCATGACAAACACAGTGAGTACGAGTGCACTTATATCAACAGGTAGCCAATGAATTGAACCACACTATAAAATGATTTTCATGGGAAAAGCGTGGAAATTAGGGATTTCGTACCAAAAATTGCAACACTTCTGGCCAATTTCTTTTCTGTGGCTTGAAACCTGGTTTGAAACCTAGATTGAACAAGCCGAGTTTCAATCCATGATTGAATCGAAGCTAATGCGGATTTCTTTTCTCTGTCTTGGTCAAACCACTGTCCGTTTCTTTTGTACTGATTTCAATCCTAGTTTGGGGAAAATTGCACGGGTATTACGTGAAACATGATATTAACGGCACTGTGATAGTCGTTCATTTAAAAAACCGCAGTGACTGACGGAATATATATTAATTAATAAAGTCTAGAAAATTATCAAAAATTAGGCAAATAAAAACCCGATGCGCTAAATGTCTCATAATACATAATGAATGAATTTATACAGTACGATAAAATTATAACGTGTGAGTGAGTGAGCGGACGGACGAAAATGGAAAGAACGAGCGAATAAGGAAGGTATAATGATGCAGACAGGCAGGAAAATGAGAGGTGGTGGAGAAAAGATAGGGGAAAGGTACATAAAAGTTATTTTCCCGTAACTCAGGGATTTGTTTCCTTTTAATGTAACATTGTTACGAAAAATAAACGCACATAAATATTATATTTGTTTCCATAATTTTTAATTTATTCAGGACTACACAGACAAATGTATCACTTATCTTTTTATCTTTCCAAACCAACTCACTGCATACATAAAAATGCATAAGTATAAATGATATATAAAGATTGACGGACAGACGAACGGCTGAATAACTGGCCTTCTTTATGATAAGTTGTAAGCGTAACAGAGAGGGGTGCTTAAGTGCGTGACTTAGGAGAAATACATATCTTATTTTGAACTTTATCATTTTCATCATCATAATGAAATATTAAACACCACCAAATTAGTGTAGCGAGAAAACCAGACTCGATAAAAAGTGCTCAAAATCAATGCGATTTCATACGCAACTTTATGTAAATGTTTTTCCTAAATTTTAGAACACTATCTGTAAAAGAAAGTAGCCGTTCAATATATTTGTTAACATTGAAAACCGTAAAGACAGTCGCAAATATCAAAATTACAAATCAGTTGACCATTAAATGTATTTCTTACTGTTTTCAGAAATAATAAGCAGTAAACATGACAGTTCTGACATTTGTGTACTGTACAACTACAGAGAAAAGTAACTATTCAAAATAAATGTTATCATCACCTTTTTCGTAAGAACAGGAAGTTGCGAAACAGAGAGCGGGACACAGAGCGCAGGGTGTGGGGGATGGGGGGCAGGGGGCGATGCGGGTGTAGGTGAGGAGTATGAGTGTGCGTTGTGAAAGATAAGGGACAAATAATAAACTGTTTATGAAAAGGCGGTCGTACAATGAAGGACTTTTTTTTCTTCCTATTTATTTTTATCAAATGCAATACTGATTTCAAAGTAATCTTTACCAATTTATTATTTTCTAGATTTTTTTTTGCGAAATTGTAAACTTAAATAGAATAATATATAATCCTAATTATAAAACAAAACTAGAACTATCACTGAAGGTGAACATCCCACTGACACAGTATTTAAAATTTTTGTAATGTTTGATGCTTTGATTATTGGACCTGCACATCTTAAGGCTTCTGTGAAGTATTATCAAATTTTGACCAGCGGGTTTGGAGATTAAAAGCGCACAATATTTTACTATCTCAAGCCCCTGTGACCTTTGATCTAGTGACCCGAAACATGGACCATACACAACTAGGCATGGTGCTTATCACTTCTATGAAGTATCATTAAATTCTGACCGGGGGTTTTGGAGATTGAGCGTCCACAAGATTTTACCATCTTGAGCCCCTGTGAAAGTGAAGCTGGGACTTTAACATCATCTATAGAAGCACAAATGTAAAGATTCCTGGGTTCGAGAGAGACAACAGTTCGTACTTGGCTAAGGTTAGGTGAGACAAGTCTTAGTGAGGGGCAGAGTGCTGGATCGCTAAAAAAGGAAAACATATAGGGCGCACCGCTATGTCTGTTGGTGCACGATGCAGATTTCTAGAGTAGAGTGGTGACTTTTCAGCTCGATTATTTGGAACACAAAGACGACTTTTGGGGTCAGTTTTTCGTCGGCGTCGGCGTTTCACTTTTGGTAATAGTTTTGCATGAAAGGTACTGACATTTACTTCTAAATGAATTAAAGGGTTAGGGACAATACACAATCAATTTATTTCAATTTTTACTAAATTTAATGCAAATGGTTCTTGTAGGACTCCGTTGAAGTTTAACTAAAAAGTGTTGCATGGAAGTTACTATCATGCACATATCACAGTAACCACTGATTGGATTAACTAATTTAATTTTTCCGGCTATCAGACAATCAAGCTACATGTAGTTAACTCTCACTTAATTAAAATAATAACCATTCTTTGATTTAGACATTCAGTTAAAGTTTTACGTGCATGTTGCATTTATCATATTAACCAGTTATGGGATTAAATTTAAAGTGATAGAATCAGCAGGGGTATATGACAGTTAGGTGAAACACTTCATTTAAAATTATGGCCTTTGTTGAACTTTGAAATTTTGCTGAAAGTTTTAAATGTTAGCTACAACAAATGTATTAGCCTCTTATCGCAATAGCGTATGATAGCCTTGAATTTAATGCAAATTATAATTTGTTTTACCTACAACATTTTGTTAAGTTGTTCAAGATTTTATATGTTATTCAAATATCTCGGTAGTCGCATATGTCATTCATTTGAGACTAATAGAAAGTGTTGACAGATATAAACTTGATAACAAGAAATTATTATAGAGTCATTAAAGTTGATAACAAGAAATTATCATAGTCATTTAATTTTTTAAACTTAAGTTGAACGTGTTGGCATTACAGCTCTTGTTTTTGCATACAATACCGACATATGCAATGTGTAACTGATGTATTACATGTACATATTTGTATTACAAGATATAGAATCTACACTTTGGAAATAAAATATTATATCTTACTAATAGTAGCGATACATATAAATTTCGTCCATTAAATTCAATGTACAAGCTTTCGTCAAACGGAATCTGCATAAAAAATCAACATCATCGTACACGAAAAATGGATCCGTCCTTTCTCGCACCGTGTACGGTCGGCGTTGACGTCGTTGTTCTTCGCGTTCACTTTCTAAAGTTTCAAAAATTTCAAGATATCTAACGGCCATTGTTCTCTATATGCAAAGAATGTTTAAATTTGTATAGTTCACATACACCGGATTTACATGTACTCAGGTGCATATACATGTACAGTATAACGGTGCAGTTATTCGTGTTTTCATAGTAGATAAATAATCGTTCAAGCCTACCCTATAGGTGGTTTGAAAATACAATGGCCACGAGCGCGTTTCCAATCCTGGATTAGAGAAAAGAAATCGGTCATTGAAAGCTGGCTTGGACACTGTCCAAGGCTCAAGACCAAGCCGAGATTGTAGAAAAGAAATCCGTCAGTTGGCTTGAAACCTAGATTAAGCCTCAAGCCAGAGAAAAGAAATTGGCCATTATTGAACGGCCCTCGTATACACAAGTTAACGATATGTGGTCCTTGACATTGATGGCGCACCATGGAAAGGCATAATTATCTACTTAAAATGAATCAATGGTATCACATTTGTATAGTATCACATACCTAGGTTATAACAACATCATTGTATGCATGAGATCAAAGTACTGTATGACAAAATAAATAAGTTATATGAGCATCAATCAGTCTTAAATGTATGACAATAAAAGCACTGACTATATTAAAATATAATATACCAAGTACATGTATATTTATACCAACATTAAACTAAAAAATGCAAAGAGATCGTTTTTTGATTAATTGATTGTTTATTTCAATATGGATAGCATGGTAACAATAATAACATAACAATACAGTATTACAATTTAACAGCAAGGTAAAAAGATAATAGATATCATGAAGTATGCATAAGTAATGAACCATGTCAGTTACATCAATATCAAGGATAACACAAAAAAGGGAACGAATCCCTTATTTCCATTGTGGTCCATGGTAGTAGTGTTTTGACACGTTAAGAATGATAAGACACTAAAAACAAAAATTCAAAGAGATCGTTAAGAATAATAAGACACAATGTTAAAGGGGCATACCCTATAACTGATGTCGAACTAAATAATCTCCAAAACATAAATATGAATCTTTAGAAGAATTATAGCTTCACTTAAAGCGACTGCACTGACCACTGACATATTTATAGCTAAAGAAACGCCGAAAAAATAACGAGAATGAAGTTAGCCCCGCAGCCCCGTTTATCCCCACAGCCCCGTGAAGTCAGCCCCGCAGCACCTAGTTACCCCGCATCCCCGTGAAGTTAGCTCCGCAGAACCTAGTTACCCCGCATCCCCGTGAAGTCAGCCCCGTGGCACCTAGTTACCCCGCATCCCCGTGAAGTCAGCCCCGTAGCACCTAGTTACCCCGCATCCCCGTGAAGTCAGCCCCGTAGCACCTAGTTACCCCGCATCCCCGTGAAGTGAGCCCCGCAGCACTTAGTTACCCCGCAGCCCCGCCATGTTATCCCTATGCCACCATGTCTCAACACGCCTCGTGGCATATGGTTTCCTCAAAGTACCGCTTGAATTAACCTATGCATACATCACCACAGGACAACGAACAAACGCAGTGGTGTTGATGGGTAAAGATGTCTGCCGCTTATACCGGAGGTTTCGGGTTAGAACCCCACTGGCGTCACAACCGTACCTTCTCATATGCCATCAGTTCTATTTTCTCAGTCCCGTGCCCTCTAGTATCAATGCAACCCTGGTGATATTGTTGATATAAGTATCATCTCCGCTTCACATACTATGTCCCGTGTCCCCTGCACTCAAAACAGTTCTACTTATAGTGCTACCAATCTTTGATAACACCCTGATTAACATGAACTCAGCCCTCAGCCCTGTGCCCTAAGCACTGAAAACACCGTTTGTAGAAGTAACATCCCCGCCTGAAGGAGTTAGCCCCGTGTCCCCTGCTATCAATACACTCCTTTAACAGTCATTTCTAGTTTTCAGACCACCTCTATGTGCCCCGTGTCCTGTAGTATAATTGCAGCCCTGGTGAAATCGTTTTAAGTAGAACCATCCCCGCAGATGCGGGTGGGGGTGGGGGTGCGGGGGGACTAATATTTGAGATGAAACCACGGGTTTGGTTTCCTTAAAGTAGGCGTATAAATTTATTCAGTGGCCTGAACGTCTCCGGAGCTTAGTTAACGCGGGGCTGTTTTCATACTGAGGACACTGATCTTACTGAACCGCCTCGATAGCCTAGTGGTAGAGCGTCCGCTTCGAGTGCGGGAGGTCATGGGTTCACTCCCTGGCCGCGTCATACCAACGACGTAAAAAATGGTACCAGTACCTCCCTGCTTGGCGCTCAGCATTAAAAGGGAAACTGGCCATTTTCTGTCATACCCTAACGGCGATGGATACCATTATGAATGAGGTGTCGAGAGTGAAAAATATCAGTTTGATAACTTATTTCACAATCGACCTAAAATTAATAAGTATAAACTAATAGTAAATGAGAGTTGCATGGATATAAAAGGAAGCGATGTTACCAAGGGTTCAATTTATACTTGGGCATCATTGTCATGTGGGATACGTACAAGGCGTTATCACGAGGGCTGCGTTGACACGTGTCGACACGTGTCTGAGGTCATGCGGCTGCAGATAAAATTTCAAAGGTGAAATTACCTGGGGCTGTGTTAATCATGGGCCTAGTACATGGGGTTGAATGGATATTGCGGGGAGTGATGTTGCCATGAGCACTATTTTGGTACTTCGACGGACGGATTGTTGACGTAATACGGGGCTGTGTTATGGGGTTAACTTTATGGGGCTGTGGGGTAACTATGTGCTAGGGGGCTAACTTCACGGGGCGCATGGTAATTAGGTGCTACGGGGCTGTGAAGATATACGGGGTTATCACTTATGCAATGATACCAGAGGACACGAGGCTTTGAAAATATGAAGGCGGGGACACAAATGTGCAGCATGAAAGGTAGGGAACACTGTAAGAAGTACACTATTGAGGGGCAGAATATGTAAGGCGAAGATGATATTTATATAAACATGGAATTGTTACAGGAAGGCACGAGCCTGATTTCAGGTGAATGCCGAACACAAAAAAATGGTATGAACGCTTGATAGCGATGTTATAAGAAATGTTTTGAGAGTCGGGACATGGGGCTAAGTCATCGAAGCGGGGATAATAAGAAACTGGGGAATAAGTGCTGTAATGATACTAAAGGACACGGGGCTGAGTTTATGTGAACGCATGAACACAAAAGGGTGTTATGAAAACTATAGTAGTGTAAGAAGTACCGTTTTGATAGCAGGGAACACGGGGCTGAGTTCGTGAGGCGGGGATGATACTGATTGAAACGGTTTTACCAGGGCTGCAATCACACAACATGACACGGGGCTTAATTTATGTGAATGCGGGGACACACGCAGGTGGTCTGAAATCTTGAAATGTGTGTAACAAGAAGTGTTTTCATACCATGGGACACTAACCCTAGGTGCTACAGGGCTAACCTGACGGGGCTACGGGGTATGTAGGTGTTACGGGGCTAACTTCGAGGGGCTGCGGGGTTACTAAATGCTTCGGGGCTAACTTGACAGGGCTGCGGGGTATCTAGGTGCAACGGGGCAAGTTTCACGGGGGATTGGATAACTAGGTGCTGCGGGGCTAACCTGACGGGGCTGCGGGGTATGTAGGTGTTACGGGGCTAACTTCGAGGGGCTGCAGGATTACTAAATGCTTCGGGGCTAACTTGACAGGGCTGCGGGGTGTCTAGGTGCAACGGGGCAAGTTTAACGGGGGATAGGATAACTAGGTGCTTGTGGGCTAACTTAACGAGGATACGGGGTAACTAGGTGCTGCGGGGCTAACCTGACGGGGCTGCGGGGTATGTAGGTGTTACGGGGCTAACTTCGAGGGGCTGCGGGATTACTAAATGCTTCGGGGCTAACTTGACAGGGCTGCGGCGTGTCTAGGTGCAACGGGGCAAGTTTAACGGGGGATAGGATAACTAGGTGCTTGTGGGCTAACTTAACGAGGATACAGGGTAACTAGGTGCTGCGGGGCTAACATCAAGGGGCTGATACGTGAAGATACGGGTTATAAGTGCTGCAATGATACTACAGGACACGAGTGTGAGTTTAGGTGAACGCGGGGACACAAAAGGTATGTATGAAAGTGAGAGAGTAGTGACACGGGGCTGAGTTAGTGAGGCGGGGATGGTTCTACTTTAAACGGTTTTACCAGGGCTGCAATGAAACTACAGGACATAGGACCCAGATTATGTGAACGCGGAGACACAAAAGGGGGTTATGAAAGTTAGAGAGTAGTGTACGAAGTGCTGTATTGATAGCAAGGGACACGGGGCTGAGTTAGTGAGGCGGGGATGGTTTTACTTTTAACGCTTTTTGCAGAGCTGCAATGATACTACAAGACACGGGGCTGAGTGAATGTGAATGCGGGGACACAAAAATGTGGTATGAAAGTTAGAGAGTAGTGTAAGAAGTGCTGTATTAATAGCAGGGGACACGGGGCTGAGTTAGTGAGGCGGGGTTGGTTCTACTTGAAACGGTTTTATACTACAGGACACGGGGCTGAGTTTATGTGAGCAAACGTGTAAGAAGTGCTGTATTGATAGCATGGGATACGGTGCTAAGTGAGTGAGGCGGGGATGGTTCTACTTTTAACGGTTCTAACGCTCTTTGCAGAGCTGCAATGATACAACAGGACACGGGGCTGAGTTTATGTGAACGCGGGGACACACAAATGTGGTATGAAAGTTAGAAATAGTGTAAGAAGTGCTGTATTGATAGCAGGGGACACGGGGCTGAGTTAGTAAGGCGGGGATGGTTCTACTTTTAACGGTTTTACCACCGCTGCAATGATACTACAGGACACGGGGCTGACTTTATGTGAACGCGGGGACACAAAACGGTGGTATGAAAGTTAGAAAGTAGTGTAAGAAGTGCTGTATTGATAGCAGGGGACACGGGGCTCAGTTAGTGAGGCGGGATTGGTTCTACTTGAAACGGTTTTATACTACAGGACACGGGGCTGAGTTTATGTGAACAAAAGTATAAGAAGTGCTATATTGATAGCATGGGACACGGTGCTAAGTTAGTGAGGCGGGGATGGCTTTACTTTTAACGGTTTTACCACCGCCTCAATGATACTACTGGACACGGTGAGTTTATGTGAACGCGGGTACACAAAAGGATGGTATGAAAGTTAGAGAGTAGCGAAGAAGTGCTGTATTGATAGCAGGGGACACGGGGCTGAGTGAGTGAGGCGGGGGTGGTTGTACTTTTAACGGTTTAACCAGCGCTGCAATGATTTTATAAGACACGGGTCTGAGTTTATGTGAACGCAGGGACACAAAACGGTGGTATGAAAGTTAGAGAGTAGTGAAAGAAGTGCTGTATTTATAGCAGGGGACACGGGGCTGAGTTAGTGAGGCGGGAATGGTTCTATACTTTTAACGTTTTTACCACCGCTGCAATGATACTACAGGACACGGGGCTGAGTTTATGTGAACGCGGGGACACAAAAGGGTGGTATGAAACTTAGAGAGTAGTGTAAGAAGTGCTGTATTGATAGCAGGGGACACGGGGCTGAGTGAGTGAGGCGGGGTGGTTTGTAAGTTTAACGGTTTTACTAGCGCTGCAATGATTCTACAAGACACGGGGCTGACTTTATGTGAACGCGGGGACACAAAAGGGTGGTATGAAAGTTAGAGAGTAGTGTAAGAAGTGCTGTATTGATAGCAGGGGACACGGGGCTGAGTGAGTGAGGCGGGGATGGTTCTACTTTAAACGCTTTTAGCAGGGCTGCAATGCTACTAGAGGGCACAGGGCTGAGTTTGTGTAAATGCGGGGACTCAAAAGGGTCGTATGAAAGTTAGAGTCTGGTGTAACAAGTGCTGTATTGATAGAAGGGGACACGGTGCTCAGTTAGTGAGGCGGGGATGGTTCTACATTTAACGGTTTTACATTTTGTACCAGCGCTGCAATGATGCTACAGTACACGGGGCTGAGTTTATGTGAACACAGGGACACAAAAGGGTGGTATGAAAGTTAGACAGTAGTGTAAGTAGTGCTGTATTGCTAGCAGGAGACACGGGGCTGAGTTAGTGAGGCGGGGATGGTTCTACTTTAAACGGTTTCACCACGGCTGCAATGATACTAAATCTCTCATATAAGACAAGAGTCTGAGTTTATGTGAATGCGGGGACACAAAAGGGTGGTATGAAAGTTACAGAGAAGGGTACGAAGTGCTGTATTGTTAGCAGGGGACACGGGACTCAGTAAGTGAGGCGGGGGTGGTTCTACTTTAAACGCTTTTAGCAGGGCTGCAATGATACTACAGGGCACGAGTGAAAACGAGGCTCACTTTATGTGAACGCGGGGGACACAAAGGGGTGGTATGAAATTGAGAGATTAGTGTAAGAAATGCTGTATTGCTAGCAGGGGAAACAGGGCTCAGTAAGTGAGGCGGGGGTGGTTCTACTTTTAACGCTTTTAGCAGGGCTGCAATGATACTACAGGACACGAGTGAAAACAGGGCTCACTTTATGTGAACGCGGGGGACACAAAGGGGTGGTATGAAATTGAGAGATTAGTGTAAGAAATGCTGTATTGCTAGCAGGGGAAACGGGGCTGAGTGAGTGAGGCGGGGATGGTTCTACTTTTAACGTTTTCATCAGGGTTGCAATGATGCTACAGGACACGGGGCTGAGTTTATGTGAACGCGGGGACACAAAACGGTGGTATGAAAGTTAAAGAGTAGTATAATAAGTGTTGTATTGATAGCAGGGGACACGGGGCTGAGTTAGGGAGGCGGGGATGGTTCTACTTTTAACGGTTTTACCAGGGCTGCAATGATACTACTGAAAACGGGGCTGACTTTATGTGAACGCGGGGACACAAAAGGGTGGTATGAAATTTAGAGCTTAGTGTAAGAAATGCTGTACTGCTAGCAGGGGAAACCGGGCTGAGTGAGTGAGGCGGGGATGGTTCTACTTTTAACGTTTTCACCAGGGTTGCAATGACACTACAGGACACGGGGCTGAGTTTCATTTCATGTTGGGACACATAGAGGTGGTCTGAAAACTAGAAATTACTGTTACAAGAAGTGTATTGATAGCAGGGAACACGGGGCTAACTCCTTCAGGCGGGGATGTTACTTCTACAAACGGTGTTTTCAGTGCTTAGGGCACAGGGCTGAGGGCTGAATTCATGTGAATGAGGGTGTAATCAAAGATTGGTAGCACTATAAGAAGAATTGAGTGCAGGTGACACGGGACATAGTATGTGAAGCAGGGATGATACTTATATTAACGATAACAACAGGGTTGCATTGATACTAGAGGGCACGGGACTGAGAAAATAATCTGATGACATATGACAAGGTACGGTCGTGACGCCAGTGGGGTTCTAACCCGAAACCTCCGGTATATGCGGTAGACATCTTTACCCATCAACATCACCGCGTTTGTTCGCTGTCCTGTGGTGATGTTTGCATAGGTTAATTCAAGCGGTACTTTGAGGAAACCATATGCCACGAGGCGTGTTGAGACATGGTGACATAGGGATAACATGGCGGGGCTGCGGGGTAACTAAATGCTGCGGGGCTGACTTCACGGGGATGCGGGGTAACTAGGTGCTACGGGGCTGACTTCACGGGGATGCAGGGTAACTAGGTGCCACGGGGCTAACTTCACGGGGATGCGGGGTAACTAGGTGCCACGGGGCTGACTTCACGGGGATGCGGGGTAACTAGGTTCTGCGGGGCTAACTTCACGGGGATGCGGGGTAACTAGGTGCTGCGGGGCTAACTTCACGGGGCTCTGGGGATAAACGGGGCTGCGGGGCTAACTTCATTCTCGTGAAAAAAATACTGTTTTTGATATATTTTCTATCGCGAATTTTACCCCGTGACTAACGGGGTAAGTTTAAAAATATCATGTTTATTTTTATCTGAATCGTCACATGATATTGTGGAGTCATCACGTGACATCGCGCATGACCGTTTGCACATGCAGAGATTAACGTCATTTAAACATTTCACAAAAGCTACAACATTTTTCATACGTCGATTTAATCGATGATGCAGCCTATACACTTAGATATATAAAAGCTTCACCAATATTGGATAAAATCCATAGAAAACACAACATACTAGACACTGACATTGGTCAGTGTGCGTCATAAGAATTACGCGCCATAGGAAGTGCACCACAGCTACATGAAATAAACCATACTAGTTTGCCGATGTGTTGTATCCCTCAATTTGATTGTGTAAAGTTGTATTCGGAAGAACCCGACTGGGAAAGTGGGAATACGTCTTTCTACGATCAGAGAGATTAGATGCAACTTATTACAACAGCACTTTAAAGGTAATTGTCCTATTTTATTTGCCAAAGGTGTCCTCAAATAACAAAATTAAACATGCACAGAAAAGTTACATGAATACAAATATCAACAAAAAAGTTCCATTGTTGGAAAGTTTACAGTTTGTACATCAAAGTAGTATGTACTTAGTATGTCTATGTAGAAACATCACGACCGCATTCGGTGTCTCGTATTCAGTATGAGTATAGAAACAACTGAAAAACGCCATTAAAGTAATAGTTTATCCAGTATCAGTCTCGTTATACATTAATACTATTTAAAAAAACAAAACGTCAAGAACAACTGCAAGACAAATGTAAAACTTTTATACACAAACTATGACAGCTTTATATCGAAAATAAAATACCTATATACACATTCTAAGTGTCTAAACAACATACAATAATAGCCTTATGGCAAACTAAAAATCTGTATCACGACCTTGGTCAACACAAACTAAACAAGCGGGCCATGATGGCCCTATATCGCTCACTTGAGTACCATTACACTTACCCAAAGGAAGTCAATTGTTGCTAAAAGGAGTCAGTAGTTGCTTAGGGAGTCACTGGTTACATTTTAAAGAACCTTGCTACATTTAAATTTAACCTAGTGATTCCAAATCCTGATATGTGCAACAACACTTTTCAGGGTAATAAGCTTAAACGGACTTACGGCCAACAAAGAGAAAAAAAATTCTAAGGGAAAGACGTATTACATGCATACCTATTTAGCAAGAGAACAAACATCTTAGTGTTCACTAATTTGGCTGGGACTCGGATGAGGATGGAGGAAAATAATCTAGTCATTTCCCCTTCTACTTAAACAAATAAGGGAAAACAAGTATTAGAAACTAGAACTAGAAAATCAATTCTGTATTAATGTTACTAGGCTATTTGGACCCGTAATATACGAAATAAGAAGAAAGTAAACTTATTGGTCCATTTGAAACACCAACAAAACAATACCTTTATTCCATCTCTCTAAAAATGCTATTTCAATATTTGAAAATGAGTATAATTCAATCTCCGTCAATAACAGCAGTATGGGGGGGGGGGGGGAAGCCTACACAGTATATAAATATGTTGGTAAAAGTACAAATTGTAGAGGGAAAAACAGTTATTTTATAGGAGAAAATTTTGGGATCATCGAAACTTGTTCAATAGTACAATGTATACCCATAAATTATGCAAGTTTTTTTAAGTCATCTACGGAAGCGTATAATGGTCGATAGTTACTGTTTATGTCAACTAGACATGTGTGTGGTAATATATTGACTTTGCTTGATAATATTTTGCAATTGTGCGTTATGTCATGATAAAATAAAACAATTGATTAAAAATAGAGTGGTTTGTTTTCGTAACACGTTAGACGCCAAAAAGCAATCGCAATATAATATCTTGCTAAAACTATTACTCAACAAACTTTTTCCCGAATACGACACATATTATTTGGCAAATTAAGTTCTTATCTGACGTATATTTCTCGCGCAAAGCTGAAACCGAAAACAATCATTTACTCTACAGCCCTCGGCTATAATGAATTACAAAATGACCAAGATGGTCCTATATTGCTATCCTGTCCCAAAGACAAAAAGTAGGTCTAAAGTCATGATCAATGCCAACCGCTGACAATTTTTAAAATCTCTTTGCATAACGGTAAACACATTCCAAACATAGGTTTAAAATCAATGTACAAAGTGACCTAACTTTTGACCAGATGTTACGCAGTTTCGGTCTTGACTAAAGTTCACCAAGACAAACTTTCTTTCAATATGACTGATGCCGGTGTGTCAAATGTGGCATCTAGAGTTCGCAGGTGTTTCTTTTATTTTACCTGGTGTCCTACTTTTTTACCCCACGAATCCCTGTTTAAAACTAAAGATAGAGTTCATTAAAACAAACATTCTGATTATTTTTCAAGATGATTTGATTCAAAATGTAAATTCTAGAATGTTGATGTTCTATGAGTTCACCTTGTAATTGTGACAAAATTTCAAACTTGACATAGCATTTATCAAGACATCCAGGGTGATTGGGTACATATTTGGCTTCTGGAGTTATCACTAGGTTTTTCTATTTTTTACCTGGGTGTCCTAGGTTTTGATCACACGTAATATAGTTTCTTTCTTGTCCTATATTTTATCAAGACAAACATTCTACCGATTTTACGGTTTGGTTTGGTACAAATGTGGCTTCTACAATATTTCGAATATTTTTTGTTATTTGACATGGTCTATGATTTGACCCCGCGTGACCTGGTTTCAACGTTTGGTCGAGAGACTTCACACGGTCTATTAATATGTATCAAAATAGGCCAATCAAATTTGGAATCGGTGACGTAATTAATCTAATTAAAGGTATCTACCCTCGCTTTAGCCGACAATAGCCGACTGACTGTTAAGTCAGTTTGACAATACGTAAACAAACATGTTGCCCTCTCTCAGTTACGATGACCGAATATTGTATTATTTATACATGTACATTTATCTGCCTCGTGTTTTTGTATGCTTATTATGTACAAACTGTGTGCTTATATCAAAAATAAACTTGGAAACTTGGAGAGATCATCAAGAAAAATATTCTGATCAATTTTCATGGCGATTGTTCTTATAGAATGTTCAGACGGTAAGTGTTGACAGACAGACAGACAGGCAAGCAGGCTAGGGTGAGCTCAAAAGAGAACATTTACACCAGCTACATGTATCTACTCTAGTTACACCGATGTCGGAGCGCAACATTAACTCATATTCAGTAATAAATTATCTTACACAAGCAAGATAAATCTTTCATGCAATAACTATACCGTTCAAAATGATTTTACTTGCTGATTCTTAAGGAACGACTGCTACAATTATCATGTAATATTTATTTGACTATCTTGCATTTTCCCTTAAGATTTCAAACATAATGCGATATTTTCGCATCAAATCTACATAAATATCTAGCAACTGGCGACCATTATACGCTTCCGTAGACCAATACTACTGGAAATAAAGGAAACCCTATAACAGAAGTCAAACTAAATAACCCTCAAAACATAAATAACAGAATCATTTGAAGTATTATAACTTAATATAAAAGTTTCAGCTATGCATTGCTATCAATAATAACATAACAATACAGTATTAAAATGTAACAGCAAAGTAAAAAGATAATACATATCATGAAGTATGCATAGGTAATGAACCATGTCAGTTACATCAATATCAAGGATAACACAAAGAAGGGAACGAATCCCTTATTTCCGTTGTGGTCCAGGTGAATTTACACGAAATTTGTTTCTAATGTATTGAGATCGTTCGTTGTAAATAAAAGAGAAAATAAGTAGGTAGTGTTTTTCCGATTAAACTTTCTGAGAGTTACATAAATTTCCGGTACATAATATGTCGCTAAACGGTGTAATATTCCATCGTTCAGTTTCGACGGGTAGTTTTGAGTTTGAAGTGCGGTAACGGAACATAGTAACAGCTAGGTTTTACAGAACAGTAGTGTTCTAGCTGGTAAAATTATTTAAAGTGCAAATTGCGACACCTTTATTGAGTTTTGCATATTTGAATGCCAGTTTTGCTGAAATATATTTTACTGTATATTTAATGTCCTTGGAACGTTATTGGGCTTGGTTTAGCCACATGTCAGGCAGACCAATGTCGTCAAAATAGATTTAATGTATATAAGCCATTTAAACGTGTATCAGTTATGGTTTAATATAAAATTATATTATTTGGATGGAATAATATGTTTTGCCCGAACTAGTTAATAGTCTGTTCCAAAATCCGATCATGCGCGTATTGATAACTTTATCTAACGGTGTTATTTCTAATTACCAAAATTACATGTTCGTACGTAGGTGTACTTTTCCGGGCTTTACGAATCTTTCTTGAGAAGGTTTTGCAAATTGTATTAAGCAGTTCTATATTTTCGAATCCCCAAATTTCACATCCATATGTGAGAACTGGTATGCTTGTATGTTCAAATAACTTAATTTGGAGGTTAATCGGGATTTCTTAGTTACATATATGTATATACAAAAGATTGATTGCCTTATTGCTTGTTCTGCAAGGTGTTTTCTTGCGGTCGAAAAAAAGCCATTACTTGTGAAATACATTCCTATTTATCATCGATTTGAATTACTTCACCGTTTAAATGAAAATGAAATTTACTTGTAACACGTGCCCCGAATACAATAACTTTGCTTTTTTCTAAATTAACAGAAAGTTTCCACGTTCTACAATATTCAGAAAAATAGTTCAATTCATTTTGGAAGTCGGGCTCGTTATCCGAAACTATGATCATGTCGTCTGCTTACAAAATCACCAGTATAAATAAAATCAAGACAACACGAAGTTTTCAATTTACATGTTTCGACTTTATGTCTTCGTCAGAAAATATACAACATACAGTATACAAAACAAAAAGACGTCACGTCCGTTAAAAAGGACGCGAACGTCCGCGTGATGAAAAACAACGTAAGGTTTATAATATAGATATGGATCAGACTGATGCGGCGGGTTTTATTAAAATGAAATGTATTTATTCAATACACTATAAATAAACATAAAACTAAATCACCAGTAATTTTAACAAATTGCAAATTAATACCTTTTGCGCCAGATATTGTCATGGCTGCCTCGAGGTCGTTTAAAAACAAGGAAAAAATAATCGGTGAAAGATTTTCGCTTTGACACAATCCACGTTCGCAAGGGAAAAATGTAGAAAATTTTGGATTTGTGAAAAAACAAGATGTGATGTTACTATACATATTATAGACGACCTTAAACAATTTGCCATTAATAGAAGATGCGAGTGCTTTTTCCATACCCCTACCCTCCAGACAGAGTCCAATGCTGCAGCAAAATCGATGAAAACGCAAACGAATATTTTCTTCGACTTTTTCAAAATTTCAACAAGACTAGGCGATAGATGGCGAGAAGTCCTGACGGAAACCTGCCCGATTTTCAGTAACACGTTCTGCCTCGTTCGAGAAATTTATAAGTCTAGTGTTCAAAATTGAAGGGAAAAGCTTGGAAAGACAACTTAGCGAAGTGAATCGTCTAAAAGTAGAAGCATCTGTTGAGCTTTCCTTTTTGTATATAGGAATAAGGTAACCTTTAACCACGATTCCGGCATAAAAACAAAAATAATATCAAACAGGGAATGCCACGTACCAAAACCGCAGCCTCCCCAAAACGAGCCCCACAGCACCCAGAAGTGCACACCACCAACACACACACACACACACACACACACACACACACACACACACACACACACACACACACACACACACACACACACACACACACACACACACACAAACACACACACACAATCATGTACACACATACACATACACTACCAACACACACTAGCATACAAAGCAAACACACGCGGACAAAACGAACAATTAAAGGAACACAGTGGGGCACCGCCTTGGAACGGTCAGTGGCAAAAACACCACTGGGGAGCTTAAACCGGTTTATGGTGCGCACCCAACCTCACTCTTACCCCCACCATGTTCCAAAGTCACAGGACAGTGTAAATAAAAGTAATCCCTGCTAGGTGAATCTCTAACACACGCAATGGAAACAAAAGGCATGGTATGTAAAACACAAAATGCTCGTGTATAAATATATAAAAAGCAAACCTTGAGAACCAAAAAACGTATGTACTCAATGCCTTTGCAGTAGGCAGAGCACCAAGAGAAACACCTATAATACCTGTATCAAGAATTCGATTAAAGAGATTAACGAAATAGGGCATCATAACATGTTCTGTATTTTTTGTATATTCATTGATAACGCCATCTGCTGGAATGGATGCATTTGAGTGTTTAAAGATACTTATATGTTTTGAAATTTCATCTTATGATATCTGAGAATTTAGAATATCGTCCCCAGCCAGTATTTCTTTATGCTTTTTGTCGATGTAAATTATACGATATTTTCCCGCTTGTTTGAAACAAATCATATCAGCTATTATTATAAGCCACTCGGCCCTCTCGTTTAAATATGTAGCCTTTCATCGGTTTATTAATTTTATGTTAGTAGTTATGTAATATTATATTTATCAAATGAAAAATAGAAAACAAATACCGGTGTTTTGTCATTTCAAACGTAATCTTACAGTCAGAATAGAAATCGGACAAGAACATTCTTCAATTCTTTTTTATTAAAAAACCTGTATATGCATATTACATAAAGTGTAAAAATAACTATGTTAACATTAAAAAATGTTGTGCATATGCATGTATATTGGAAATTGAATAATAAAAGATAAACAAAAATAAAAAAATTCAAATTTGAATTTTAGCTTTAGTTTTTTGTACTGCTTTTGAGGTAAGGTAAATTTTATAAAATATCTAACCTTCACAACGTGAATACAAAAGGTTAATTCAAAATAGTATTTCAATATCATTGTTTACATGCCGTTATGTGACATTTTCTATCATGACGTGGTCTCTTGTAAAGGTTGGTGATTCTTCTCTAATTAGATCGTCCTGTAAGTATGTACCTTATTATTGTATCTGACCAATAAAATGCATGATCATACAGAAAATTCTAAGACAGCCGTTTAGTACGTCCTTTTTTGTCTCTATCACAACAAACTTGAACTGCAAACAGTGTTTGTTTAATCTTTTTTATGAAAGTTTTCGGAAATATTAAAGTCAGTTCTTTTAAAAGACTATTTGCAAACCTTCCTTACTTCATTCACGGGCAAATCTCAAAATATATGAAGCTTATACACACAGGATTATACAAAACATTGCGTGTATAATAACAAATCCGTATACTGTATTCGACATCATTTTATATAAAATCTAAATAGAGAATACTGGGACGGGGGACCAGTCTGGGCTGTTTTTTCCTTTGTGTTTATTGAAGTTGTACGTTTCTGTAAACAGAGCCGCCTTGGTACGTTCGCCTCAGGAGTGAAAGGTCCAAGGTTCGATCCCCTCCAGTGCCCATGCAATGGTAGTGTCTTTAGGCAAGAAACAGATAGTTTCACAGTGCCTCTCTCTCTCACTCTTTGAGGTTGATTTAATCTGGAGTGAATCTCAAGAACGATTTATATATATTGTAAGAGCTGGTTTCGCAATCGAGAGTGAATAAATTAGTACAAATTATCTGTACACAGCACACTGGCGCTTCCGCCATGTAAATTGTTCAAATTCGAAGTCTTTTAGCCCCCTCATGGTATAATAGCATTTGCTTTAGTAATTTTACTTTCTATAGTTTCTGTCTGCATACTTAAAAGAACATTATTTAAGGGAAGACCATGTTCGATTTGTTTTGTCTCAGAAAGTTCTACGTACCCAGCTTGATTCGTATTACATAAATTTTACAGCATATATATATATATATATATATATATATATATATATATATATATATATATATATATATTATATTGACTGGCAAAAGAAACGCAACTTTCCCAACTGATATATATCATATACGGTACATTTAAAAAAAAGAATTTGTTTGGACGGAGACAAAGAGGAAATAACTTTAAGAACCTTTTGTCAGTTTGAAATAACTTAAGGCATTGTTTAAGTCCTAGAGACTTATTTCAGTTTCTAACATTCACAAAAACAATGCAAGGTTGGTAAACTAGATGCGTTGTTGTCACATATACATGTAACTAAGGCAACAAAGAAAGATATTTATTTTGTTGTCTATTCGCGGTTTATGTATTTTTGTTTATTGAGTGTACAAGTAACGTACTCATTTCGGTCATTCCCGAAACTTGGATATCGTACAATGATCTTGGTTTAAATGTGGGCAACACACATGCAAATAAAATGATCGAAACATTTTTTTGAACAGTGAATTTGTCTCTAAGATGTCACTTGCATCCAACGAACGTTTTTAGCGGTTCGATCTCATTTTGAAATTTAAGCATCATTCGGTTTTCCATTTCCTGTAACAGACCTTTTATTTCCGTCGTTAAACTTGGCTTGAACGATTTAAGCTGCTGAACGTTTATTTCTTCAAGTATAGCAGTAATTGGTGTAACAAAACACTCGGTGCCGAGTAATCCAACAACCATGCCGATGCATCTTACATCATTTTGTTCCTTGTCTTCCATAAAGACAAGGGCTCCAGAATCACCTTCCTGGCAAAATGGCACGGAACTCGACATTGATTTGATGTGATATTGCTTGATCAATGATGTTGTTGATATTTTGCCTTCTAAAACCATGTTACTTTCAAATGTTATTTCATTGACAATGGCGTTGAGAAATTGAATGTTTCCGTGCGTCTGTTTTGTAGCATAACCAAATTTATGAACCTGAGTGTGACCGGAAGGTATGCCTTCTTTTCCCCAGACGTATCCAGATCGATAGTTTGAGTCTTAAAAAAAGAAAAAAAGATTAGAACAAGAGCTGTAACTCATAAGTGACAAATGCCCCCGAGGTGTTGATGCTTGAATATGGTTCTTGTGTATTCCACTACAGTACCTATTTATTAATTATTACGAAAATTACCCATATTCAAAGATTGATATAAAATCATTGCATATTGAAGCAAGGTGATCCGACAGACATTTTAAAGAAAGAAAGGCAAATAATTCGCAAATGCGGAATTATAAGTGCGTGATTCTTGGGCACTGTACTTTCCCTGAATGTCTAGTCACACTTTTTGCAATTTGAACTAATTTGCTTCAGCACCTAAAGAGGTATGCTCTGGACAATTTATGCAAGAACGGGGGATAATAAACAAAATATGCAAGGTTGAGTTATTGTTCTTGTACATTGCACGTCCTCTAATTGTGCGCTATTAATGTATGAAGTTTCAAGTAATTCTTTATAAATCTTTTGGAATTATGCTCCAGACAAAAAGATTCACTAAAGGAAGATAATTAAAAAAGCTATATAGTTTTATGGTTCTTGGCCACTGCGCTTTCTCTTAATGTTCTCTTTCATTGCACGCTCTTCGGACAAATTTACTACAGTAATTTTAGATTTAAGCTCTGAACAAAAAAGTTACAAAGGGGGGTAATTAAAAAAAATAAGCAAAGCAGACTCTTGCACATTGCACTTTCTCTCATTGTGCTGGAACAAATGTTTTTCAGTACTTTTAGATTTAAGCTCCGGACAAGAAAATGAAACAAAGGAGGATTAAAAAAATAAGCAAAGAAGATTTATAGTTGTTGCATTCTGCACTTTCTGTAATAGTGCTCTATCACTGTATGAAGGTTCAAGTAATTCCCTTTAATACTTTTGGAATATGCTCCGGACAAAGAAGTGGGGTCGAACGGACGAACAGACTATAAGCCATCCACAGATGCTTTGGGTTATAATAAGTTTGTGTCAATTACAATTCACAAATTGTTGAAGACAGAATGAATTTGATGGAGAGAAACAATGTCTTATCTTCTTCTTCGTGCCCTGGACTAAGACGAGGCCTACTTGGCACAATGTTAAGTAAAGTTCCGCTATTAAGACCACCCGATATCAAGACCGCCCCGATATTTAGACTAAACATTTCAGAACCAAATGCTCAATTTTCATAGAAAAAAAGGTCTCGCTAAAAAGACATATTCTTTATTCAGGCCACTTTTTACTGGTGGTCTTTATACGGGAACTTTACCGTAGTGTAATCCAACAATAAAATGATTACACGATGTAATATGAACCAACAATGAATATGATATTAATGGTTTCTAGAAATATAGGAAGGAATTTGGTTAGTATGAGGTGTTAGATAATTCTGGGTGAGATAAATTTCTGTTATTGTTAATATCACGTCTGTACATAAGTTAGTTCTTACATCATTAATTGCACAGGAGAGGAAACAATTATCGCAACATGTTTTTCGGAAGGAAAAAAGCATGCTCTAGATCGGAGTTGTAAGGAAAGTTGACTAAGTTGCATTTCAAAAGAAGACAAAGGTTAGCTTGCAAATTGAAGCATAGGCTGACCTTTTGACAATATCAGATTGGAGTAGACGAATATATGTGTTTACGGGTTAAAAAAATATATACTTAGTCTTTCAAGCTCACCTGTTGCATTTCCCCCAATGTCTGGAAAAGTACCCGTACTTGGAGATCGCTTTTCAACTTTAAACAGAGCAAGATCCACACCAGGCTTATTACCAACGCCTTCTTTGTACATCGCTTCAACAAGTTGACCAATTTTGTTTTCATCTGAGACACTTGGCTGAAATATTGTGAAATTATGTACCATTTCTTTCTTTTCCGTCTTTATTTTGCCTTCTGCTTTGAGACGCTTTTTTTCGGCATCGGTAGTAAAAACATGCGCGCATGTTAACCCGCACAATCCGTAAACTGGATGTTCAATAAAGCCTCCAAGTGTTCCAAATTTATCTGGTAAATAATTGGATGTTATTCTGCAGCCCATGGTAAGATTGTCCTGGAACTGGTCAGCTGAACTCCCGCACAGTCGAAATTCGCCTTCCCGTATACGAACAGGAACGCCCTCTATTTCTGCTGGGAATGGTTTCTCGTTTAATGGTATAAAATGCTTTGCAAGAAGATATACTATGATAAATGCCGTTGCTGAAGCATCGTCATCTCTATCTGAACCTGCAGTTATTGCTGATATATATCTGTGCTTCTTCATCCAATCCGGAGCGTATTTGTCAATGATATCGCTTATTTCTTTGGCGTTCTGTAGAGGTAATGGACAGTCATTTGTGTTGTACAGTTGCAATTTGTGCATGCTTTCTTCATTGCTTTGGTGCAATATTTTCATTTCAACTTCCCATCTAGACTGTAGTTTGAGATGCCGTTCAGCAAATGCGATGAAAACTATTTTATTCTCATCTTCTAACTTGTATGCTGGGTAAATATGTATAATTTCCACATGTGTGGCTTTGATGATGGAACATATTTTGGTGCATTCCGACGTCACATCAATCGAAGTTCTCCCTTTTATAGCACATAAATCATTCAATTTAGCTTGGCTAAGTGGTACAAGCTTCTCATCTTCTGCTGGAAAAATAAAACGTATACCGTATGAATCATGTTTAGAAAAAAAAGTTTTAACAAATAGCTTAGTCGAAAAACATTTTTGATTATGTGCTTTATTTGCAGCAACATTTATGAGAAAGCATAAATTCTAATGTGACTTTTCAATTTTACCATATCATCGCATAAAATTTAGACAATAAAATTCCTTCCCTTTAAACTAAACCTCAGCACCTTGTTACAATGTACCATTCAAAGTATGTTATAAAACTTAGCTCTTATTGACAACTTTAACTTCAATTTGGTACAGGAACATTCTTTAATGACATAAGATAACTGTCAAGTAGATGGAATTAATGCCAACAATACACATAAATAATAACGATGAATAATTTATCAGTTGGATGTTAAATGTTAACATTATGTTTAAAAATTGAAAGTACCCATTTTTTCTTGAGACTTGTCATAATCGGTTTCGTCGATACCCATCGAGCTTGAGTGGCTTGACTGTAACGAGAACATCATATACGTAAAGTAAAGTCTGTAAGGTAAGTTCTATATCTGTACATTGCCATTCATTCGACAAACCTGGCGAACAAAGGCCGGTAGACAAAATAAACGAAATCTCTTAGTTCCGAACTTTTTGATAGTTTGAAGGCGGCCATTTCTGTACTCAAACTGTTATCCAGATAAAATTCTAGTCTTTTGTTCATGTGACGTTTTTTTTACATATTTCAAAAATAAACTTACCAATAATTATTAAACCAGTGTTCTGGATTATTGATATAAACACCCTGATCAAACTCTTTCGCAACATTTGCGAAAGTGTAGGATTTTATGCAGCTTTCGTTCAGTTAAATCATATAAATGTTGTGTGTGCGTTATATGCCTTGTAAAACACTGTTATACACCAGTTAAGTTCCAATAAACGATTTTAATGAGTGTCATTATTATTTATTACCTGATTCTTTTTTGTCGAGATTGTAATCGGATCTTCGGTTTCTGTCAACTTTCTTTTTCCCGTGAACGTGTTTGTAAATTGAAGTGCATCTGAAATAGATACCTTTAAAATAATAACAAAATTTGCACATTGTGTTACCTTGTTCGGCTCAGCCGTATTAAGCTCACTTTTGCCCGGAAGTTCGTAACCTTTCAACCACCAGTGAAAGGACGAGTAGAATGTATAACATTTTTCAAAATGAGAAATTAACGCTGTATAGCACCTTCTGATTGGATAATACAGGGTGCATAGAATTACCGAAAACAGCCAAAAAAGACAACCAAAACAAATTGCATAGAATTACCGAAAAAGACCGAATAAGACTTTAAAAAGACTGAAAAGGGACCAAAAACAGTTTATGCAGACGGAAAACAGCTTCTTTTTTTCAAAAGATAATGTTTAATTTATAATTTACGTTTAAAACAAATGAAGGAATTTGTCAAAAGTCAATCACAACTGGCGATATAATTTAATCTTTAGAAAAACAAGCTGTTTTCGGTCGGCAGTATTTGTTTTTCGGTCTTTTTGGTAATTTTTCTTGATTTGTAATATGATAATTTCAAATTTCTTCATTTATCCACGGACCTATATTGTGAGAAAGAGAATAGACAATTGCGTTTTCAGTTTTTCTTGAGTTTTTCTTGAATGGGTTTTAGAATTCATAACTATCAACATAACATGTTGTTACCTCCAAATTAATTTTAATTATTAGTGTAGAGTACTTTCTAGGCCAGTGAATAACTGCCAATAATTCGAGTAGCATATTTTAAGAAAAACAAGGAATAAGTTTGTTTTCCTGATGCACATGTCGCAGTAGATATTCAATTACTATTGGAGACAAATTTTATAAATGGCCGGTTAGCTCAGTCGGGATATCATTAGCACAACTTTACAAGGGATGTTACATGGGTTGGAATCCCGGTCAAGGTCCTGTTTGTTTTCCTCACCTTGTGACATTTGGCGCCTTCCGACTAGATAAAATAATCTTTTACTATAAAAATCTTGCTATTAATTGCTTTCATATAATAAATTTGCACCGACTATCTTTTTAAAGGTAGTTCTTGTTAACTAACATATGGTACCGAAAGTACTTAGCATAGTTAATCACTACCTCGCCTCGACGGTTACAGATAAGCGATCATATGCATCTGAGGAGATTGTTCATGTTCAAAGATCGGTCAGGTTGTACAATTACACAGTGATGATCATACGGTAGTGAACTCGGAGGACAACAGGAACTTTTAGTAACGTTTACACGTACTTTTGTTTTGTTTTCTCTGTTAATATTGTTTTGAGTCTTTATGAGCGGGTAACCTACACAGGCTTTGGGAACAAGTAAAGGCCTCCACGTCAATGTATTTTCTTTAAATGCTATTGCATTAACAGGAAGTGACCACGACTTTACCGTTAGGAAACCATATAAAATAACAATTTCGGTTGGTAACTGCTTAATACTGTAACAATTTTACAAATGACAATCATCAGGGGAAATGGGCTTGCGGGTATTTGATACATTATCTGATAACATTTAATTGAAAAAAAACACACATAAATTTTAAAAAATGGTCACCCTTTTTAAATGCAAAACCAGATTTTCTTACACAGAAACATCCATTCTGTTTCAAAAATCTACAAAACAATTGCAGATAGCAACAGCGATTATAAATGATCATATTTTCTTATTGTAGAAATACATTTTTAAAAAGCATACGTTTAAAGAAGACATTATTTATTTTTCAACAGTTACGAAAGTTATCGAAAAAGTATATAAATTTGACGTCAAATATAAATGATGCTATTAGACCTCGATTACCACAATACTTTACTGCCCATGTAAACAGAAGTGAGTTTAACGTCAAATAATGGTATATGTGACGTCATTTTTGAGTTAACAATTACACCTTAGGTATACGTATGTTTGAATTATGCATAAGTATCTGAAAGCATATTGGTGCTTAAATATTCTTAGTTCGAAATAAGAAAGAAAGCGAGTTTCGAAGAATTCTGTCCGAAGGCCCCCCTTTTTACTTAGCGCATCTTTTTGCGTCATGCTTTCCTTTTAAGTCAAGACCGTGAAGATTCAAGTTCATAGGACAAAGATTTGTGATGACAGTAGCGTAAAACTTGGACTGATCAGAACAAAGTAGATACAGTAGTTGGAACGTAACAGTTGTCAAAATGTGCGTATATCGTGTGTGTAACGTGCGTATAACGTACGTATGTTCATCGTGTATTTTGTAAATCGTATATCGTGTATCATATCGCATCATTCGTATCATCGTGCAACGTGCACTATTTACTATACACGATATACGACTCCCGGTGCATGATAGGCCTATACGGTATACGATTCGGTGTTTTATTCAGTCGTGAATTGTTTAACTAAGCGTGTACATATCCGCAAAAAGAAATTAAAGTGCTGACTTCACAATGTATTTTTTTTCATTCGTCAGTGCAGTACGGGCAATAATGACTTCCGGGACAGGTGGAAGACAGTTCACACCTCAAATCCGAAATTTAATTAATACATTTTATCGACAGAGAGGACATAATTTTTCTTCAATATCTAAATTGTTGTTGTCACGGATCAATCTTAAAGTGACATTATGCGCATTTTTTTCAAGTAAAATATCAGCTGAAAATGGTGTGTATACAAAAGCGTAGAGGAAATAATAGCTTTTAACCCAATACACACCAAACTCTTCCCCTACCAGGGGAAAAATAACTTTCCAAATATTGATTTTCTTATTTGACTGGGAGAGTCAATTTAAGAAAAGAGCAACTGCATGCAGGAGTTGCTTCCCTTCCACTGTCAAAATATCTACCAACATCAAAAACGACACAATCATTTTATCAGTCCATTTTTTATATCTAAAGCACCAACTTCAAATAATAATGCGGCATAATCATTAATTTAATGCATTGAAATGCACAGCAACCAAAAACTGCTTTTATAAAACTATCACCAAAAATACACTATGTGCAGTAAGATGCGCATAATGTCAATTTAAGTGCAGAATACAAGGTATAAGGAAATTCATTAGGCACTATAATAGGACACGGAACATCAACTACTTTACAAGGTAAACGTTTGAATATTTATTGGTTAGATAAACATAATATGACGAATCAACGATGATTTTTCCTAATCAGTTTAAGTCCGAGCAAAAAATAATAAGATAATTGTACAGTACCTTATTAAAATTACATCTCGTAACCGTTATAAAAATAATCGCCACACGAATTTACTTAAAAACAATGAACGATTTATTGAAAAGATAATTATGTTGACTGTCAAAACGACAAATGGACAGTGTCTTTAGTGTAGTGATATTTTAAAGATACGTGTTGACAGCAATTAACTTCCGCCCACTTTCTCGCACTTCTTGATCAATAGTCAAATTCACATTTGACACTTGCTGTAAATTAGTTCGTACTTAGGTAAACTGTAGACATTTGAAATTTACCGAAGTCTTTTTTGCAATTGTGTAGGTGCGAAGCCTGTACATTAATAAATTGGTCTTATTCTTTTGGTCTGATTAAACGGTATAAGGACAACAAATTGTTAAAGAGATCTGAAACAAAACAAACATATTTGGTGAAAAAAAGATAATTAAAACTCAAGTAAAATGTAAAAAGTCCAAAGTAAACGTATAACGTGTACTCCGTCTATCGTGTAGCGTGCAGCTTGCGCTTCGTATATCGTTCATATCGTTCTGAATCGTGTACCGTGTATTTACCGTACATGTATCGTGCATGTATTGTGCGCTCCGTGTGACAACTGTTACGTTCCGACTACTGTAACAGGAACTACAGAGCATATTTTTGAACGTCTAGCAGTGAACATTGAGCAACGCTGCTTAAGGAAACATGGAGCGCGGAGTTAGTTTCGTTTGAGTTTTTGTGGTTGCGGTTAAATACTTTATTTTGATTCGATTCTGTGGACATATGTCGTCATTATATAGACACACAAGACATAATGTTGACTTTTTAACAACATATCACTTTGCTTAAATGTGTAGAAAGTAAAGACTCTGTCTCCATTAAGAATTGCGAAAATTACTCAATATGTCATAATAGTGTATTTTATGTATATCTTGATATCATCGTATTTACAGGTACCCATTGTTACATTGAAGAGCCGTTTAGTTAACTTCCAGTGATTCTATACAAAAATAAACCGTCACACGATACAGACACTTGAATCTGGATACATGTAAATGTTTGAAAATCGCACCTTTTCAGTAAATACCTTAACAGTATGCACAGTTTGTCCATTGATGCTCTTTTGTAACAATATGATCAAACAAGACTAGTTTTCCAAAGCTGCAAGCAATTTTCATGACACATGTATTGTGGATTCCATCTTACAGGTTAAGAAACCATTGATTAAACGTAAACAAAAGAAACCATTGATTAAACGTAAACAAAATACGTTAATGTCGACAGTTTTGAAATAAGAAGAAAACTTTTTCTTGTGTATAGAGTATGATAACAACAAATGTTTCCATTTTAGCCACGATGTCGCGTTTCCCGATGTAAACAGCTTTGTGAGCCACGTATATCTCACGCAAATGCATAACAGTTCACTTTCACTTTCTTATTGTATTGTTTTATTATGATTCGTATTCGGATGAGGAAACACTTAACATGCCCCATGTGAATATATTTATTTTCGGTTGTATGCAGTATCAGTTTTTGAGTATAGAATGTACTCATTGTTTGATGGCCAGTGAGGCATAAGCACGAAGTTTTCATAAGAGATGTATGTAAATAGATTGTCTTTTGAATGTCTGAACAGGTATTGCTAACACGCAAACTTTTACGTTTAAGAGTTTAAGTCATTATAAGTATATTAGTTCAAATACAGTAAGAAAACATAATGTATTTCTCTTTTACAGTATGTTTTGTTTTGTTACCATGGATTTCATTATTGTTTGACAGAATACGGTTGCAACACAGACACTGGTCCAGTTCTATATATATCTTTTATTGGCATATTTTATACTTAAAAACAAAAATAATATCAAACAGGGAATGCCACGTACCAAAAACGCAGCCTCCCCAAAACGAACCCCACATCACCCAGAAGTGCACACCACCAACACACACACACGCGCGCACACGCACACACAAACGACACACACACACACAATCATGTACACACATATATATACACTACCAACACACACTAGCATACAAAGCAAACACACGAGGACAAAACGAACAATTAAAGGAACACAGTGTTTGATCTACTATTTATACGTTATTCTGTTGGAAAATCCACCATTCAAAATTTGCGGATGAACGACCACCGGATTTTGGCTAGAAATTGAGCACAGATAATTAATTTTCGCGAGGAACGTGTTACAACTGGGGTAAGCTGAAACCCGATTTTCACTCTGATGCATATCATTTTGTGTTTATTTGTGTGTTGTTAGAAACTTTAATGACTATCCAAACCGAATGTATTCTCGAGGTGCAACAGATATACGTTGAAATGTTGAAAATATCGAAAAAAGTTGGCCTGCTCACTAGAAAAAACCTCGACCATTGGCAAATTCTGCCATTATATTTGGGAAATCATTAATACGTGAACAATCTGAATGGGGCGATTCAATTGCCAAAAGACAACATATATTAATGGTCCAAATTTCATCAAAGTCGATGAAAGTTTAGCCAAGATACGGCTCCTGAAACATATCAATTACTGTACTGGGTATTGGTTAAACGTGTACTGTGTTTTGACGGAATGAGCGAAGTACTTTTCTGAGTATTGTACCAAGAAATGAGTAAAAAATAAAATATTTGAGACGGGAAATGTCTTTATTTGTTATCAGTTGAAGATAAAAATTCAGGAAATGTTTTGCTTTGCATAAAAACAAAAGTCTTATCAAACGTTAATAATTTATTCTTTGTAAGCGAATAATAAACTGTTTTTTCCAGCGTTTTGAGTATTGGATACACATGTTACAATGACATTTGTATCTTAAAAGCTTCATCAAATAATCAACAATATCGCATGTAAATGAATATGCTATGCAGTACTGCACTACCCGTTCAATGAGTCAGACATGAAGTGACTTTTAATAGTATGTACAACTAGTAAACATTGGTCTAAAATACATATAACTTGTAAAATAAAATGCGGTGGTTTGTTATGGATAAGGAAATTTGCGGAATACTGCTATCCAAATATCTCAATTACTAGTAAGTTTAAAGATTGCAGCTTATCTTATTAGGTCGGAAAATTAAATCGAAGCAAGTAAAAGATAGAACCTTAGGATACATGTTACCAACAAGATCAAACAAGAGGGCCAAGATGGCTCTATATCGCCTACCTGAAACCGACTAATGACGATATGTGACCAAACTTCAACCCTAAACTATATATCATAAACACAAACATTCTCTTTGACCTTGTCAACAAAAACGTTTGACCATTTTACATGGTGACTGGGTTGTAAATGTCACCTGTATGGCATACAGAAGATTTTTAACTGGAAGACCTAATTTTTGACCCTAGATTACCTTAATTTGAACTCGACCTCAATTTGATCCTGACAATCATACTGACCGAGTTTAATGATGATCCAATGAAAATGGCATACACAAGGTTTTTCTATGATTTTAGCCGTGCCTAATTTTTTACCTAGATTTCACCTTCACTGTCATTCTGACCAAGTTTTATGACGATCCAATGAACATGCAACCTCTATTGCATACTCAAGGTTTTTCTATGATTTGACCACGTGACATATTTTTTTTTACACCAGATAACCCATATTCGATCTCGAACTAGATTTCATTAAGGCTATCATATTGACCAAGTTCATGAAGATACAATGATACAAATGCAACCTCTACTACACATAAAAGTTTTTTTTCCATGAGTTGACCCCGTGATATAGTTTTACAAGCCTGATGACCCATAATCGAACTCGACATAGATTACATCAAGGTTTTCATTCTGACCTAATTCCATGAAGATCCAGTGAAAAATGCAGACTCTATTGTATACACAAGTTTTAAATTCCCACAGACGACAGGCAGACGACAGAGAACGACGGACATCAGGCGATCACAATCACTCACCGTGGGCACTTCGTGCTCAGATGAGCTAATTAAACGCGTAAAATGGCAGCAGAATATTTCGGTTACTCACTTTTAATGCCTAAAACTCAGTACACATTAGTATCAATATTCCATTACACCTACCGGCAAAATAAACAATACCCAGTACACTAACTCGAGTTATATTTGTATCAATATTTTGGCCAAGAAAGAACGTTTGTTGATAAAATCTTGAACATTTATGCCTGGTTCTTGCGCAAATGAATCGCTCGATTCAGGTTATTCACATCTTAGCACATTTGCAAAATAAAACGCTAAACGTACATTGTAACCAACGGTCGAACTTTTAAAGTGATAGATAGATATCTTTCATTACCTCTTCATAGGGTATTTTAACATATTAACCTACATCATTTACAGCTCGGGAATACGCTTGACTGGGATAGTTATTGAAGTATCCAAAAACACACAAATAAACACAAAATAGTATGTATCAGAGTAAAAATCGGATTTCAACTTACCCCAATCGTAACACTTTCCTTGCGAAAACTAATTATCTGTGCTCAATTTCGAGCCTTTAAGTATGACTTCACAATTTCGGTAGGGAACTTGCGGACCTATTAGATAGCTGTGGTCTCTGACTGGTCCAAAATGATTGGTAGCACTAAAGTTTTCTAGAATTAAAATCGAAAGTATAATGGTTGAACATAGCAAAAAAAAAAAAGTTTATGAATTTTCTTTTTAATTTAAGGGTGTCATATGGCTATCTGAAAATATTGATTTGTTTGACAGAATGTAAACACAAATCCTACAGACGAGGGAGTGATGTCTATTAGCGTAATTTTGGGCTATAAAGTAACACATTATACATATAAAAAAGCGCATTTTTTGGTGTGGCTAAGGTGGTTCTACATATTTATTGGGGTGTAATTACTCAAATAATGTTTTGGTATGCGGACCTTGCTTAAATGTTGCACAGTAAGTATATGGAAAAAGAGTTAGTGTAGTCATACCAGTATCCGGTGGTCGTTCATCCGCAGTGATAAAGGTCATCAACGCGAATGTAACGCTATGGGAGCTTACTCGGCAAACTTGTAAAACATTTCAAAATCAGAATTTATACGTTTGCAGGCTTTACACAAATGATCGTTCTACATTGTGGACATTTAAAGACTTCCATAAAAAGTACATTGACCACATAAATACCTTTGAAATACGCAGCACAAGTCTCTGCGAACGATTTGTTTCATTTTTCACTGACGATGTCAATATTTGAATACATTTTGACACGAGAGATGATAAAAACCAGGAGCACGCTTGCTTACCGGACTCGGGTAGGTATCAAACCACTAGATCACTCCATGTACTGTCGAGCTATGCTGTAGATTGCTATACATATAAAAATAACAGCAAAAAGGACATTGTCACTGTTATTCGGTAATTGTATCCTCGAGTAAACGATATGTTATGATATTCGATGTTTACGCAGTAGTCTGCATCAAGTAGATATAGTTTTCACTATTATTTCTTCATTTAGATTGTGTTAAGTCCCGGCCTACCCTGGGATTTCTACCCGGCTGAACTTGCAAAGACTGGACTGGCGCATGTTGAAGAGAAAGATGTAGATACAAGGGAATCCGGGTACAAGACCATAGCTTTTTAATGAATAAACCCCTTGGTTCTTTTACGTGCACATTGTACAGCACCAAAACACGTGACACTACCTCTGGGTGACGGAAACAATGAAAAGCGTAACTGAAATTGTCATTGCCCCGACCGGGACTCGAACATGGGACCTCCGAATTGGTAGTCCAGAGCGTTAACCATTCGACCACCGTGCCGGCCTTCACGATTATTCCCCTTTATTTGAAACCATTGTTTACTCTAGTGTTGATATATGTGTATGTTGCACGTAGTAATTAAAAACGCGCATTTTATTCAACCTGTTGTTTTTAGTTCGAAACGAGAGAAAAATGACCGCCATAGAGTGGTAAGCATTTTAGTTACTGAAATATGCAATTGCAGTATCCTTTCGTACCCCACTTCTCCGATACAGGAATACTTTTGGAATCTATTAAAATGAATGCAAAAAGATAAACGAATATGTTACGAAAACAAATAAACTAAAATTATTCTCTTTACAAATCATTCCACACAAGTCGGCATGTGAAGAAATGTGTGACCTAAAAGCATTTGAATATTAGAATTCATAAAAGTTTGTGAATTACTTTTTTCAAAAAATGAATATGCATTTGATCTGGAAAAAATGTTGTAATAGAACGTTTCGTTTTCAAATAAGAAGGTGTCTTGGTAAAGCTGCATATGCGAAGACCAGAAGTTTATCATATAATGAATTGTTCACTAAACAAACAGAGTTGTGACGCAAAGAAGTTGTAAGCAGATACATGTATAATGATTCTAAAGTTAGAAAAAAGTGTTATCATTACTTTCTCGCAGTGGTATTATCTCGGTCCCTTTTCATAAAAAATACAGTTCACTGTCGTAAAGGCATACCTGCTCATCTAATAATTATGATAATAATAATATACATGTATACTGTTTATATTTTTTTTGCCGAATGTTTAACTGTCATTCATAAATCGAAAATTGGGAAATATGAAACGAAAAGAAATTTTTCAGAATATTTGGACTACATGGAGACAAATAAATAGGATAATTTTTATCATAATATAACTGTTTTTTATTGTAAATTTTACAAGCGAATTTCAAAGCGTTAATAAATCAGGATACATAAATTATCTTCAATCCATTGTACTGTATGAGATTAACTAATTTACAGCCTCGGGCATTATCAGTATGACACGCGATCAGTAAAGCACGCGCGCGAGGTTTGGTTGAATAAGTAGGTAGGGACATCACACATATCGATCATATATAAATCTTTATTAAATATAAAGATTTATCATAGTGGACAGCCTATGCTTGATTAGAAAACAAGATGCCGAATCATTCTGGCTCATAACAACAACAACAAAAACACTAAATGAACAGTAAAGCATAGCCTACAACAAAGGAGTGAAATATACCTATATAAATGAACTATTTATACTAAATTATTTATACACTTGGAGCCAATTCTAATCAGACACTTATATAACTTGGTATAACTGGATTATTTGTATGCGGATTTCGTTCAAGTTTAGAGTGTGACTGATTCAACACATCATACATACTTCTGCGAAATTAAAATTCTAATTGATTAAAGAATACATATAAAACTTAACAAATCGAAAACATCACTGTAAAATCCGATTTCACAATTTTTTTCACAACGGTACAGTTAAGGTGAAATGCGCCTCAAATTTATTTCTCGAATTTTCTCAAGCAATTCACACTGTGCATAATTCAGGATATTTCTAATTGAACCCTGCTTCCATTTGTTTGATAGCTCTTATGGTTTCTATTATATAATGCTTCAAACATGGCCATTTGCGTTCTTGACAAAGTCATTTTTAGCAATTTTCATAACCTTTTATTATATTATATCTTATATAATTTGTATAAAACAGTTGCACAAAGGGCACTGCATGGTAGTTGTGTTTATTATAACAGATGTTGCCAAATTTTATTCATCGCCTTATAAATGAATTACTATTTTTGGGATAAAATCGGAGTTTTAACTAATTATATTTTTTAAAAGTTATATCAAATGCTTAAAGTGACATTATGCGCATTTTTTTCAATTTAAAATCCAGCTGAATATGGTGTGTGTACAAAAGCGTAGAGGAAATAATAGCTTTTAACCCAATGCACCAAACTCTTCACGCTACCAGTATGAAATAATAACTTTCCAAATATTGATTTTCTTATTTGACTGGGAGAGTCAATTTAAGAAAAGAACAACTGCATGCAGGAGTTGCTTACCTTCCACTGCCGAAATCTCTACCAAAACACAATCAACTATCATTTTATCAGTCCGATTTTTTATATCTAAAGCACCAACTTCAAATACTAATGCGGCATAATCATTAATTTAACACATTTAAATGAACAGCAACCAAAAATTGCTTTTATAAAACTGTCACCAAAAATACACTATGTGCAGTAAGATGCGCATAATGTCACTTTAAACACCATTAATATGTTTCCAAGTCGTTTATAACAGCTTCGAGTGTAATAATGATCAATTACCCCGCCGACTCTACTGCAGATATAAGTTCTCGTTCAACTTTCTCCATTTTCCCCGCTGTGTACCTCAAATACTTTAGATAATCACGTGACCGTCTTGTCGAAATACCATAGTAGCAATAAAACACAAGAAAAAAGTTGTAAATATCGCATTAAAATGATTTTATGGGCGGATCTTGTATTTATTCTGATATGACAGGGTTAAGTATTGTATGGATTATCATATAATTGTACTTACGTATAATTGGATGCATTTAAACGGGTTTTGTTTCATATAATCCAATCAAATTATGAGTGTCTTTAGAAATCGGCGTTTTTTGACACTTGCTTTGAAGGAAGATGTGTCAACTTTGAACAAGCATAATTTTGTTAATTGGAGGTCGATTAACATGGGGTTTGGACCAGTTTAAAGAGAATTTTATTACGGAGGGATCCGTGTCAGGAATATTTGATAAATTGGTCATGGATTAATTATCTTTAAATACGTAACAAGCGGTCAGAAAAAAAGGCTGCATTTTCTTTGATGTTAATTTTTGTTTGTTTGAAGAATGATATGGAAAATCCGTGACACAGATCCCTAGACATTATAATGATATACATTTTTTATGAATTTGGTGGTAAAAATCGCAAAAATGGCTTTGCTATCGCTGTTCAAAATTTTACGAAATTTATCAAATATCATACAATATCAAAGGCAAAAAACAAAAAAAAATTTAAAAATCATGAAACGACTTGTTTTAGTCATAATCTATATAAAAGATACAAAATATATGATACAGTTATTGTCTAAATGGGTAATTTAACTCCACTGAGCCGACCCTAAACCGCTACCTTAAGCTCGTTCAGATCAACTACAAAAGTCGTCATTAACAGGGTTTCTGTCGGCGTGGCTTGATTTCTGGTCGGATTTGGCACATGATCAAATTTAATAGAGTTTTTTGTCCTTAAATATTCCATGAAGATTTGATTCTGATGGCTGAAGAATGTGTCTTCAAGACAATGAACAAAAGTAATGTGTCCTATGACTTGCCATTGCAAACCTAACACTTTTCAAACTCAACAAAGCACTTAAACGAAGCAAATCAGGAGCAACAGTCTAAAACCAAATACATGACGGTTGTTCGAAACGTTCGTAGACTTCCTCAATAGCTCCCACATTTTTGCACAGAAACTGTTGAATTGTGCATACATTTAGTTACTTTGTATTTAGGATATAAAGCCTTCTGTGTTGAAATTCGTTTTCTAAGCAATTCCGTTTCCATTGTGACTACTTTCCGGATTAATTAACCATTGCAGAGTGTACAAATATAATAAATAATACTTAAACATCTACCAGTTAATCTAGCGAAAGCCTGTTATTTTTCTGCAACCACTCTTGAAGAGAAGGCAAAATAATAGACAGCTGTTCTAAAACAGTTATTATACCACTTGTTAATCTACATGTTAATATCGATAAACTTTGACTAGCCTCAAACAGGCATATCTTTTTTACATCTACATTCACTAAGTTAAAGCAAAACAAATTTATGAACCAATACTGTGCAACTGTCTCGAACAAAATAATTTCTACTCAACTGAATCTGAGTAACACATTTGACAAAATGTGGAATGGAGGTGCAAAAACATATATACACAAGCTAGGAATTAACGATATATGGATTAGTTGGCTTAAGTCTCCTAATTTACACTTTCGGGGATCAAAAGACGTCTGTAAATTCCAAAAACGCAAATCTAAAGGCCTAAATATCACAATTCGTAAACGACTCTGCAACATGGGTACATACATACAATCCATTTGAAGACAAAACTATCATTACCAGAAATAGAAACATAGCACACAGCGATTATTACAAACAATTAATTCAAATACATATTTGCTTTAGTGAAAAAATAACTTGGAATTTGTATATACAGTACCGCCAGCGTTTCACTTACGCGCGTACTCGATTACCGATTAACGGTAACCGCATCGTAAACGGTTCTCGTTACAGTTTGGTTAAATCCGTGTAGCCAATCAGAATGACTGTAACAGTGAATCGTTCTTCGGGAACCGTGTAGCCAATCAAAAGGGCTGGATGGACCAGTTTATTCTACGGGTATTGTGCGGGCCTGATTATTTATTTTTAGAATATTGAAAAGGTTTAGACAATGACCTTTACACTGAAATTTGTTTGACGAGTTTCCGAGTGCGGTACGAAGCCTGTCGTTGAAATTTAATGTACGGGAAATTGACGATTACTTATAACTATTAATACATGTACTAATAATTATTATGACAAAATCGATTTTAAACAGCAAAGTCCACATATATATTCGTGAACATTTTCGGTCCTCAAATAAACACTTAACGGAAGCTGCAAAAGATGGTGGCAGAAATGTTGAAGTCTGATCGTTTGATGTAAACAGGTGAATATTTGTTATGGTAAGCGTAGATATTGTGTAAAATGTTGTTACACAAATTTAATAAAATGTAACTGAAGTGGCGCTAGGAGTTTAAAGGGTTGTCACTACGTAAATGTAGAGTACAAAGGAGATTTCCATTCATCACTGTTCATCTGTACAGAAAAACTGAAAAGTCTCAAGTTAAACCAACATATTAAAATGGTATTATCTTGTTCTTTATTCTGGTACAAATAAATAAGCTGCATAATAGCCTAATTATTCGGTCATAGCTATTCACAGCTTATGTTTATTGTATTGCCTATTGCCTATTGTAGTTCTGGCTTCCATTACTTAGCATTGAATCCTACAAGTTTGTGTGTACCTACGAGTTCGTGTTTTTAAATATGACGTCATTTACTGCTAAGTACTTGTAAAGCATGTGTCCGAATTCTATGCAAGCTTCTCCGGAGGTATTCCCTGTACATAGAAGCAAAGATATTTGGCAAAAAATGCATTAGATGTACTATCACATTCCTGCGGAAAAACTTGAAAAAATACCTCAAATTCTTCATTTAGTTACTAGTTTTGCATGGTGACCACAAAATTTATGAAATATCCAGGAAATCATTCATTCAAAGGTTGTTTAGCCATTACCTGGAGTTTTCGTCACGTGACCTGGTGATGAATGCGCTTGCTCAGCATCAGGGGCACTCGAGGGTTTTTTATTTAACTAACACTTAATTTTCAATTATTCATTAATGAAACTATATAATTTGATACTTTGTGGTTTTTTTACGGTATTAATTTACAAAATATTTGTCCTGATTTCCTTGATTAGGTATATATTATCCGGCTCTGGCCCCGACCTGCAAAATTAAATACGGGAACATATAAAAAACTCCCGAGATTCACCGTGTTGAACCCAAATATGAAGAATTTATTTCAACCAGCTAGACAATCTTCAAGACGGGTTCTCATTTTCCATGTTTGTTTTTGTAAAATATTCATTAAAACAAAAGTTTAGCAACATCCGAGAGGTCAGTAAGCAATAGATACCATTTTAGGAAAATAAATTAGGATTCGACCTTGCGATGCCTCACTATGACGTCATCAAAAAAGAAACACGAACTCATAGGACAACTCTCTATAACTCTGTTTATGAAAGGTGAAATTTGTTTTTGATTAAATATACATGTTGTAAACAAGTTAATGTGAAAATGGTTTTGCAGTCAATTCAACTAGAACTTGAAAGGAAACATAGGTCAATAAATAGTTAGTGCGCATGCGCAGATTTAAAGATTAACAGACACGAACTTGCAGGTGTAGAGGCTATTTGGTCTTTTTATTGTGTCAGTTGACCGTATTGTGAAACGTAGGAGCTTGAGGTCGGGATAATGCCTTTTCCGGCTTCATTTTGTCTTTTTACATTTCTTTAAGAACCAAACTAACAAAATACGATCATATTTGACGGGACGCATTTTTCAAAAACAAATTCTTTTTTTTCTGCAACACTCCTGGACCGTGTTCTCAATTTGTTCAAATGCTATGGCAAGATAATAGTCTATGACTGCTTCATTAAAAAAAACTGATCCGCCAGTTTTTGAAATTGCCACCATACTATGTTTACATGTATAGGTTCCGGTTCCATGTTGCCTCACATTGGTAAACGGAGAACCCGTTTTTGAGGGACTTAACTCTTAGCAGGTTGTGTTGGATAACATGGCGTATGTCACCCCTTTTCTCTTTTCAATCTACCGGGTACTTAAGCTGTAAAATATAAAAGTTAAGATTCGGGGAAAATATGATTGTATCCTCCTTTGAGGTGAATAATCGGTATTACCAGAATCTTGTCATACTCCCTCACATCTCTATTGTTAAATACCTGCACATGCCCTGTGAGAGCTGGTTCAAAAATGTATCAAATATATATATTTGAATATATGGGTTTGGTAAAACGCCTCTGCATAACTTTGTTAGTGTTTCATTATGAGGACCTTATCCTGGCGCACCAGCGAAGCTCGAAAAACACTTAGAATTCCTGTTAAATTAAATTTTGGAAAAAAACCTACGAGGTTCATAAAATATCAACCTTTATACACGGTCAATACCATGACATGTGATATCGATAATGAAGAAGTACTTGTTTTGTGTATAGTCGATAAGGTGACGACAAGAGTTTGTATTAATTGTCACTATCATCTTAGGTAAATTGCCCAGATGGTCACTATTTCGACCGAATGTATCGGACGGTAAAGCCTTAAAATGATGTAAACGAATGGTGAAAGCTTTAATGCATATGCCCTAAAATGGCGAGGAATATATATGCGCATGCGTAATGTCGTTTTCTCGTTTCACGCGGCGCATGCGCAAATGTAAATTCACGTTTCACGGTACGCATGCGCAGAAGGGAATTCTCGTTTAACGGTTACACGGTTAAACGATTACCGCATGGTAAACGAACGAAAAACGTTTTTTTCCCGAAAACGCGGAAATGAAACGCTGGTGGTACTGTACATGAAGCTTATGATCACAAGCATTTCCAGTGATTTACTTTACCAAAGAATTGTCCTTTCGAAAGCCGAAAATCTTCTAACAAATGCTTCACGTATCGTCGAGGGCCCTTGCATCGGCACTGTCTTTCGATCGGCGCCATATTTGTTTTTCAATATAATCTCGTGAGATTTCGCGCATGCGCGTGACTGGCCGTAAGGATCGTTTTACTTCGACAGCAAAACGTTAGTTTCTGGTCCGATGTGATCTGATTTTGATTTTTTTTCTTTTAATCAGGGAAAAGGGCAGTATTCAATTAAATCACTTGCAGAAGCATACAAACAATTCATGGAACATGGCATGCTTGTCCAGAAAGCTGCATTAATTTACGAATTTTTACAGTTTTAATATATTTTATCATTTCAAACACTAGTCACATGAGCCCTTTATTTTTACACGCACCTAATATAATATTGGACTTGTTCACGTGATGTTACGTCATCAGTTAGTGTGTTCTAACGATTCAAGGAACGCGTAAAAATGGCTGACATTTGTTGAAATGCTCCTGATCTGCTACATGTGGTTGAGTTATACAGTATTCTTTGCCGCTATAAATTAACAGAATGATGCAATAAAAGATTTAAATTGAAAGCAAGTGTATAGTTTGTTCTAATAATTTATTGAACGTAATTAGAAATGATATAAATGCTTAGAGTAACGACACATGGACCGACGAGGATATGTTGTTATTATGAAGCTTTCAAGAGTGCAACGTTTGCGTGATTTAGGACGACCTCCCGGGCGGGGTCAATTTTGACCGGTGTCATAATTTAAATGATCTAGGCAATGCTACATGCCGACTATCTAAGCTCTTGGCCTTAATGTTTTTGAGAAGAAGATATTAAAAAAAATTCTTTTCCGTTGCCATGGCAAACACAGTTCTGCATGGAAGTGAATTGTTTAAATAATTATGATAGAGCTTACTGCGAGGAACATCCATGCCAATTTTGATTAACATTTGCCCTGTGGTTTCAGAGGAGTCTTCGCTAACGAAGGAAAATGTAAATGAACTTCGTGCCAGGAGAGCTGAAAATTCTTAATCTATTTAAAAATGACGAAACTATGACTAAAATATCCGATTTCAGCATTTGGGCTAGTTTAATTTTACCGTGCAGAACTGTTGTCCTTAAGTATGAAAAAATCTTTTATATTCGATACTTTCAAGTGACCAAGAATTAAAGATGAAAATGAAATATTTGTCAATAGTTAATGTTTTCAGGCTTAAAGGCGTTAAAATAGTAAAAAATAATATTTCATTCTTTATTGCATTGAAGAAATGTCGTAAATCAACAAAATTGTTCATTTGTCAGATGATGTTTCTTACAATTAAAGATTTTCGGACAATATCATTATTCTAATTATCTCATGCATTTATAAATAGAAAACAAACATTTTATATTTACAGAATGTATTTCTAACAGTGTACACCCAAGTTTACTGCAAGTAAATAGTTCGAGCATAATAAAAGTATTGACATTACATATTGAAGTTTCGACACAATATGGAAGTTAAATATAATAGAATGGTAGTACGGCATAATGTAAATGTGAATGGAAATAAACTATTAATACGGCATAATGTAAATGTGAATGGAAATAAAATATTAATCTTGCAAATGCCATAATGACATTCTGACAGAAAATGATTGTAAGAAGAGATTTCCAGCATTGATAAAAACTGCAGATATCCTAACATAATGGATTTTGCAAATAACGTAATCGCGTTCTGACAAAATATAAACATGTTTGCGTACCGTATTATGTCGTTCTGAGTTAACACAATGATGTTCTGACCCTACATAATAACGTGTGCATACCGCATAGAGATGTTCTTGATCAACAGTACGATGTTCGTACACAGCATAATGACACTCTAGCCTTACATGACGATGTTCTAACCTTACGTAAAAATGTTAACGCCTAACATAATGACCGGAAACATACAGTAGTGCTGCAATAAATGTAAAATTGTAGGGTCAGTGTAAATCAAAGTGCAAAATACACATTGTGTTGCAAGTGATTCACAGTGCAATGAAACTTCAAACATATTTATTCTTTAGTTAGCCGAATGCTGCTTAAAAGGAAGCTATACGGTGTTTCATCAAATTTGAAAATGTCAAGAGAAAAATCTGCATCAGAATTCCTGGGGAAGTGTTACTAAGATGAAAAGTGTCCTAATATGTTTCGACGTAAGTGACAGTCTCATGTTATTTGGATTTGTATTCTTCTGGATATTTCTTTTATTATGATAAAGAAAATGCAGGAAAATTATAGTAAATATGTGGGCTTAAAGTAGTATTTCACAGTTTTTAAGTTCTCTAATCAGACAACATGCACACAGCCAGTTACGATTGTGATGTGAAGAAATGAAATCTTTGTCCTTCAATGTAATATTCATTTAAGCTGCTTCTGTGCCCTTTCAGGAGACATGAAGGTAATACACGTACTAGCCTTTCTGACCGGGTAATACATGTCAAAGTATCTGTTTGCAACATACATCAGCAAATATTTTTCTATTTTGATCCCTGGCGGCAATGTTGTTAAGTCAACCAGAACCATTTAAACAAATGTAAGGGAACTTAATGTCAGGATGCTTCTGGCCAAGTTTGGTGATATTTCATGAATTTCCATTCAAAACTGTACACATGCTTCGAATTTCATTGCGGCAGCTTCAAAAACAGGAAAGTAGGTCGGTAGGTTAAGGTCAGCCAATGTTGATGTTGAAATCTTATTGCAAAACTATCTAAATAGTTAGAATGTCATTGCTGTAGCTTAAACAAGAGGGTCATGATGGCCCTATATCGCTCACTTGATAACCAGGATGTCACTTAACCAAGGGAATCAGTTGTTGCTGAAAGAAGTCAGTAGTTGCTAAGAAAGTCACTGGTTGCCAGGGAAACTCACCTCTGTAAAAAGAACACTGGTCTCTAAAAGTCACCAGCTACCAGGGGCAGTCAATGGCTGATAAGGAAATCACTGGTCACTACAGAAAGTCAGTGATTGCCAAAGAGATCAACTGATGCTAGTTGCGAAGGACTTTGACAGATGCGAAGGAAGTCACTGGTGGCAAGAGGATGCGACCGGTTGCTAAAGAAGTCTCTGGTTGCTAAGGGAACTCACCGGTTGTTACAGGACTAAGATGTTGCTAATAAACTAATAAAGTCACTTGTTGCTAAGGAAGTCAATGGTTGCTAAGGAAGTCACTAGTTGCTAGGGCAACTCACGCGTTGCTAGAGGACTTATTTGTTGCTAAGGAAGGAAGTCAATTGTTGCAAGGCAAAGTCACTTGTTGCTAAGGAAGTTACTGGTTGCAAGACACAGTCACTGGTTGCTAAGGAAGTCATTGGTTGCTTAGAAAGTCACTGGTTGCTAGGGGACAAAGTTATTGCTAAGGAAGTCAAAGGTCGGTGACAAAGTCATTGGTTCCCAGGGGACTAAGTTGTTGTTAAGGAAGTCAATGGTTGCTAAGAAAGTCCCTTGTTCCTAGATGAAGTCATTGCCTGCTAAGGAAAGTCATTGGTTGCTAGCTGAACCTACTGATTGTTATGAGACTAAGTTGTTGCTAAGGAAGTCAGTGGTTGCTAAAGAAATCAATGGTTGTTAAGGAAGTCACTTGTTTCCAGGGGAAGTCCCTGGTCGCTTAGGAAGTCACTGTTTTCTAAGGAAGTCACTGGTGGCTAGGTAAGTCCCTTGTTGCTATAGGAACTTGTTGGAAGCTAGGTAATTCCAAAGCAAAATTTAAACAATCTTGGTAGAGGTCCACAAGACAATGCTACCTACTAAATATCTGTAGACCTTGTGATTTTGGAGAAGAAGATTTTTAAATGTTTCTTATATAAGTCTGTGGTAAACAAGTGACCCCCGGGCAGAACAAATATTGACCCCAAAGGCAAGATTTGAAAAATGTGTGCGGAGGTATGCTACATGCCAAATATCTAACCTCAGGGCATTGTGGTTTCAGAGAAAGACGATTTTTAAAGTGTTTTCCAATGTAAGTCTATATTGAAACCAGTAACCCTGGGTGTGATCAATATTGACACCAGGGGCATGATTTGAACTGGTAAATTTTGAACCGGGATCATGATTTGAACAATTTCGGAACAGGTCCACTAGTCAATGCTATATGCTAAATATCTAAGCTTTCGCCTTTGTGGTTACAGAGGAGAATATGTTTAAAAAGATTTTCTTATACATGTAGAAACTTATGTAAAATAAGTGAACCCCATAATGTGGTCAATTTTGACACGGGGGTCATGCTTTTAACAATTTTGTTAGAGGTTTACTAGGCAATATGACACAACAAATTTCTAAGCTCTAGTCCTTGTGGTTTCAGAGAAGATTTTTAAAAAAACAATTCCTATATTAATATATGTAAAATTAAATGACACACCCGGGCGGTGTCAATTTTGACCCGGGGGTCATGATTTGAACAATTTTGATAGAGGTCTACTAGGCAATGCTACATATCTTATATCTAAGCACTGGGCCTTGTGGCTTCAAAGAAGATTTTTTTAAAAGTTTTTCTTACAGAAACCTTTGTAAAATCAACTGACCACTTTTGACTCGGGGGTAATGAATTGAACAATCTTGGTAGAGGTCTACTAGGCAATGCTACAAGTCAAATATCTAAGCTATAGGCCTTGTGATATAAGAGAAGCAGATTTTGAAAGTGTATCTTATAGAAACATATGTAAAATCAAGTGACCCTCGGATCAATTGTGAGCCGGGAGTGATTATTTGAACATTTTTTGTCCCACATGACAATAATACATGCCAAATTTCTAAACTGTTGGCCTTATTGTTTTGAAGAAGACGATTTTTAAATGTTTTCCTATTTAAGTCTGTAGTAAACAAGTGACCCCAGTGGCAATCTTTGAGAAACGTGTGCGGAGGTCCACTAGCCAATGCTACATGCCAAATATCTAACCTCAGGGCCTTGTGTGTTTTAGAGAAGTTTTGGTAGAGGGTCACTAGTTAATGCTACATCCCAAATAGCTAAGTTTTCGCCTTTGTATTTTCAGAGAAGAAGATTTTTTAAAAGTTTTTTCTACAGAAACCTTAATCAAGTTAACCCCAGAATGTGGTGAAGTTTTACCCGGGGGTCATGATTTTAACAATTTTGGTAGAGGTTCACTAGGCAATATTACACACCACATTTCTTAGCTCTGGGCCTTGTGGTTTCAGAGAAGATTTAAGAAAAGTTTTTTCTACATAAACATATGTTATATTAAATGACACACCCGGGCGGGGTCAATTTTGACCCGGGGTTATGATTTTAACTGTTTTGATAGAGGTCTACTAGGCAATTCTACATGCCAAGTATCTAAGCACTGGGCACTGTGGTTCTAGAAAAGAAGATTTTTTAAGTAAATCAAGTGACCCCTTTTGACCCGGGGGTCATGATTTGAACAGTTTTGGTAGAGACCCACTAGACAATGCTGAATGCAAAATATCTAAGCTCTGGCCTTGCAGTTTTGGAGAAGAAGATTTTTAAAGTTTTTCCTATTTGTTCCCATAGCAACCAGAATTCTGCATGTAATGAAATTCTTTGAACAAATTTGGTAGAGCTTTATGCAAGGAACATTTCTGCTAAGTTTTATCAACATTGCCTTAGTGGCTTCAGAGGAGATGTGATTTGAAGCAAATGTTAACGACGGACGACAGACGACGGACAAACGCCGGACAATCACCGATCCTAAAAGCTCATCATGTCCACTTTGTGGTAAGGTGAGCTAAAAACAAGAAAGTAGGTCAGTAGGTAAAAAACACAACCCAGGACTGGGCAAACTTGGATCCAATGGTTTTGATTTGAACAATATTGGTCAAGACTAACTTCACTATCTAGTTTGAAGATAATAGACCTAATGGTTCTCCCACTATTGCACATAATAGATCTGACCTTGACCGTGACCCGTGACCTAACTATCAACTGCTGGTTAAGATCAACATATCAATAAAATATGATGATCCTATGCCCGATGGTTTTCGAGTTTTGGTCACAATAGGTCTAAACCTTGTAATCCCTTGGGCGATGTCAATTTTGACCCCAGGGGCATAATGCGAACAAAATTCTTACAGGACCACGTTACAGGCTCTTGACCACGCAGTTTCAGACAAGAAGATTTTTTAAAGTTTCTAATAAGACCATGTCACATACCAAATATCTAAGCTCTAAACCTTGTGGTTTAAGAGGATATATTTTAGCTTTTCCTATATAAGTCTATATGGAAACCAGTGACCCAGGGGGATGATTTGAACAACCTTGATAGAAGACCCAATAGCTATGCTCTCAGCATTGTGTTTTGGAGAAGAATAGTTTGATAGGTTTCCCTATATAAGCCTATGTAACATCAAGTGACCCGGGTTTGATGAATTGAACAATCTTGGTAGAAGTCTAATAAACAATGCTTCATGCCAAATATATAAGCTCTGTGCCTTGTGGTTTCTGGGAAGTAGAATTAAAAAAATCATAAAGAAAGCTAAGTAAAATCAAGTAACCCTCAGGGCGGGGTCAATTTTGAACCGGGGATTATGATCTGAACAGTCTTGGAAGAGGCTACATCCGAAATATTCTAGTTTTGTGCCTTCTGTTTTTTTGACAATAAGATTTCCGATTTCCTATTTGTTGTCATAGCAACCACAGTTCTAATTGGATCTACTTCATTTAATGTGGATCACCTGCATAAGTTCAATAAGCAATAGATTCATAAGAAGTTTGGTTGAACCGACGGTGAGTGATCACAAAAGCTCACCCTCAACATAAGTGCTAAAAAGTAAATTATAGCAGGTTTTGTTGCGGCGTGGCTTGATGTCTGGTCGGATCTAGCAAATAATGAAGTTTTATAGAGACAGTCTGTCCATACACATTCCACGAAGACTTGATTCTTATTGCTGAAGAATGTGGCTTTCCAGAGAATAAACAATTATAAAGAAGTAGGTTTTCCTATGACTTGGCCAATGTTTGGATCTGATTGGGCCCATAACCAAACAAGGTTGATATTTGTAGCTTTACCAATTTCTTCAAGGCTTATGAGGTTTAGTTGTGATTGGGCAAACACTCTGGCTTCCGTAGGGCAAACAAGCTTAAATAGAACCCTTTACAATTATGGTGAATTAGTTGAGGCAAAATGAGAACGGAGAACTTTTTAAAGCTACTCGCTGTTAGATTTTTGGTAAAAAAAATTAAGATCTTCAAACTGTTTGTAAATAACGTATTTTAGAACATATAGTCATATAAGGTCCCAGTCTAAATTCCAGTCACGTATATCTCTAAATTTAAAAAAATACGCTACCAAACCCTTTTGTAATTTCAATACAAACATATAGTGTAGCGGTGCCGTGTAACCGACATTTATAATCGATTTCTGCAAATTCCTACCTAGATTCTTGCTTATATTTAGATTCAAGCCTTAAAGTTCATATTTATGTATTAGTGCGTCAACTTTATAAAACAAATATTTTTTTCAACGGTAACTGAGAGCGAGCAGCTTTAAAACAAGAGGTCTAATAGTGTCATTATCGCTCTACTGGACTGACTGGACTTTTGTGAAAGAAAATGAAACAAAGGTCACTGTCTGTGACCGTGACATAGACCCATTGAACTCAAAACAGTAGGAATCATCTACTGAGTAAATATACTGTCGTGAGTAAAACCAACCATCCTATGAAATCTGAAGACTCTTGTTGATAATTAGATTTTCAAAGTCCGGGTCAGTGTAACCTTGACCGTGACCTACTCATCCGAAACAATATTGGTATCATCTACGGGTTGCATGCAACCTTCTCAGTTTGTTTCACAAATGTCAAAAGAAAATTGTGACCTGTAGAGTGTAATTAAAGAAAAGTTAACAGACCATGGCCTTTGGCCCACTTATCCCAAAAACAGTATATGTCTTTTACTTAGCAAGACCAATCATCCTATAAAGTTTGAGGACTGTGTGTGAGAAAGATCTCGTGATATTAAAGTGACATGTAGAGTGCTATCGAGGATAAGCTAATTGAGGTCACTGTGACTTTTGAGCCACTGAGTCCAAAAACTATAAAGATCATCTACACGTTGCAGGGAACCTTCTGAGCAAGTTTGATGCAAGTTAAGGCGTACGAACGGACAGACAACTGAAAAAACACCATTGCGTAAGCTCTGCTGGATTGTGTCCAGTTTAGCTAAAAACGTGTATTGTGAAAACATTTACTAGTAAACACATACGCGGCTTTTTTTACTTACACTTACAGTTTGTACTGTAAAACAACTGTACTATTGAAACACATATAATAACAATTTGTATTAAGATAAGGCAATAATGTAAGAATTCCTTTGGATACTTGCGTTTGTGGAAGTGGTGTTTTACTTGAAATCACAGACGTGTACATGACGGCTCAACAACTGTCAAATTAACAAGTTATTTGTCATTAGAACGTGTTGAAATACTCATTTACCCATTTACCAATTGATTGTTTATTTTATTATCACAAAATTCGTTGGTCTAGCTAGACTAGCTAAAAAAAGCCGCGTATGTGTTTACTAGTAAATGTTTTCACAATACACGTTTTTAGCTAAACTGGACACAATCCAGCAGAGCTTACGCAATGGTGTTTTTTCAGTTGTCTGTCCGTTCGTACGCCTTAACTTGCATCAAACTTGCTCAGAAGGTTCCCTGCAACGTGTAGATGATCTTTATAGTTTTTGGACTCAGTGGCTCAAAAGTCACAGTGACCTCAATTAGCTTATCCTCGATAGCACTCTACATGTCACTTTAATATCACGAGATCTTTCTCACACACAGTCCTCAAACTTTATAGGATGATTGGTCTTGCTAAGTAAAAGACATATACTGTTTTTGGGATAAGTGGGCCAAAGGCCATGGTCTGTTAACTTTTCTTTAATTACACTCTACAGGTCACAATTTTCTTTTTGACATTTGTGAAACAAACTGAGAAGGTTGCATGCAACCCGTAGATGATACCAATATTGTTTCGGATGAGTAGGTCACGGTCAAGGTTACACTGACCCGGACTTTGAAAATCTAATTATCAACAAGAGTCTTCAGATTTCATAGGATGGTTGGTTTTACTCACGACAGTATATTTACTCAGTAGATGATTCCTACTGTTTTGAGTTCAATGGGTCTATGTCACGGTCACAGACAGTGACCTTTGTTTCATTTTCTTTCACAAAAGTCCAGTCAGTCCAGTAGAGCGATAATGACACTATTAGACCTCTTGTTTTAAAGCTGCTCGCTCTCAGTTACCGTTGAAAAAAATATTTGTTTTATAAAGTTGACGCACTAATACATAAATATGAACTTTAAGGCTTGAATCTAAATATAAGCAAGAATCTAGGTAGGAATTTGCAGAAATCGATTATAAATGTCGGTTACACGGCACCGCTACACTATATGTTTGTATTGAAATTACAAAAGGGTTTGGTAGCGTATTTTTTTAAATTTAGAGATATACGTGACTGGAATTTAGACTGGGACCTTATATGACTATATGTTCTAAAATACGTTATTTACAAACAGTTTGAAGATCTTAATTTTTTTTACCAAAAATCTAACAGCGAGTAGCTTTAAAAAGTTCTCCGTTCTCATTTTGCCTCAACTAATTCACCATAATTGTCATGCTTATTTCGTTTGCTATATAAAGTATGTATGTGTACATTATATAAAAGTTTGATAGTTAATGAATTCCCGTTAAGACACAATGCAGAATTTATCATTATATTTTTGGTTCAATTCAGCGGGTTACATCAACACAGATTTAACTTTCGAGTAATTCAGTTTAATCTTTATTTATTCAACAGAAGCACGTGTAAAACAACAGACCATATAATTATTAATAATTAGTCGTGAATGGTTGAGAGAACAAGTATTTTCAACACTTTCCAAGGAACTGATTTGATTTAACTAGATTTAGCAACAGCACTACAATAAACGATATAAAGTCAAACTATAAACTATTTTACACAATACAAATGCACATGACTGAATTAATTTAGCCATGAAGAACGAAAATAGAACGAAATATTGCCAGTGACAGAATGAAAAGTTTACAGACGACTCGATATTCGTTGAATTCAGCCAGTTAGCTTCAAGCCCTTTTTTAATGAATCAGCAGCGCAGCGTAAGTTCGAACTGACTTTTTTAAGATCAGTTTCAGTCTCATATATTTATACAAAAATAAGTTACAATAGGACTTTGTTCAACTTACTGAAAACTAATGCTAGGGGTAGAAAACGGCGGAGCTGTATTCTACTGCATATACGTTGTTCTTTAAACGCTTCTTCAAAGTAAAATTGTTGTCACAATGTGTTTCTTACTGTTTACAATATCACTGGAAAAATACTGTGCTACACCTACAACATGCACTTCCGCTTTGAAAGTAACGTTTGGAACGTTTACCGTACAAATAACGGCCAGTTTTGCTGGATTTAATCATGATTAATCTGATGATTAATTTAAGTAGGTTATAAAGGGAAAAGTGCTTAATGAAATAATGTTTGAAGAGAATTAGCTGAATTATACAATATTTGAATCATATGTAAAATATGTATTATGTAAGTTCCCTGTTCGAAACTGACTTTCTTGTTAGTCAAACTGTTGTTTTTTCAAGTCAAATAGTTTATAATTTGGCTGTATATTTTTACTGCTACGCTATTATAACATTTAGCTGAACTGTGTACTAAAGTAATTGAATTAAAACTGGTATGTAGCGCTGTATTACGCCCAGAGTGTGACCTTGTCCTTCAAGATAGCCCTCAAAGGTTTTACGCATAACAAACCCATGGAATCTGGGCAACAATTTCGTAAAGGTTATTTCTAAATCAGTCAATGCATTACTGAACTAAGCAAACATGTAGTTAAAATCGATCTGTGATTGGTTGGGGGCTTATACAGTGTAACGTAGCCAGTAGTACGATTTGCACGTGGTTAAATTGAATTTTAGGTTCAGTATGCTACTCCAAAAACCTCAAGTTGGTGCTACTGTATGGGGTTTGTCACAACAGTCATCCTCTTTTTAAGCTACATTACGATTTCAATCACTTTAAACAACTAATAACCTTGTCAAGGGTAAAGGGTTCTTCATACAGCAGCAACCAATAATTCAAGAAGGGGCAGCAATACAGCACCACTGCCGGTTTATAAGTGGTCGTCTTTAGATGATGAGATTTGCCCGCTCTTACGTGTAATACGACACAACCTACCCATATCAACAGCACGGCTCACCATTCAATAAGAAAATATTTTGCAACAAAATATAATGTCCTTATCAGCATGTGTGCAGAGTCTCAAATGACCCCAATGTTCTTGTACAACTTGCAGGTGATCAGCGTTTCAAAACGCATTTATTAGTTTCAGACCACGGATAGACATCAAATACTCGAACTCATGTGTTAGACCTTGATCAAACATCCGTAAAATATAACCGCTTTGAATTCTTGTTATGCTAAAATGACAACTATAAACGTTTCACCTCTTCATTCGAATTACATCCAGAAAAGACTTGCTTTTAAGTTTGTTTGTATTATTCAGAGACGAGAAAAGCATTTAGGTTGTAGAGCATAGTTACTTGAATGGGCAATTTATATGTTTTATATTGTTCGAGTATTTGAGTGTCGAAATATACAAGGACATTACCTTTTTACAGCCTATATCGAACATTTTAGCATTTCATATGTTGGACAAAATTCAGAAGGGCAAGAAAATCGTTATTTATATTGACAATAAGAGTCTTGTTGCGGTATTGAAAAAACATCATATTACATGTATGTTATTCTTAATATATGTAGTATTACGCCATTTTCTTAAACACAGTCAAATGAAAGAGGTATAAAGTTATAAACTATATTTAAACTGGAAAGTTACCGTTCAAATTAACTACAAAGTACTACGGCTCTGAATGTCCAGCGTAAGACTATGATTATCCTACGTTAACAGTTTTAGTTATCGCCCATACAGTATATATAGTCTATTTAGATATGGTCCGATGTAAGGAAGATTTGATACGGTCCAATTATCTGGTATGTAAACATTTCAAACGATTTTCTTGTATGTAAACCTTAGAAACGACATCTATTTCTTCTGCTTGAGAAGTTTTGATAGCGTCTGCATCTGCGCAAGACTTATTTGATTATTCAAGTTTTCACAATGATATCGTTAACAGTTGTTGCCGTGTTCGTTTGTGCTTGCAGTGTAAGTCGTGTCATTATGATGCTGAACTAGATCACCTCTCTCTGCTATATTTAGTCCGACTCCGTGATCATTTGGTAAGAGTGAGAACGTTGGCAGTTATTTAAGGAGGATAGGGATCTTTTACTGGTTCTTCTCAGGACAATCGATGAGTAAACTGACCGCCTGTAAAAATTGCCGAAATACGGTCGAAACTCATTCAGAAAAAACATATACTGTTTCTTTGACGATGTTATCTACATACGAGTGTCTATGCTGTTTGCACACCGACATGGCTGACCACCGAAGGAAGTGCAGAACGAAACGACAAGACTTAGTGTCTTAAAGCAAGACATTGATTGTTTACGTATGTTTCAGTTTAACAAAGATTTTGTTTCGCTGAACATTGCAAATTGTTGAAAGTTTTAAACATGCAGATTATCATGCGTTTGAACTGATTTGAACCATTCATTATGTTCTGTGCATTTCGATATCTCTTAATATTGATCTTTATGGCTGAGGTAAACTACAGTTACAATCTCTACGTAGAATATCTGAGTGCAATACATTTTAGTTAGAAAATCACAGTTTACATTAGAATGTACGACGTCTTCCTTTGCCTATCCAGCATACCTATTTTAAAACCATTAATGGTCTGATGTGCAGAAGTGGCGATAGTGGTCGATTTCCTAAAGTATTAAACTTGTTTTTGCCCGATTATAAGTTGTCAAAGAATAATACTCATTCCAAACGTCTTTCATTTATCTTTTCCCGGCGAGCAAGTTTCAACACCATCGTTTCAGCGAAAATCTAGTTCTAGAGCCATAAACTGTCAGCTTTCTCATGAAACTCATAAACTCATGAAGGGACATAGTAGCCTTGCCCGAAATGTTGGCCATCACCTAATTAGAGGTTACGGTGACTAGAGGACAACGACTTTAACCACTAGGCCACGGAGGCGGTTATGACGCCCGAATATCCGGCGTGCTGTGCATCTCAACGTACAATCATCAAGAGTTGTCTTGCATCTGACTTATGTCACTGGAGAATCACTGATCAGAAGTACCTTTTTTATTTATACATGTTTATATGTTTTTCGTTTAAAACGTGTACAATGTAAGCAATGTCACACTGTCTTATAAATAAACATGATTTATAGAATCATTAACTTACAATGTGTGTTGTCTGTTCCGATAAATATTTGCATGCATGATGCCATCGCTCAAAATGTTCACAATGTAAATTATTTTAAAGCGATTTCGTTTGCAAATTAATGTTTAAGGGCGACTTTTGCAACAGAGGGAATCATCTTTATGTATACATTTAGCATAAATAGGCGATTAAAACTCCATTTGAGGTCACACCTGACTTGAACGGTAAAACAGAAAGAACAAAAAACATGAACTTAAATATTCTATTTTAGATGAAAATGATGTTTCTTTGGCTAAGTTAAAACACATAATTATTTAGATTTTATGTTATGAAACATTTATTCAATGGCTTGTCATCGAGATCGTGGAACAATCCATTGAACTAATGTACGAGGTAAAGTTCACTTAATACATATACTCTCAGGCTATCTTGAAAATAAATTCAACTGTCAATCGAGAAGCCATTGTAATACGTGTTTGGATACAGTAATTGTGGAACGACATCCTTCACGTTATTCTATTAACAGTTGTTACACAAAAATGCATGAATTACCTTTAGTTTCATAAAGATCATATTCTTTATTCCTTCTGCCAGATTGTGCCATCCCTAAAATATAGATATTATGTAGATTAAATCTTAATTAATATGTTAGTGATTTTACTGGATACATAATATGTTTTAAAATTTAAGATGGCCACTATTTGCATAGATAAAATGCATATGTAAACAAGATCATACACAGAACTCACCAATAAGCTGAAGAAGGAATTTTTCACCAATTCATTATAATTTTATTCATAATTTTAAATTGTAAAATTAAAGCATTAATAAATGAACAGCCTAGAACAATTATAATAAACCGAATTATACTTCATTCCGCCCTTTCTTATGCTTCCCTGCCAACTTGTGTCAGGAGATTTTCAAATGTTTTGGCGATTAACTGTATATTTGGGCATTTGGTGCACAATATTTCTAAAGTGATTCCAACGTAATTGTTATTTATAAAACGTAATAAACATTCCAGTTTCTAAATATGGAAGACAGAGGTCCGGCAAACAAATGGCTTATTATTGGCCATATAACAAAATGAGAGGTTACATAATAATAAAGTAAAACTCAAATGAAACATTTGCAAAACAATAATCTCTTAAATTACAGACGTAAAACACTTTCGCCGGTCATTGTACATTGATGATATAATGAATTGTGATAGTTCATTAAACTGTTATACAAATCATATAAAAAAAAATCTAAATTGTAATTACATCAAACTGTGGACTATCAAATGCAACCGGCAACAATGTTATTTTTTCAAATTGGCGGACAACAAACACAAATAACTGACATACTTGTGTACGTTTCGTTGAATACAAATTAGCGTGAGGTAGAGATTAGGTCACAAAATGCCGCATAGTGCCAGTACAATTCCCATTTTTCTAAGTTATCCATTTTACAAAATGTGTTCCATGTTACGTCCATTATGGCGTCAAATCTATGTGTGAAATTTCCGACTACACTCGCATATGCTATTAAAGTAATAGCCTCATTGGAAAACGCAATTTATGAAAGATTGAGGTAAACTACAGTTACAATCTCTACAGAAAGAACAAAAAACATGAACTTAAATATTCTATTTTAGATGAAAATGATGTTTCGTTGGCTAAGTTAAAACACATAATTATTTAGATTTTATGTTATGAAACATTTATTCAATGGCTTGTCATCGAGATCGTGGAACAATCCATTGAACTAATGTACGAGGCAAAGTTCACTTAATACATATACTCTCAGGCTATCTTGAAAATAAATTCAACTGTCAACCGAGAAGCCATTGTAATACGTGTTTGGATACAGTAATTGTGGAACGACATCCTTCACGTTATTCTATTAACAGTTGTTACACAAAAATGTATGAATTACCTTTAGTTTCATAAAGATCATATTCTTTATTCCTTCTGCCAGATTGTGCCATCCCTAAAATATAGATATTATGTAGATTAAATCTTAATTAATATGTTAGTGATTTTACTGGATACATAGTATGTTTTAAAATTTAAGATGGCCACTATTTGCATAGATAAAATGCATCTTTAAACAAGATCATACACAGAACTCACCAATAAGCTGAAGAAGGAATTTTTCACCAATTCATTATAATTTTATTCATAATTTTAAATTGTAAAATTAAAGCATTAATAAATGAACAGCCTAGAACAATTATAATAAACCGAATTATACTTCATTCCGCCCTTTCTTATGCTTCCCTGCCAACTTGTGTCAGGAGATTTTCAAATGTTTTGGCGATTAACTGTATATTTGGGCATTTGGTGCACAATATTTCTAAAGTGATTCCAACGTAATTGTTATTTATGTAACGTAATAAACATTCCAGTTTCTAAATATGGAAGACAGAGGTCCGGCAAACAAATGGGTTATTATTGGCCATATAACAAAATGAGAGGTTACATAATAATAAAGTAAAACTCAAATGAAACATTTGCAAAACAATAATCTCTTAAATTACAGACGTAAAACACTTTCGCCGGTCATTGTACATTGATGATATAATGAATTGTGATAGTTCATTAAACTGTTATACAAATCATATAAAAAAAATCTAAATTGTAATTACATCAAACTGTGGACAATCAAATGCAACCGGCAACAATGTTATTTTTTCAAATTGGCGGACAACAAACACAAATAACTGACATACTTGTGTACGTTTCGTTGAATACAAATTAGCGTGAGGTAGAGATTAGGTCACAAAATGCCGCATAGTGCCAGTACAATTCCCATTTTTCTAAGTTATCCATTTAACAAAATGTGTTCCATGTTACGTCCATTATGGCGTCAAATCTATGTGTGAAATTTCCGACTACACCCGCATATGCTATTAAGGTAATAGCCTCATTGGAAAATGCAATTTATGAACGATTGAGGTAAACTACAGTTACAATCTCTACGTAGAATATCTGAGTGCAATACATTTTAGTTAGAAAATCACAGTTTACATTAGAATGTACGACGTCTTCCTTTGCCTATCCAGCATACCTATTTTAAAACCATTAATAGTCTGATGTGCAGAAGTGGCGATAGTGGTCGATTTCCTAAAGTATTAAACTTGCTTTTGCCCGATTATAAGTTGTCAAAGAATAATACTCATTCCAAACGTCTTTCATTTATCTTTTCCCGGCGAGCAAGTTTCAACACCATCGTTTCAGCGAAAATCTAGTTCTAGAGCCATAAACTGTCAGCTTTCTCATGAAACTCATAAACTCATGAAGGGACATAGTAGTCTTGCCCGAAATGTTGGCCATCACCTAATAAGAGGTTACGGTGACTAGAGGACAACGACTTAAACCACTAGGCCACGGAGGCGATTATGACGCCCGAATATCCGGCGTGCTGTGCATCTCAACGTACAATCATCAAGAGTTGTCTTGCATCTGACATATGTCACTGGAGAATCACTGATCAGAAGTACCTTTTTTATTTATACATGTTTATATGTTTTTCGTTTAAAACGTGTACAATGTAAGCAATGTCACACTGTCTTATAAATAAACATGATTTATAGAATCATTAAATTACAATGTGTGTTGTCTGTTCCGATAAATATTTGCATGCATGATGCCATCGCTCAAAATGTTCACAATGTAAATTATTTTAAAGCGATTTCGTTTGCAAATTAATGTTTAAGGGCGACTTTTGCAACAGAGGGAATCATCTTTATGTATACATTTAGCATAAATAGGAGATTAAAACTCCATTTGAGGTCACACCTGACTTAAACGGTAAAACAGAAAGAACAAAAAATATGAACTTAAATATTCTATTTTAGATGAAAATGATGTTTCGTTGGCTAAGTTAAAACACATAATTATTTAGATTTTATGTTATGAAACATTTATTCAATGGCTTGTCATCGAGATCGTGGAACAATCCATTGAACTAATGTACGAGGCAAAGTTCACTTAATACATATACTCTCAGGCTATCTTGAAAATAAATTCAACTGTCAACCGAGAAGCCATTGTAATACGTGTTTGGATACAGTAATTGTGGAACGACATCCTTCACGTTATTCTATTAACAGTTGTTACACAAAAATGTATGAATTACCTTTAGTTTCATAAAGATCATATTCTTTATTCCTTCTGCCAGATTGTGCCATCCCTAAAATATAGATATTATGTAGATTAAATCTTAATTAATATGTTAGTGATTTTACTGGATACATAATATGTTTTAAAATTTAAGATGGCCACTATTTGCATAGATAAAATGCATCTGTAAACAAGATCATACACAGAACTCACCAATAAGCTGAAGAAGGAATTTTTCACCAATTCATTATAATTTTATTCATAGTTTTAAATTGTAAAATTAAAGCATTAATAAATGAACAGCCTAGAACAATTATAATAAACCGAATTATACTTCATTCCGCCCTTTCTTATGCTTCCCTGCCAACTTGTGTCAGGAGATTTTCAAATGTTTTGGCGATTAACTGTATATTTGGGCATTTGGTGCACAATATTTCTAAAGTGATTCCAACGTAATTGTTATTTATATAACATAATAAACATTCCAGTTTCTAAATATGGAAGACAGAGGTCCGGCAAACAAATGGCTTATTATTGGCCATATAACAAAATGAGAGGTTACATAATAATAAAGTAAAACTCAAATGAAACATTTGCAAAACAATAATCTCTTAAATTACAGACGTAAAACACTTTCGCCGGTCATTGTACATTGATGATATAATGAATTGTGATAGTTCATTAAACTGTTATACAAATCATATAAAAAAAATCTAAATTGTAATTACATCAAACTGTGGACTATCAAATGCAACCGGCAACAATGTTATTTTTTCAAATTGGCGGACAACAAACAGAAATAACTGACATACTTGTGTACGTTTCGTTGAATACAAATTAGCGTGAGGTAGAGATTAGGTCACAAAATGCCGCATAGTGCCAGTACAATTCCCATTTTTCTAAGTTATCCATTTTACAAAATGTGTTCCATGTTACGTCCATTATGGCGTCAAATCTATGTGTGAAATTTCCGACTACACCCGCATATGCTATTAAGGTAATAGCCTCATTGGAAAACGCAATTTATGAACGATTGAGGTAAACTACAGTTACAATCTCTACGTAGAATATCTGAGTGCAATACATTTTAGTTAGAAAATCACAGTTTACATTAGAATGTACGACGTCTTCCTTTGCCTATCCAGCATACCTATTTTAAAACCATTAATGGTCTGATGTGCAGAAGTGGCGATAGTGGTCGATTTCCTAAAGTATTAAACTTGCTTTTGCCCGATTATAAGTTGTCAAAGAATAATACTCATTCCAAACGTCTTTCATTTATCTTTTCTCGGCGAGCAAGTTTCAACACCATCGTTTCAGCGAAAATCTAGTTCTACAGCCATAAACTGTCAGCTTTCTCATGAAACTCATAAACTCATGAAGGGACATAGTAGTCTTGCCCGAAATGTTGGCCATCACCTAATAAGAGGTTACGGTGACTAGAGGACAACGACTTAAACCACTAGGCCACGGAGGCGGTTATGACGCCCGAATATCCGGCGTGCTGTGCATCTCAACGTACAATCATCAAGAGTTGTCTTGCATCTGACTTATGTCACTGGAGAATCACTGATCAGAAGTACCTTTTTTATTTATACATGTTTATATGTTTTTCGTTTAAAACGTGTACAATGTAAGCAATGTCACACTGTCTTATAAATAAACATGATTTATTAACTTACAATGTGTGTTGTCTGTTCCGATAAATATTTGCATGCATGATGCCATCGCTCAAAATGTTCACAATGTAAATTATTTTAAAGCGATTTCGTTTGCAAATTCATGTTTAAGGGCGACTTTTGCAACAGAGGGAATCATCTTTATGTATACATTTAGCATAAATAGGAGATTAAAACTCCATTTGAGGTCACACCTGACTTGAACGGTAAACAGAAAGAACAAAAAATATGAACTTAAATATTCTATTTTAGATGAAAATGATGTTTCTTTGGCTAAGTTAAAACACATAATTATTTAGGTTTTATGTTATGAAACATTTATTCAATGGCTTGTCATCGAGATCGTGGAACAATCCATTGAACTAATGTACGAGGCAAAGTTCACTTAATACATATACTCTCAGGCTATCTTGAAAATAAATTCAACTGTCAACCGAGAAGCCATTGTAATACGTGTTTGGATACAGTAATTGTGGAACGACATCCTTCACGTTATTCTATTAACAGTTGTTACACAAAAATGTATGAATTACCTTTAGTTTCATAAAGATCATATTCTTTATTCCTTCTGCCAGATTGTGCCATCCCTAAAATATAGATATTATGTAGATTAAATCTTAATTAATATGTTAGTGATTTTACTGGATACATAATATGTTTTAAAATTTAAGATGGCCACTATTTGCATAGATAAAATGCATCTGTAAACAAGATCATACACAGAACTCACCAATAAGCTGAAGAAGGAATTTTTCACCAATTCATTATAATTTTATTCATAATTTTAAATTGTAAAATTAAAGCATTAATAAATGAACAGCCTAGAACAATTATAATAAACCGAATTATACTTCATTCCGCCCTTTCTTATGCTTCCCTGCCAACTTGTGTCAGGAGATTTTCAAATGTTTTGGCGATTAACTGTATATTTGGGCATTTGGTGCACAATATTTCTAAAGTGATTCCAACGTAATTGTTATTTATGTAACGTAATAAACATTCCAGTTTCTAAATATGGAAGACAGAGGTCCGGCAAACAAATGGGTTATTATTGGCCATATAACAAAATGAGAGGTTACATAGTAATAAAGTAAAACTCAAATGAAACATTTGCAAAACAATAATCTCTTAAATTACAGACGTAAAACACTTTCGCCGGTCATTGTACATTGATGATATAATGAATTGTGATAGTTCATTAAACTGTTATACAAATCATATAAAAAAATCTAAATTGTAATTACATCAAACTGTGGACTATCAAATGCAACCGGCAACAATGTTATTTTTCAAATTGGCGGACAACAAACAGAAATAACTGACATACTTGTGTACGTTTCGTTGAATACAAATTAGCGTGAGGTAGAGATTAGGTCACAAAATGCCGCATAGTGCCAGTACAATTCCCATTTTTCTAAGTTATCCATTTTACAAAATGTGTTCCATGTTACGTCCATTATGGCGTCAAAACTATGTGTGAAATTTCCGACTACACTCGCATATGCTATTAAGGTAATAGCCTCATTGGAAAACGCAATTTATGAACGATTTCGATGTGCTCAGGCATCTATTGCGTGAATGAAAGTCTGCTACAAATTCCGTTAACTACCAATGATGCATACTTGGTATTTCATAAGATGTTTGTTTTAAATAATATTGTATCATTTTGAAGACATGTGTAGCACTGAAACAGATTGTTATATCACCAAATACTCCCCTGACTGACATTTTAGGCGTTTCACTCATCATTTATTTCATCTGTTTATTCAGACATCTCGGACGTACAGGTCTGTCTTCTAGTGACTTTGGATCTTAACTCTGTGTCACAATTCTATAGATATGCTCACAGGTGCAGTCTAGCGTAGCTTTAACCACAGCGCTGCATTATAGTTAAAATAGCCTTGTGACTATATGTAAAAAAGAAGGTAAATAACAACGTTTACATAACGGCCCAGTTTCAGCTTCAATAACTCCATCTAAAAAACGGCATCTTTATTAAAACCAATTGCATATAAAGCCAAAGTGCTCATATTGTCTGCGAAAATTTGCTTCGAGGCTAAGAAACAAAACGTTTTAAAACAGCGAATGAAAGTTTCGGATATTTTTCGCCAACCCGAATAAATCTCACATTTCTGACCTTGAATCCTTGCCCTTGCAACATGTGTTCACATAAAGTATCCGCTGAATATTCCATAACATAATATGGAAGACATCTGTTTTACTAAGTCAAGGGCCATAACTCAGTTGTGACTGCCTTGAAAAAAAAAACACTCAAAGATAGCAGCACAACTGCCAATCCCAATAAACATTTGTGGTGACTCTATGTCAAATGTGTGAGGACAAACTTGCAAAATAGAATGCCTTTAAGTTGACTAAGTCAAGGTAAGATAACTCTGGTGTTACTGGTCCATATAAATACTTAAACTCACATGAATAATTTTATTTATAAAATAAATATGTTTTAGGTATTCTTTTTACAGCTCAGCATGTTACTGTCTGGTTTTCACGAGTTACTGCCAATTAAGATGATTGTCTCTATATAATGAATAATCTTTCTTTGGTTAGTCATTTAATAAATAGTGTTATTAAATGAGTGATTTCATAATTGCCCTGTTATTTGTCCGAGGGCATTCGTTTTGACAGTTTGCTCAACTCGCTAATTTAGTAATTAAAATATGACATTTGGAAACTCTAGGTCATTTAGTAAAAATGTATTGCGTGCCACAATAGTTTCGGGACGTAGTACGTCCATACGGACGGACGAACATGTGCAAATATATATTCCCCAGAGTGGGGAAGTGGGCATAATGACACACAGTTATTTATTGATATATCTTGAAATTAGCTATTTAAAGTTGCCTTTATAACAGTTGTTGAGCCGTCGTGTTAATGTCTATGATCTAAACAAAATCGCCCCCTCCTCCCCCCTCCCCGCTGAAGCAAGGCTATATTGAAGTTTTAAATAAATCTTATAAGTGGTTAATGAATAACCTTCATGTGCATGATAGTACCTTGCATGCACAACTCTTAGTCAAACATGAGCCATAAGTTGACGTAAATTATAACTTGACTGTCTGACATCCCTTAAGTCTTAAATGAAGTTTCAAATAGTTCCCATGAGTGGTTACTCATATATACTTTACACACCGGCGCCGACGCAAAAGTGACTGTAAAAGCCATCCTTATTCTTCGATTGGTCGAGCTGTTTCTGAAGTCACTGAACTGGAACTTGCTAATAATTCCTTTTGATAGTGAATCAGACTTTGAAGTTTCATTGAATTCAAGTCAGTGATTCCTTAGAAATACAGCAGCCTTTTCGTTAAAACTTTAAAATTACAAAAGATAATGAGATTAAATTTTCATGGCAATTAAATCAAAATAAAAGACATTGTTAGGTACAAAATCAAAAACAAAATTGTTTACAAGTTGTAGATTTTGTAATGTTTTTGATACACCCTACGTTATATAAATTCGCAAAGTTAGCAAATGAATTCAATTGAAAAAAAAAACTAGCGAGTTAACGTCAACTGGTTTACTTTATTGTTTCTAAGATTGAAACCAATACAAAATTCCGGCAATGGATTTAAAAAGTTTGTATTCTTTATATTCGTTCTAAACGCACTTGATCAAACATGAAAAAAACGTAAACATATTGGTAGAATGTTCATCATTTTGCAGCTAGAAAGGCAGTTGTGCTACATGCGCTGATCCTGACTCAAGCACATTCCATAAAAGAAGAATGTAAATGGAATTAAAAATTATTTTCTCGACACCCCCCCCCCCCTCCCCATCTGAAAGAATCACTGCTAAATAAAATATTACGAAAATTTCGCGCAATATAATGTGCTGTGTAAATCGGACAAAAATGCACAAAATACTGTATTTATACTACGTCCTTCTGGTAATCATCTCCCCTCATTATAAACTCTGAAATTGGAAAATGGTTATGTCCCTGTGGTGTTCTTAAGGTCTTTTCAATGATAAACGTATCAAACTTTCAAAAATACACATAAATATAGATTCTTTACTGCTTTCAATGACTCGTGCAGACGCCGAAGACAAATTACATTTATCGCTTTGGAGTCACGAGAGTGTGAGAGAGAAAGAGCGAGCGAGCGAGCGAGCGAGAGAGAGAGAGAGACACAGAGAGGAGTGAGAGAGAGAGAGAGAGAGAGAGAGAGAGAGAGAGAGAGAGAGAGAGAGAGAGAGAGAGAGAGAGATGTGGTCGTAAAAGTGTCCTGCCTAGGACACTTCCACATTAAGTATACATGTACATGCTGTGTACATAAATGACAAGAAATGTCTTTAAACATTTTAATAGAAGACGAAGGTCCCATTATCAGTTTGAATAACTTTGATGTTACAATAACATGTAGATCTAGCACTAATATACCAACGTAATGGACTTTATTTCCTTAAATAATTTCCTAAAATTGCTTCTAAATTCGGAAGAACAGCTATATATACAGAGCAGTAAAACTTTAATCATACGGCAATAAACACTTTCTGGCAAAGGAACGTCATGCTGTATGTGAGCAATTTTTCACAGTTAATAATGCTTAGTTCTTTTGTTTTCATTTTAAGCATATCTTTTTCAATCGGCAAATTTTAAAGTGATCACGAGGCTTTAATATTATGTTCAACCTTTTCTGAATACTTTCTGTCTTCTTCATACAAAATTTCGCCCTATGCACATTTCGACCCGCGCTTTATTTAAGGTCCAGGCCTCCAGCGCTCACAGTGCTATGATTTTCTTCGTAACTGGTTACAATCTCATTTCAGAAATTAAGATGTTAAACAGACCGATAGAACTTTCGTCTATATCCGTTTTAATAAACATCGCATACTTTTCTAAGTATCTTTGATGAAAGTGAACCAAATGCGGGTGATCCGAATTCAAGCGGGAGGTCCTGTTGACTCGGCAAATACTCATACTCAGATGGATAGCCTCCGATAACCACTGTTCATTAGATAATGCTGTTATCTTAACGAACAAAATATATCAACACGCATTGTTGTGGTAAATAGTTTGTATAACGAACCACAAAAACTTCAATGTTTTACACAGTTATGATTCGATCTGAAGTCAAGCTGTTTCTATCCTATGTAATAAGTTTGACTCTTATATACCACCTAGATCTTTAATTTAAGAATCATGATTTGCTGGTACAACATCGTCTTGCTGTTTTCAACCACTGACATATTAAAACAAATCTACATTGAGTAATCAAATTATCATCCTGGACGTACAGAGCATATTTGGTGCTAGTGGCTTTTTTACGTATTTCCTGTAAATGTATGAACACATAGAAGTTTGTTCGTTAAGATAACAACATTATCTACAGAACACTTACCCATAAAAAAATTGAGCATTTGCGGAGTTAGACACCTACTGTTTAGATCTACATTCGTTTGCCATCTTGGAAATTGCGAACAAATGTCTCGGTTACACCACAGTGATAATACGTTTAGATCATCCGTGGGTTTCACTCGAAATTTATGTATCCAAAACGTTTCCCGTTATAGCTGTTCTTTATCAATAATTAAAGTAGTCATAGGCCTAAAACTGAAATTACTAATACCATTACCTTGAAAATCAAATTGAGAATCAATTATTTGTAGCAAATACAGGGTACTTGACAATGACTTGTGTAAAGTTTAAATTTTATATCTGCATTCACATTTGGTGAGCAATTTGCATGCAGAACCTCAATCTAGATTTTCTCCGCCGAAGAAGGGGATAATTTTGTCAAAGTTCGTGTAATAGTTACAGGTCTTGATTCCGTAACATTGTGTTGTTATTATCCGTAAAAGATGTGTGTGAAGTTTCAACCTAGTATCTGCATTAATCTTTAAGATAAAATGTGCATGCACAAAAAGTTATTGTAGTCTATAAAACTTTTTAAATTTTTTATGCAGCAGTAATGTACATGTAACTTTGAGCAAGTATATCAGGTTTCAATTGAATATATGAAGAAATGAAGACGATATTGGACTTCATAAAAACGCTTTAACAGGAGCAAACGCCGATGCCGGGACGAGTGCAATAGCCTCCTTATTATTCGCATAGTGTAGCTAAAAATTGAAAGTACCTTTTGTCTGTTGAAACTTGTCCTCAAGTTCTAAACTCATCATTTTATCATCGGTTTCGTCGGTACTCAAAGATCTTGAGATTATTGACTGTAATGAGAACATCTTATATATGTAGTAAAGTTTGTAAGGTACCCTTTTATATATGTACATTGTCATTCCGTGAACTAACCTGGCAAACAAAGACCGGTCGACACAACAAACTGATTGTCTTAGCTCCGAACCTTTTGTTAACAAAGTTCGAAAGCGGTAATTTCTTCACTCTAACAACTATTGTATCCAGATTCAATTATTCTCGTTTGTTCAAGTTATTTTGTAAACAAATCAAACAATATGTTTATCGATAATCATGAAACTGTATTTCGTGATTAGACATAAAATCAGTCTGATCAAATTAGTTCGCAAAAGTTGCGAATGTGTTCTGGTGTATGTTGTTTTGAAGATGTCCCGTAATTTTCTTTTTAGACGCGTACGTGACCGAAAATTGGATGCGAGTACACGTACAAGTTGTCTTTTACCGCTGTTCTCAAACAAAAGGACCAAGATGGTCCTAAATAGCTCACCTGAGACCTACTTCTGACCATTTGTAACCAAACTTCCACCCTAAACTATTTACCTTAAATGCAAATATTCTGTTTGACCTTTACAAGACAAACCTTTTGACCAATTTGCATGATGATTGGCTATAAAAGACTATCTATACCAACAAGATTTTCTTAGGAATTGACCTGGTGACTTTGTTTTTAATCCCAGGTGATCCGCACAAATATTCTGACAAATTTCATGATGACTGGGTGGTAAATGTTACCTGTATGGTATACATGTATATAGATTTTTAAATATTTTATTAAGGCAATCATACTCACTAAGTTTCATAAAGATCAAATGAAAAATGTGACCTATATTGCGTTCACAAAGTTTCCTATGATTTGAACCTGTGACCTAGTTTTTTGCCGCATATAACCTATATGCAAACTCAGTCTATAGTTCATCAAGAGAGCAATTCTGACCAAGTTTCGTGATGATTTATGACAATATACAATGCAACCTATATTGCATACACAAGAGTTTTCTTGTCCCTTTGACCTAGTGTTTTACACTAGATAACCCATATTCAAATCTGATCCAGATTTCTTAAGTTTCATTAGAATTCAATTGAAAATGCAACTTTAATTGCAAACACAAGGTTTTTATATGATTTGTCCACGTGACCTAGCTTTCAACCGCAGATAACTCGTAAGCGAACTTATTTTAGAATTCATCTAGATGGTCATTCTGACCACGTTTCGTGAAGATTTAATAAAAAAAGCAACTGTTATTGCATGCACAAGGTTTTTCTATAATTTGACCTCGTGACATAGGTTTTAACCAGAGGTGACCAATATTCAAACTCGACCTGAATTTTATCAATGCAGTCATTCTGAGTATGTTTCATGAAAATTAAAAGAAAAAGTGTAACCTCTATTGCATACACAAGGTGTAATTATATCATTGACACTTTTTTAATCATTTAAGATTTAAATAAGTGAAGTCTTGTGTCACTCGTATGTCTGTCTGAAACACAGATAGGTTTTTTTCACCTAAACTTTCTTTATGAGATACAGTCGGAAATGATCAACAATCAATATTTACTCCTTTTTATGATTATATCTTCGATTTAAGTTATTATATTTTTTATGTTTATTGTACCCGTGTATTTTGTTTACGTTCGTTTTTTTACAAATGACTCATAACGCCGCTGAAAGAAAATCCGCAGAATATTCGACATTATTTTTTGTATAGGCTTACGTGCTATGGTATTGCATGACATACTAGAGAGGAACGCAAGTATTTGTCTGTGTTGATAGAATGAACAGTTTGGTTATTAAGATTTATGATACTAAGCTATAGACGGTGAAGGTAATGTATACTCAGCAAAAATAGAAACGTCCCTCCATATTTCAGGAAAGATTTATCGAAAACCAAAAGGGTTACTTTTATGAATCAAAATAGAAAAACAAGTTCATTCATTTCTGTATCAAAACCAATTAATTGCATCTGGCTATCTTGTTAACTTTTCGAGAGATAACCGGTCAAGAGAGGTAGGGGTCAAAATCAAAAATCACAAAAACTCATTTGCATGAATGCATGCAATAATCCTACGCCGCATCGACGTAACGTAACGCAATACCAGTGCGTTGGGCAAATTCCTCCATTCCTGTTGTAACGCCCGTGTAAGATCGCGAACATTGTCAATCTGATGGTTAGCTCGTCCAGCGTTACTTGCGGCCCAGCTGATCCCATATGTGCTCAATGGGGTTGAGATCCGGGGAAACCGCGGGCCATGGCATGACGTTGACATTGTTTTGCTGCAAGAATTGAGTGGTGACCCTGGCTACATGAGGACGGGCATTGTCCTGCATCAATGTAACACCAGGACCATGCTGACGAATAAATGGTAAGGCATATTCATTTAGCACGTCTGCAACATAACGCTGTGCATTAATGTTGCCCTGTACAACAACCAAATCTGTCTTCCGGTTTCCCATGATCCCACCCCAGACCATTACGCTCCCTCCCCCAAACCTGTTCTTCTCAACAATGCAACAATCGGCGAATCTTTCATTTTTACGCCTGCATACCCGTAATCTTCCGTCAGCATGATTAACTGTAAACCGAGATTCATCGGTGAACAAAACTCGGTTCCAGTCAGCCCTTCTCCAGTTCAGATGACGTCGCGCCCATAACAGCCTGGCAGCACGGTGACGTTGGGTCATTATCTGACCAGTGAACGGGCGGCGTGCCCTGATTGGTTGGGCGTTACGATGCAACCGGTTGCGAATGGTCTGCCCTGAGAAACCGTATTGCCTAGCAGTGACTGTGGCTGCCAATTGACGTTGAATGAAGTGCGTCAACGTAATGAAACGATCGGCTCTAGCCGTCGTTACACGAGGTCTACCAGGTCGCTGCCGGTCGTGAACAGCCCAAGTCTGCTGGTACCGGGCTGCAAGACGATCAATCGTCGTCCGACAGCACCCGAACCGACGCGCGAATACCCTGGCGGACATCCCAATTGCCTGATTTCGCTCGTTTTCGGAAAGCCGTGGCATATCGAAAACAGTGAAAAATAAAAGAAAAAAATTAATTTTCAGAATAGCCCCTATCCCATGAATGGTACGACATTAACTGAATCAACATATGGATGACATGTATAGCGTGCACGTGCAAAACGTGCAAATGACCGTTCCGGTTACTGGCCGATATGTAAACCGTGCGTATCGGGTAAACTGTACACGATCGTATTCTGAACATCGCCAGGGTTTGAAATACATGTCCATTGAACATGTAGCAACTACACAGACAAAGCTTCACCGGCTATAAAACAGGGACGTTTCAAGTTTTGCTGAGTATATATACCCGCATCAGTCATGTACGATAAAAAGCATACTAAGTCTTATAATTTACTTTTGTCCGTCTAATTTTATTGTTTACAGATTAACCAAGAATCAAACCGCTATATATTGTATACAAAATTACAAACAGATCGGAATTATATTACTTACTGTTCGATTTCTGAACTAAATCTAAGTATTGTAATGTCTAATCGTTCATATTTCTCATTTGAACTTTCGACACATTGCGAGTTTCTCTCTCTTCTGAGGCTGCATTATTAAAATCAATATATTATACCCAATAGTTAATGCCACAGAAATAAACTTCGCAGAATTGAGACATATCCCATTTTTACAAAAGCTGCAGAATTTGGATCCCGTTGATATAACCACTTATACGGTACTAACATATTGTTTCTATGCTGTTATGCTTCAAACATTGAAGTCACTTTTTGCACAGCACGATATTTCATGCTATTCTCCGAGTGTTCCCTCACTTCGCTTTTAATTCTAAATTTATAGACAATATAAAATAACATGCGCCTTGCATTTAAGACGGTCTTTATATTCGTTTAAAATTTGATTTGATCAGCTCGATGAGAAAAATGCACACGATTAATATACTGCTTAAAAATCATTTGACGTTCATTTGATGTGATAAAAAAGATAGGTCACCGGCTTACTATTTTTACAATTCCACGAGATTTCACCCTTACCAAACGTAGTTTTGACCTTGTGATGTACTGGAAGTTACTTTGTACGTATGTTTTACAGATGGATAAGTTGATTGACTAACAGGCACATGTTTTCAATAAAGCAAATTGTATACCCGGATAGGCTGTTTTAAAAGCTACAATCTGCCTGAAATAATTTATAGGTTAATGTGATCTTTTTATTGCTTTTCAATATTGGCTTTACACCTTCCCGTCATGTACATAGTAACAAAAGACGGCACGATGCCTGCAACTCAAATATAATTAATTCAGATGCTCACGTGGCGACTTAATGTGAATTACAAATACTCTTAAAGGTAGAAACATTAATACAATCGCTTATTATTTCCGTGTATGCTTGCGATTAGCATGTGTTGGTGTCAAATGATAGCGTTAAATTTAATTCGAGTGTATCACAGTAGAAGTATTTTTCACCTCCTCACTGAAGTGCAGCCTGAACGGGATCGGTATTCCCTATATACACCATGCGACATCTGAATACAGTTTAAATTTACACATGTATACATTCTTTTGTGTTTTTAAGTTTTAAGCTAAGTATGTATCTGTGAGTTTTCGAGAATAAAGCGCATCCTTTCATAATAGTACGTATTTCTTTTTTCTCCGGTGTAAAGCACCAGCATAAGAAATGTCAATTTTTAGATAGCTAGTACAATGCAGCTTTTGTTTGTAGTGATTGAAATCAAATTCGCCACCCTTTGTTTCACAGGCGAGTCTCTTGTTTTAAAATCATATATATTTCATTTTCGCTCGTTTCTTTACTTATTGTTCTCCACAACCGAATCAGAAATGAGTGGAAGAACCAGCGACTTTTCATTAGTTGTACACGTATTATGCGAACAAATAGACCTGATCCTGACCTTTTTACATGTAAATATCTTCCAGCGATTTCTTCGAAAACATAAATTTTACGAAGGTGCGAGATGACAGATATTGTAGGTGCAATAAAATTATTTTATAATTTACTTATACCCGACGATAAATCCGCATTGGAGTGGGTTGCGTGAAGAATTCAAGTCAAGCAGCATGCGGGTTCGAATCTATAAAACAAGAATTTCTTAAAACGCTGAAGAAAACGGGGTTGATAAACTGCATAATGTGATTGTAATATGAAATAAAAATTATATGCTTTAAAAGTTTCAATTATTTAGCTTTTATTTTATTAAGCTAGTTTTTAAATCTCACTAGTTTACTTTCTTTAGCTAGGTATAGAACTCGCAAGGTACATTCATGTGCTATATACTAAATGAGTCACGAAACCCTTCTATTTGTTTATTTTTGATTGTTTATAAGTCCAGGCCGACCTTGAGACTTCTCCCTGGGTGAATTGCCAAGACTCCTGACAGACGCATGTTGAAGAGAGATAGATGCAGATACAAGGTATACCGGGTACTGGACCCTAGCTCCTTTAAGAATAGACCCTTTGGGCCTTTTGCATGCCCGGTGTATAGCACCGATACACGCAAGATTACCTCTTGGTTTCTAACCAGTTCATCTCTAGATAAGAGGCAAACACTGAAAAGTGTTTCTGAAATTTCCAGTGTGACCGGGATTCGAACCACACCACCCATCCTTCTATTCGTAAGTTTTAAAATCATTGGGCCTGGTAAATTTTTCCGAGTGATAAACTCATTCACAGCTTGTTTTTTCGCTAGATGCATTGCCGTTGGGCAAATACCATGTTTCCTTACCGGGGACCACATTTTTGGTCTTCTGCCACATATGCCAATACGGAGTAAAGTCAGTGTCTAACCCTTATTTACACATCAACCCATACCTATATTCCTTGATTTAAAACCCGGCTGCACTTGCCAGTATGAAGCTTTTCGCGCATACATGAAATTCATCTTATTGTTTTGAAATTGTGTCATGTCAATATATATGAAATAATCAATAGATAGCAGTCTTCCACTTCTGTTTATTCCTCTATAAATTGGTTTCCTTTCCATTTTTTGTGTATAGCATTTTCACATTTATAACCTAGGCAGTACAAATATTAAACAAAGGATATAAAACTTGTGATGGAAAACTCATTTCCAACTTGTGATGATTATAAAATATGAAAGATAGTTTAAACGGCCAAATCAAAGTGAAGAAAAACATTTCTTTCTTACCTGCCTTTTCGAACACTCTGACAATCAAACTCGATATAATTAAACATGACGATAGACTGCAGATGTCATTTATGTTTGATTCATGCACTATGATTGAAAGAGGTCATTGTTATGAAAAGACTTTGTTTTAGGAAAACTGTGTGGTAAATGAACTGACATGAAGTTAGCGCTATGTAGGGACTGCGGACACCTCATTCGAACGTTGCCGGTTCGAATCCCATTAGCGGAATTTGACCAGGGCCTCTTCAATTCCTCCTGTCTGTGCAACAACTGGTCATTTTCCAGGAAGAATCCATCGACATTATAGGTTTTATGACATGCAATAGTACACAACAATTGATGTGAATAACTAAAATTAAATGAAGTAGATATTTATCTTTCAGTATATATAAACGTATCACTTTTTACATATATGTACTGCTAATTTCATGTTTTTAGTTTATACTTATTTATTTTAGCTCGATTGTGAAGAAATCTTGAAGCTTATTGAGTCACTCTCTGTTCCGTTTCCTGGATGAATCAGTACTGGTGTCATATCAGGAGGTACGGGCTTGACCTTGGTGGGGCTCGAACCTCCGGGATGAGCGTCAGACACCTTAACTTCTACACTTCATGTCTTTAAATCATTAGTTTTTTGTTATAAACAGTATCATATATCTGACGAAGTATCAAGTTGTGCATAGGTTTTCATTTATTCAAAGGACACATGTGAAAATTGCATTTAAACGTTTATGTGAGACACGGGGTAGGGGTACGAATTGGGAAAAATTAAGTAATTCTTTAGTCTGTGACCCCTATTTTTTATAATGTCAACTTATAGCAAAATATGTATTACAAAATATATTGAACTTTTACGTTTTTTCCATCGAGCCAATGTCTTACGATTTTAATATTACGTTAAAATTTTAACAAAACTCGAAGTCATTTATTTCCATTTTGACGTCACAAATCCGTGCATAGCGGTTACAACGTCAAACTTTGTACATGGCCTATTAAATCAGTTTGTATTATGTATTGAAAGATACCAGAAATCAGTAGGTTGAGAATATATATTACAATTGCAAAACGCTACAGCTTAAAATCCTGCCGGCAGCGTAGGTAAGTGCGCTGGTAAAAAGTGACGTCAGTACCTATGTTTGTGGCACTACTGAAGCAAGAGGTGACATTTAGAAAGTGCATATATCAAGAATATCTTCTAGAACCACATAATGTATGCTAGTAGGTGACAGTGAGTCGAACCGATATCTCGAATTACATCTGTTATAAACGGTCACCATGTTATGGTATAACCGCTGAAAGGATTTTGCTGAAAATGAGAATCCACTCTCCTCACTCACATAACAAGGCCTGACATTATCTGACCTGCCGATTACAACAAAAAAGGATCGTTAGCTGTCAACAGTTTACTTACAAATGTAGTAAGTTCTAAGAAAATTGTTATTCCAGTTTTGGTCAGCCATTATGCGACTATCATGCCATCGGCACATTGTAAATAAAAGGTATTGATTTACATGATTTAAAGTCACATTCATTGAACAATACAAGTGTACAATTATAAATAAAATTATGTTGAGTCAGTTATTTGTTTGACTATATTAGGCAATGTTGTACCTTAAAAATGCATGTATTTTCAATACTCAAACTACAAAAAACACAAGAAGTGAGCGACATTAAGTCATCGATAGCAAATTTGATAAAAAAAACCTGTACATTTAATTATGTTTCAAATGGTGTCCACCGTACAAACTTTCGCTTATATAACCGAGCGAAAACAATTTGATTAAAAAGGGGCTACAAAAGACTCCAAATAGTTATGGTTGCTTTATCCGTTTAAGCGGAAAATGTAACACATGCTACACACGGTGTCATCAAAGTGTTCGTTTACCCCTGTTCCTGCCGTTGATTTCATCGAATCTTCAAAACCAGGTAATGGATTATGTGATGGCGGCAATACAGCTTCACGATATTTTGCACGTAATTCCGAAACTGTAATTATTACAAGAAGATGTCTTATAATAAAAATAATATATATCTTTTTTAATGAACTAAAAAAATTAGTATTCAATTTTAAATGCAGGGTAAAATAAATACATTTTACAGAAAGCAAAACATTTTTATATGTTCTGAAAATTAATTTGATATGTAACTAGCTTAGTAAGTACATTGTGCAGATATTGTTTCCTACATACACACATTGGCGGCAGTTCATGTTGAGTACATTTTATTAGATGCTGGCTGCCGTTTAGGCACATATTACATCAACAAAATAATGTCGTTTATTAGGTCTGAACAGCAGACATGTCAAACATCTGCATATTTGTAAAACAAATTTGCCTGAAACTTAATCACTGGAAACATTACTACATGTAATGTCCCCAAAGCTGCTATTAACACATTCGATGTAATGATGATACTGTATAAAATTTCAACCATCTTAAAGACACATTTTTGCAGTTAGTCTTGCCTGATGTTTGTGGTTGGAAATCTGAAATTGTTTTTCACTTTTTTCGTCACGTATTAAATCATTCTTTACCTTTCTTGTAATTTCCCCTCATCTTTGCAACCTCATTCGTAAAGTCATTTACAAGTTCGGTCCTGTTACCTGTGAATAAAATATTCATTTACGTCACTCTCATTCTGATGGTAAATTTACTGCACCTTTCTGTTATACATAAACAACTCCACCGCCCGAATAACATAACCTCACTGGCACCAGAGTACTGAACTGCCCTGTAATTTTAACGAAATACCAAAAGATACACATAAATAACACCCTATCATAAAAAACACAAATAATGGTAACAAGTATTTTTCTGCCAAACCCCCGTATACACTGTTATATATTATTCACATGGTCTTGAACGTTTATACAGGGGGTCCGGTCACCGCTCTTTTTGTATCTCTCAAGCAAGCAATCGAAGATCAACAGCGGTCGCGTTCAACAGACAATATATTTATCTACCAAACTGACAAGTAACATTTTTTAAAAAGCTACCGTTCCTATAAAAGTCTTCAAGAATATTGCGCTATTTCGCTCTCAACGTTTTTCTAGTTTTTTTGTCAGTGCCGACTTCCGGTTCACCTTTCAATTTTGTTACAATAAACTTTCATTGGTTGAAAATATTCCGCGAAATATTTCGTGCACTATGTCAACTGGTGTATTTCGTATGAAAACAGTGCTGAATATGGCAATAATTGTCGCTGTAAGCGACCGTAACCTGTTAATATGTGGACAAGCAGGTACAGGAAATACATGAACTGTAAAAACAATTTAATGTTACGTAAGCAGCGCAAAGTATCACTTATGTGCATAACCGTATGACGTGTTTGAAAGGTCATTTGAAATGAACCGGAAGTCAGCAGTGACGGAAAATATCAAGAAAATGGAGAGAGCGATATAGCTCATTATTCTTGACGAATTTTATAGAAACGGTAACTTTTTAAAAAGTGTTAATTACCAATTTGGTAGATAATTATATTGTCTGTTAAACGCGACCGCTCTTGATCTTCAACTGCTTGCTTAAATATTACAAAAAGAGCGGTGACCGGACCCTCTGTCAAAAACGTTCAACACCATGTGAATAATATAGAACAGTGTATCCGGGGGTTTGTCAGAAAATGACTTTTTACCATTTTTTGTGTATGTTTTCATGATAGGGTGTTATTTGGGTATATTTTTGTTAAAATTACAGAGCATTTCAGTACTCTGGTGCCAGTGCATAACCCTTTTTTTGTTACGGAAATTCCTCTTAGCCCTGTTTTGGCTGCATCTAACAGATTGTTTGACAGACTATCAGAAAATAATGAGAATTTATAAAATGAATCGTATGGGATTATAACTGTTATAAACGGAATATAAGATGAGCGACTTTCAGAAAAGGTATTTAGAGAAATCAATTTTAATGTACAAACGACCCCGTGACATCCCGTTCACTGAAAATGATGCTCTGTGTGGAACTTCTTGTTTTCGAAAACTATTGTAACAGAGATTATGACTGAATTGTGTCATCAACACATAAAGTGTGTTAATGTTCAAAAGCGTTATTTTATCTAAAAAAGCAGTCTATTGGAGATATACTGTACAATCGTGCTTCTGAATCAGTCAAACGCCGGAAATGGTATAGTTACTTTATTTTTGAAATATATGTATGTTAACCTTAAAAAAAATATATTGAATGTTCATTTAGAAACGATAAAATGTTTGTTAAAGTATGTAGTATATGGCACTGCTGGCATAAATTAAATAATTTTTGTGACGATACGGCACTCAAAGATGGCCGCCATAAATTGCATATAGTTTGGAAATTTAGTGTTGAAATATGGCAGTTACAATTATAAATATTATGTTAACTATTTGCTTGGATATTACTTATTTGATAACGAACATTGAATTAACACGAAATACTGACCATTTCAAGGTCAATGTAATGTCAAGGTAAAAATAGTCAATACTGATAATTCTTTTTAAAAATCTTTATTTGTTTTATTGTTTTAAACACAAAATAACTTTATATGCTATAGATACACAAAATCCAGTGTAAAAATCATAGATCCTGACTTTTCTTGCACTATGCACATCTCCTTTTGTTAGCCAAATTTCCCATATAGATTTGTTGAATTTCAGTGTATGGGTACTCAGTAAAAGCGGGAACGCGAAGGTGTACGGAAAAGTAATCAAAAGGCCATGACACTGTGGAAAATAACTAAAGTGTAACATCTTGATAGTTTGCGCATTTTTCTCGATATTGAAACTTCACTGAGATTAGTGGTTCCATAAACATATACTAGACAAGAATGTTGGAAAGATGGACAAAAATACTAAGTGTATACATCCAGTATTTATTGAATGACAGCATTAACGCATGCTTACAAATATCAAGAATATATCAATTACCTTTTCTTATTCTTGAAATCTCACCGAAGTCTGCTACGTCATCATGACCTTTATTTGCTAAATCAACAAATTACTTGTAGCTTATAGATTACCTAAAAGGATGTCTTACCGGAGAAATTAGTCGTTTCGCACATACACGGTTCCATCATTACTTTATCTGTAAATTCACTATCTTATATATGAGTATGAAACGTGACAATGGGACTTTAAATATGTTAAGTTTACAGCTAGACCAACGAATTGTGTGATAATAAAATAAACAATCAATTGGTAAATGGGTAAATGAGTATTTCAACACGTTCTAATGCCAAATAACTTGTTATTTTGACAGTTGTTGAGCCGTCATGTACACGTCTGTGATTTCAAGTAAAACACCACTTCCACAAACGCAAGTATCCAAACGAATTCTTACAGTATTACCATATCTTAATACAAATTGTTATTATATGAGTTTAAATAGTACAGTTGTGTTCCTTTAATTGTTCGTTTTGTCCTCGTGTGTTTGCTTTGTATGCTAGTGTGTGTTGGTAGTGTATATGTGTGTGTGTACATGATTGTGTGTGTGTGTCGTGTGTGTGTGCGTGTGTGTGTGTGTGTGTGTGTGTGTGTGTGTTGGTGGTGTGCACTTCTGGGTGCTGTGGGGCTCGTTTTGGGGAGGCTGCGTTTTTGGTACGTGGCATTCCCTGTTTGATATTATTTTTTTTTTTTTTACAGTACAAACTGTTAGTGTAAGTAAAACAGCCGCGTATGTGTTTACTAGTAAATTTTGTCACAATACACGTTTTTAGCTAAACTGGACACAATCCAGCAGAGCTTATACGTCCGTTCGTACGCCTTAACTTGCATCAGACTTGCTCAGAAGGTTCTCTGCAACGTGTAGATGATCTTTATAGTTTTTGGACTCAGTGGCTCAAAAGTTACAGTGACCTCAATTAGCTTATTCTCGATAGCAATCTACATATCACTTTAATATCACGAGATCTTTCTCACACACAGTTCTCAAACTTTATAGGATGATTGGCCTTGCTAAGTAAAAGACATATACTGTTTTTGGGATAAGTGGGTCAAAGGCCAAGGTCCCAGCGACCTCCGTTAACCTTTCTTTAATTACACTCTACAGGTCACAATGTTCTTTTGACTTTTGTGCAACAAACTGAGAAGATTGCATGCAAGCCATAGATGATACCAATATTGTTTCTGATGAGTAGGTCACGGTCAAGGTTACACTGACCCGGACTTTGAAAATCTAATTATCAACAAGAGTCTTCAGATTTCATAGGATGATTGGTTTTACTCAGGACAGTAAATTTACTCAGTAGATGATTCCTACTGTTTTGAGTTCAGTGGGTCTATGTCACGGTCACAGACAGTGACCTTTGTTTCATTTTCTTTCACAAAAGTCCAGTCAGTCCAGTAGAGCGATAATGACACTATTGGACCTCTTGTTTTAAAGCTGCTCGCTTTCAGTTACCGTTGAAAAAAAAATGTTTTATTTAAAGTTGACGTACTTATCCATAAATATGAACATAAAGGCTTGAATCTAAATATAAGCAAGAATCTAGGTAGGAATTTGCAGAAATCGATTACAAATGTCGATTACACGGCACCGCTACACTATATGTTTATATTGAAATTACAAAAGGGTTTGGTAGCGTATTTTTTAAATTTAGAGATATACGCGACTGGAATTTAGACTGGGACCTTATATGACTGTATGTTCTAAAATACGTTATTTACAAACAGTTTGAAGAACTTAATTTTTTTTTACCAAAATAAGAGAGCGAGTAGCTTAAAAAAGTTCTCCGTTCTTATTTTGCCTCAACTTATTCACCTTAATTGTCATGCTTATTTCGTTTAATATATAAATTATGTATGTCTACATTATATAAAAGGACGAGTATATGTTTGATACTTAATGAATTCCCGTTAAGACACAATGCAGAAATTATCATTATATTTTTGGTTTAATTCAGCGGGTTACATCTACACAGATTTAACTTTCGAGTAATTGAGTTTAAACTGTATTTATTCAACAGAAGCACGTGTAAAACAACAGACCATATAATTATTAATAATTAGTCGTGAATGGTTGAGAGAACAAGTGTTTTCAACACTTATGTTAACTTTCCAAGTAATTGATTTGATTTAACTAGATTTAGCAACAGCACTACAATGACAGAATGAAAAGTTTACAGACGACTCGATATTCGTTGAATTCAGCCAGTTAGCTTCAAGCCCTTTTTAATGAATCAGCAGCGCAGCGTAAGCTCGAACTGACTTTTTTAAGATCAGTGTCAGTCTCATATACTTATACAAAAATAAGTTACAATAGGACTTTGTTCAACTTACTGAAAACTAATGCTAAGGGGTAGAAAACGGCGGAACTGTATTCTACTGCATATACGTTGTTCTTATAACGCTTCTTCAAGATAAAATTGTTGTCACAATGCGTTTCTGACTGTTTACAATATCACTGGAAAAATACTGTACTATACCTATAATATGCACTTCCGCTAGTAACGTTTGGAACGTTTACCGTACAAATAAAGGCCAGTTTTGCTGGAATTAATCATAATTAATCTGATGATTAATTTAAGTAGGTTATAAAGGGAAAAATGCTTAATCGAATAATGTTTGAAGAGAATTAGCTGAATTATACAATATTTGAATCATATGTAAAATATGTATTATGTAAGTTCCCTGTTCGAAACTGACTTTCTTGTTAGTCAAACTGTTGTTTTTTCAAGTAAAATAGTTTATAATTTGGCTGTATATTTTTACTGCTACGCTATTATAACATTTAGCTGAACTGTGTACTAAAGTAATTGAATTAAAACTGGTATGTAGCGCTGTAGTACGCCCACAGTGTGACCTTGTCCTTCAAGATAACCCTCAAAGGTGTTACGCATAACAAACCCATGGAATCTGGGCAACAATTTCGTAAAGGTTATTTCTAAATCAGTCAATGCATTACTGAACTAAGCAAACATATAGTTAAAATCGATCTGTGATTGGTTGGGGGCTTATACAGTGTAACGTAGCCAGTAGTACGATTTGCACGTGGTTAAATTGAATTTTAAGAACAGTATGCTACTCCAAAAACCTCAAGTTGGTGCTACTGTATGGGGTTTGTCACAACAGTCATCCTCGTTTTAAGCTACATTACGATTTCAATCACTTTAAACAACTAATAACCTTGTCAAGGGTAAAGGGTTCTTCATACAGCAGCAACCAATAATTCAAGAAGGGGCAGCAATACAGCACCACCGCCGGTTTATAAGTGGTCTTCTTTAGATGATGAGATTTGCCCGCTCTTACGTGTAATACGACACAACCTACCCATATCAACAGCACGGCTCACCATTCAATATGAAAGTATTTTGTAACAAAATATAATGTCCTTATCAGCATGTGTGCAGAGTCTCAAATGACCCCAATGTTCTTGTACAACTTGCAGGTGATCAGCGTTTCAAAACGCATTTATTATTTTTAGACCACGGATAGACATCAGATACTCGAACTCATGTGTTAGACCTTGATCAAACATCCGTAAAATATAACCGCTTTGAATTCTTGTTATGTCAAATGAAAGAGGTATAAAGTTATAAACAATATTTAAACTGGAAAATTACCGTTCAAATTAACTACAAAGTACTACGGCTCTGAATGTCCGGCGTAAGACTATGATTATCCTACGTTAACAGTTTTAGATATCACCTATATAGTATATATATAGTCTATTTAGATATAGACCGATGTAAGGAAGATTTGATACGGTCCAATTATCTGGCATGTAAACATTTCAAACGATTTTCTTGTGTGTAAACATTTGAAACGACATCTATTTCTTCTGCTTGGGAAGTTTTGATAGCGTTTGAATCTGCGCAATACTTATTTGATTATTCAAGTTTTCACCATCTCTCTGCTATATTTAGTCCGCCTCCGTGATCATTTTGTTAGAGTGAGAACGTTGGCAGTTATTTGCGGAGGATAGGGATCTTTTACTGGTTCTTCTCAGGACAATCGATGAGTTATCTGACCGCCTGTAAAAATTGCCGAAATACGGTTGAAACTCATTCAGAAAAAAACATATACTGTTTCTTTGACGATGTTATCTATACACGAGTGTCTATGCTGTTTTGCACATCGACATGGCTGACTACCGTAGGAGGTGCACAAGGAAACGATAAGACTTAGTGTCTCGAAGCAAGGCATTGATTTTTTACGTATGTTTCAGTTTAACAAAGATTTTGTTTCGCTGAACATTGCAAAGTGTTGAAAGTTTTAAACATGCAGATTATCATGCGTTTGGACTGATTTGAACCATTCATTATATTCTGTGCATTTTTGATATCTCTCAATATCGATCTTAAACTACAGTTATAATCTCTACGTAGAATCTGAGTGCAATGCATTTTAGCTAGAAAATCACAGTTTACATTAGAATGTATGACGTCTTCCTTTGCCTATCCAGCATACCTATTTTAAAACCATTAATGGTCTGATGTGAGGAAGTGGCGATAGTGGTCGATTTCCTAAAGTATTAAACTTGTTTTTGCCCGATTATAAGTTGTCACAGAATAATACTCATTCCAAACGTCTTTCATTTATTTTTTCCAGGCGAGCAAGTTTCAACACCATCGTTTCAGCGAAAATCTAGTACTAGAAAAACAAAAATAATATCAAACAGGGAATGCCACGTACCAAAAACGCAGCCTCCCCAAAACGAACCCCACAGCACCCAGAAGTGCACACCACCAACACACACACACACACACACACACACACACGACACACACACACAATCATGTACACACACACATATACACTACCAACACACACTAGCATACAAAGCAAACACACGAGGACAAAACGAACAATTAAAGGAACACAGTGGGGCACCGCCTTGGAACGGTCAGTGGCAAAAACACCACTGGGGAGCTTAAACCGGTTTATGGTGCGCACCCAACCTCACTCTTATCCCCACCATGTTCCAAAGTCACAGGACAGTGTAAATAAAAGTAATCCCTGCTAGGTGAATCTCTAACACACGCAATGGAAACAAAAGGCATGGTATGTAAAACACAAAAATGCTCGTGTATAAATATATAAAAAGCAACCTTGAGAACCAAAAAACGTATGTACTCAATGCCTTTGCAGAAGGCAGAGCACCAAGAGAAACACCCTTAAGGGCCCGACGAAACAGGCCAGAGGACAGAAATCAAAACAGTTTCGTCCCAGTGGGATTTAAAAACTGCCCATCACAGAGTCCTCCCCCTCTTCCGTCAGACACAATCAAAGAGGGAAGCATAGCGTCCAACTGTAAACGGGTTGAACACCAAACATGCGGTGTGTCTCAAAACAGTTGGGTCGTAACCTCTTTTAACAAAACGTTTTATAATTTTAGCAAATACAGTTGGAAAATTGCCATGACCCAAAATCTTACGAAGTTTGTAAACCACATCCCCATAAAAATCGGGTTTTGAAATACCTTCTCGCAGAAGAGTCTTTAGATTACTATTGAATTTCAAAACCAAATCAGAATTACGATAGTAAAATTTAGCAAAATATTTACGCAATTTGTAATAACGGTAGCCCTGTTGAAGAAGTTTATTTGTAATATATTGATTACGTTCATTGAAATCCTCAACATAACTACACGCTCTGGCAAACCGAATTAACTGAGAAATGTATACCCCATAAGATGTAGCATGAGGTACATCCCCATCCAAATGGGGGAAATTTACAATACTAAAATTAAAATCATCCCTCTTGTCATAAATTTTGGTATGTATAATATTGTTATAAATAGAGAGATGTAAATCTAAAAATGAAGCACCAGTATCCAAATTGTTAGTTTTAATTAACTGGAGTTCCCGGGGATAAATAGTGTCCACCAATTGACCAAAAAACGGGTTATCCATATTAAGAATATCATCCAGATAGCGTGATGTATTATTAAAAGCAGTGATAATGTCTGCCTGAGTGTCTGGAGAAAGACTCAACATAAAGTCTCTTTCATAACAATATAAAAACAAATCTGCGACAAGGGGTGCACAATTTGTTCCCATGGGAATACCGATTACTTGTCTGAAAACTGCATTCCCAAACCTTATATAAATGTTGTTCAATAAAAAGGAAAGGGCTTTACAAACTTCGTCACAGGTCCACATAGTATAATGTTTAACAATACAGCTAGTAAAAAAAACTTTATCGAAATTGCAGGCGAGAACCATAAACTGTAGAGCCATAAACTGTCAGCTTTCTTATGAAGCCCATAAGCTCATGAAGGGACATGGTAGCCTTGCTCGAAATTTCGGCCATCACCTAATCAGAGGTTACGATGACTAGAGGACAACTACTTTAACCACTAGACCTCGGAGGCGGTTATGACGCCCGAATATCCGGCGTGCTGTGCATCTCAACGTACAATCATCAAGAGTTGTCTTGTATCTGACTTATGTCACTTGAGAATCACTGCTCAGAAGTACCTTTTTTATTTATACATGTTTATATGTTTTTCGTTTAAAACATGTACAATGTAAGCAATGTCACACTGTCTTATAAATAAACATGATTTATAGAATCATTAACTTACAATGTTTGTTGTCTGTTCCGATAAATATTTGCATGCATGATGCCATCGCTCAAAATGTTTTCGTTTGCAAATTCATGTTTAAGGGCGACTTTTGCAACAGAGGGAATCATCTTTATGTATACATTTAGCATAAATAGGAGATTAAAACTCCATGAACTTAAATATTCTATTTTAGATGAAAATGATGTTTCTTTGGCTAAGTTAAAACACATCATTATTTAGATTTTATGTTATGAATCCTTTATTCAATGGCTTGTCATCGAGATCGTGGAACAATCCATTGAACTAATGTACGAGGCAAATATCACTTAATACATATACTCTCAGGCTATCTTGAAAATAAATTCAACTGTCAACCGAGAAGCCATTGTAATACGTGTTTGGATACAGTAATTGTGGAACGACATCCTTCACTTTATTCTATTAACAGTTGTTACACAAAAATGTATGAATTACCTTTAGTTTCATAAAGATCATATTCTGTATGCCTTCTGCCAGATTGTGCCATCCCTAAAATATAGATTTTATGTAGATTAAATCTTAATTAATATGTTAGTGATTTCACTGGATGCATAATATGTTTTACAATTTAAGATGGCCGCTATTTGCATAGATAAAATGCATGATGCAATCTCTAAAAAAGATCATACACAGAACTCACCAATAAGCTGAAGAAGGAATTTTTCACCAATTCATTATAATTTTATTCATAATTCTAAATTGTAAAATTAAAGTATTAATAAATTAACAAAATGTGTTCCATGTTACGTCCATTATGGCGTCAAATCTATGTGTGAAATTTCCGACAACACTCGCATATGCTTTCCTTCTGATGGCATATTTGTCACTTTAAATGGAAGTACTCAAAATGTTTGCATAAATATGTTGATATGGACTACATCTTTTATGTATTTGTGTTGTACGTATTAATTACAGCCAATCAGTTTTTTACTAGAGGAGAAGTATGACCTCTGTATTTCAGATAACCACGCAATGAAAGATCTAGGGGACTTAAATGTGTGGGGTAAAGTGATCATTCACGATCAACCTTCAAGGAAATGGTGTGGTTCAAAGATTATTATGTGTTTACAGAAGTGTATACCTTCCTCAACAACGCAAAATCTCCTCTTCAGAACATTCAGATATGGCTCCTATTGATGCTATCAACATTACCTTCTTCATCTTTTGTTAATTAACCAAAGCATTAAGGTAATAGCCTCATTGGAAAACGCAATTTATGAACGATTTCGATGTGCTCAGGCATCTATTGCGCGAATGACAGTCTGCTACAAATTCCGTTAACTTCCAATGATGCATACTTGGTATTTCATGAGATGTTTGTTTTAAATAATATTGTATCATTTTGAAGACACGTGTAGCACTGACACAGATTGTTATATCACCAAATACTCTCCTGACTGATACAGTAGTCGGAACGTAACAGTTGTCAAAATTTGCGTATATCGTGCGTATAACGTGCGTGTAACGTGCGTATAACGTGCGTGCACTCATCGTGTATTTTGTCAATCGTATATCGTGTATCATATCGTATCATTCATCGTGCAACGTGCACCATATACTATACACGATACACGATATACGATTCCCGATGCACGATAATCCATACGGCATACGTACATTTCGATGGTGTTCGATGGTGTATGCCGTAGTTAATCGTTTTACTTAGCGTGCACATCTCCCCCCAAAAAGTGCTGATTTCAGTTTATATTATTTAGTGTAGTTGCGGGCGAGAAAGACTTTCGGGACAGGTCGAAGACATTTTCACCTCATATCCGAAACTTAGGTCTATTTTTGCAACGGAATGGACATCCTTTTTTATCTAAACTGCTGATGTCAATGCATTCCTTATAGTGCAGCAGACAAGGTACGCCTGCACCGAAGCAACATATCGTGGGTATGATGTTAACAAGTTTATTATTGGCTAGATGCAAATAATACGCCGAATCAACTACACTTTTACGAAATTATTTAAAGTCCGAAGCAATCCAAAACGTCCCCAAACCAAAACGTCCCCAGACCAAAACATCCCCCCATATGACCAAAACGTCCCCCAATATGACCAAAACGTCCCCTATACTGCCTGATTGGAATAATATATCCGTTAGCTGACATAAAGAGAAAAGGTATTTAGGCAGTGTCTTTGACTGATTATAATAGTGATTAATTAGTTTGATTCTCATCAAATGACTTGATGTCATTCAAAACAGGGTCCGTATATTGTCCAAAATAAAGGCCTCCAGCTGGCCCTTAGCGCGTTGTCCTCTACTCCTGCCTACCTGTTTGAACTTGAGGCTGGGGTTCTGCCCCTTAGACTGGGGCGCAAGGAATAGATTCTCAAATATTGAGCGAAAGTCAAGGTTTTGGTCAGTGAGATCATAAAGCACGGCTATTTTGTAAGATCCTCCTACAATTAGTGCTCTATGAAAACAAAATGAACAAATCTGACATACCGCATTTCGCAAAGTTAGAAACTCAAATGAATATCAGATATTTTTACTCTGGACATCTACATATATACACAGATGGGTCTAAAAATCCAGGCTCTGGTATAGTAGCTTCAGCTGTTGTAATCCATCTAAACAGGTATGTTGCCATCATAGGAAGATTGGCAAATTATTGTTCCATTTATCAGGAATACTCTATAACCTGTTCCTGCATTTATACAACAGAAATGATACAATAGACACTGCATTGAGCTGTCTTTTACATCATCAACCTAAAAAGCTTGCTATATTGTATATATTTTCAGATTCACTATGATCATCTCTGGTCTCAATGAAATAAAAAAAACAGTCATTCTAGACAAGGTCTTTCAAATACTATTTGAAAGACCTTGTTCTAGACCAGAGTTATTGAACACATTGTTATCAATGCCTAAAAACAGGCGTACCAGTTATGTACCATGTCATAGTGCCCAGCTCATGTAGGTTTATAATAATATCTGGTAATGAGAGCAGATGATGCAGACAAAAGGGGCCTGGTTTAGGGGCCATGATCCAGGACATACCATGCTCACCCACAGAAATATATGCCAGGATTCAAACCACTATCCTGGATGGATTGTGTAGAGAATTGAAACTTAAAAGAACACATTTTGCCGCAAAACAGTGCGACCTGGCCGTCCTATGGGATACTCGACAAATAACAAAATGGACAAATCAATCACACGTCTTAGGCTGGGCGCAAACTTACTACCAACCAGCTCGGGTTGGTACATACTTTGGGTTGACCATGTTTGCATCTAGTGCATTGTATAATGTAACACCCCTCACTGGCTATTTGACTGCATAGCTTTTACCACACAGAGACTAAAATTCAAGCCAGAAATGGATAAGCTTGGACTTGCATGGTTTCACTATTAATGATTATTCTCAGTATAAGAAAAGCCCTAAGTTAATGTGTATAAAGATTGTTGGAGAATAACATAGTAGACTGTCAAATGACTGATAAAATTAGTTATCTAATTTACTCCAGTTGCTATCAGACCCCTTCCTGTAGGTCACTAGTCAAAATCCTAAAAATTCTTGTATAAATGCATTTTTTTTATATTTAATAAGTACTTAGTATTTTAATTGTAGTAGTAAACATGCTTTTTCATTGGTTAGTGGGTGTTGATTTAAATTGGCAACCCAAAACATAAAAATTCAATCTTGTTATTATATAGCAAATCATAGTATAATATCATTAAAAAAGTACCATTATCATTTTGTATAAAATGAATAAAACATTTTAAAAAATAAGATTTCTTTTAAGGCTAAGATGGCAAAATTGTGCTTGTTTTGACTTCCCGTAAAGCCAGTGATACCGGCTAACACCTATTTTTTAGGAGTTTTATTTTTGACATCTCTATATTAATTGTGTGAAGTTTGTAATCTTAACAGCTTAATAAAGAAAATAATATGAACATCACATCTATTACTAAGTCACAATTTACTCTGGTCTCAGTAGACCGGTTGTATAGTTATGTAGTCATATAGTACTTCTGACAGATCTCCTCTGGTTAGTTTCATAAATTGAATCCATTTTAGAAATCCTTCAAAGGGCCTTTTTACCTGTAAGTGTGGCAGAGGCGGTGCTTGAACTCTGTCCGGTTTATTAAATTTGTTCCTCATCTCTGTTAGTTTCCTTAAATGCCTAGCTTACATTAATTTGAACAAATATAGATCTTTTTAGATCTTTCTACCTATCTAAATTCCAAAATATCTATAAAAAACATGAGTTTCATCATTGCTGAGCTCTATTCTGCAGTCTCATAGTTATTTTTTTTAAATATGTGAGGTGACACTCCCTTTTATAAATACATGTAAAGAGTGTTGCTTAGCTCTTTCATATTGTTGTCAGTCTTCATCAATTTATTTGCTACTGCTACATGTGTATTCCAGGAACAATTTTTCCAAATGATTTACTACATGTATAGTGTATGTACATGTATTACCACCTCATAATATCAGCAGAGTTATGTACATAGGATATGCAAACAAAATCAATCTTGGAAATATGTGTACATCTAAATGCTATAGTCTCATAGCCTTTATACTGATGAAACTACTTATGTAAAAATGCCATCAGATAGATTTAATATGCAATGTACATCATTTTGCTGCCCAGTAATTAACCATCCATTGGTGTTAATTGTAGTGATAGAAATCGGTTGAATTTTTCACAATCGATTATCGGTTCAATCGGATGGGGTATAATCGATAACCTTCTGATTAATAATCGGTTGAACTAAAAGTAACAACTTCAACTTGAACTTCAAGCAAGGCGCTACAATCTACACCGTTACATGAAGTAGTTGCTGCCACAGCTAGGCAGGTTAACCCTTTATAATGCTGGAACAGTAAATAGGTAATGCTACATGTCACCAATCGAAGCATTGGGCCTTATAAGAGATTTTAAAGGGAATATTCAAAGGTTTTCTTATAGAAACCTGTGTAAAATCAAGAGACCCCAAGGCCTGAGGTCATGTTTTCAACAATATTGGCCTTCTGGTATCTCCCTTGGGTATTGTATAAAACTTTTACCGCGACGTCGCGGACCGGATATGTGTAATCGATTATTATCGCCCTTCATTTTACTAACCGATCGTCGGCGACTAGCGACAATCGGAACATCACTAGTTAATTGTATCTTCTTCATCATCAGTATGTCAAATAAACATATAATTCCATATAAGATTATATGTTACATGTACATACATGTATGTGTTAACACCATATATGGCATCTTGAGACTGTATAATCTAGGCTGTGAGATGTGTCTTCTCCAGGGTTCTAATTGAATCTGCTGTCCACCACTAGATGCATAGTTATGTCATGGAATTGGACCATTCCACTATTCTACAGAGGGTCCAAAATAATTTTGCAAATGAGTTTTAACCTGTTTTTTGGTTCATATCCAAGAAAGTTTTACAAATTTTATTCCAAAATGGGTGAGAAAAGTTATAATACATAACAGTCTGTTTAATTTTACTTTAAATTTATTACTACCCCTATATATTATTACCCCAACCACCTTGACAGGGGTTCTGAATCTAAAAGAATGGTAGCAGTGACATAAAGTATAAGGAACTGAGTGCCATGAATTAAACTACATTGAAGCAAAAATGAACTTTAATAACCTTTTTCACTCTAGAAAATATTACTGTTACCTAGAGGTTCATTTTTCAAATGTGTTTTTATATACCCCACCTAAAGAATAGGCCCACTAAAACAAAATATAAAGTAACATGATATAAAACTTCATATAAAATTAATCACCATAGTCCACAGTACATAAATACTGCATTGCGCTTTAATGATCTTCCCTTCTCTAAGAATAATCTTAGATTTCCAGAGGGACAATTTTCACTTTCGGGCTACCAGAAAAAACCTAAATATTGTTCAAAACTTTTTTTCTATTAAAACATTGGTCAAAATTAGGGGCCGTATAATCATCACAACTATAAATACTACAAAATAACATTAAAAACCTCGTTCTTAATGCTTGATTAATTCGGAAACGCCATTTCAAGCTTTCAGTTTCTTCAATGTCAATTTACCCCACCCACTTGACACGCATCAACATATCCATTCAAGGTTCCAGTATAAGATTATTATATTTGAACATTTATATGCCACGGTTCTAAAACGTGTCTTTAATGTAGAATTTATTTAACGAAAAGTGTTGATGGCAAATAATTTTAATTACGCCCATTTTCTCGCACATCGGGATGAATCTCCTGCCAGTCACTCCGACAGGTGTTCAAATTTGACACATACTGTGATATGAAAACTGTGGATCTTTGACACTTATCGATGTCATTTTCTATTGTTAAGGTACGAAGCTTCTAATTGATCTGATACTTTCGGTCTGATTAAAAGGTCTTAATTTAGATAAAATGTGAAATCCCAAAGTGACCGTATAATTTAACGTGTAATCCGTTTATCGTATAGCGTGTAGCGTGCGCTTCGTACATCGTGTATATCGTGTATCGTTCTGAATCGCTCATCGTGTATTTACCGAACGTGCAACGTGCGTCTAACGTGCGTGTATCGTGCGTACATCGTGCGTGTATCGTGCGCTCCGTGTGACAACTGTTACGTTCCGACTACTGTATTTTAGGCGTTTCACTAAGCATTTATTTCATCTGTTTATTCAAACATCACGGACGTACAGGTCTGTCTTCTAGTGATTTTGGATCTTAACTTTATGTCACAATTCTATAGATATGCTCACAGGTGCAGTCTAGCGTAGCTTTAACCACAGCGCTGCATTATAGTTAAAATAGCCTTGTGACTATATGTAAAAAAGAAGGTAAATAACAACGTTTACATAACGGCCAAGTTTAAGCCTCAATATCTCCATCTACAAAACGGCATCTTTATTAAAACCAGTTGCATATAAAGCCAAACTGCTTACATTGTCTGTGAAAATTTGCTTCGAGGCTAAGAAACAAAACGTTTTAAAACAGCGAATGAAAGTTTCGGATATTTTTCGCCAACCCGAATAAATCTCACATTTCTGACCTTGACTCCTTGCCCTTGCTTGTGTTCAAATAAAGTAACCGCTGAATATTCCATGACAGAATATGGAAGACCTCTATTTTACTAAGTCAAGGGCCATAACTCAGTTGTGTCTGCCTTGAAAAAACACTCAAAGAAAGCAGCACAATTGCCAATCCCAGTGAACATTTGTGGTGACTCTATGTCAAATGTTTGAGGACAAACTTGCAACATAGATTGCCTTAAAGTTGACTAAGTCAAGGTTTATGATAACTCTGGTGTTACTGGTCCATATAAATACTAAAACTCAGGCGCACATTAATATTTCTATTTCTAAAATGAATATTTTTGAGATATTTTTTTTACAGCTCAGCACTGTCTGGTTTTCACGAGTTACTGCCAATGAAGATGATTGTCTCTATATAATGAAAATATTTTCTTTGGTTAGTCATTTAATAAAATTTAATATTGTTATTAAATGAGTGATTTTATTATTGCCCTAGGGCATTCGTTTTGACAGTTGGCTCATCTCGCTTATTTAATAATTTAAATATGACGTTTGGAGACTCTAGGTCATTTAGTAAAAATGTATTGCGTGCCACAATAGTTTCGGGACGACGTACGTCCATACGGACGGACGAACATGTACAAATATATATGCCTCAGAGTGGGGGAGTGGGCATAATAGAACACAGCTATTTATTGATATATCTTGAAATTAGCTATTTGAAGTTGTTGAACAGTTGTTGAGCCGTCGTGTTAATGTCTATGATCTAAACAAAATTGCCCCCTCCCCCTCCCCTCTCCCCGCTGAGGCGAGGCTCTATTGAAGTTTTTAATAAATCTTATAAGTGGTTAACGAATAACCTTCATGTGCATGATAGTACCTTGCATGCACAACTCTTAGTCAAACAAGAGCCATAAGTTGATGTAAATTATAACTTGACTGTCTGACATCCCTTAAGTCTTAAATGAAGTTTCAAATAGTTCCCATGAGTGGTTACTCATATATACTTTACACACCGGCGCCGACGCAAAAGTGACTGTTAAAGCCATTCTTATTCTTCGATTGGTCGAGCTGTCACTGAAGTAACTGAACTGGAACTTGCTAATAATTCCTTTTGATAGCGAATCAGACTTTGAAGTTTCATTGAATTCAAGTCAGTGATTCCTTAGAGATACAGCAGCCTTTTCGTTATAATTTTAAAATTACAAATGATAATGAGATTAAATTTTCATGGCATTTAAATCAAAATAAAAGACATTGTTAGGTACAAAATCAAAAACAAAATTATTTACAAGTTGTAGATTTTGTAATGAATTTGATACACCCTACGTTATATAAATTCGCAAAGTTAGCAAATGTATTTAATTGAAAAAAAAAAACTAGCGAGTTAACGTCAACTGGTCTTTATCGTTTCTAAAATTGAAACCAATACACAATTCCGGCAATGGATTCTTTATATTCGTTCTAAACGCACTTGAACAAACATGAAAAAATGTAAACATATTGGTAGAATGTTCACCATTTTGCAGCTAGAAAGGCAGTTGTGCTACATGCGCTGATCCTGACTCAAGCACATTCCGTAAAAGAAGAATCTAAATGGAATTAAAAATTATTTCGTGCAACTTTCAAAAGTAAAATATTTATAAATTCTGACATCAGCAGTATTTGTGTTCACCGACACCTCCCTTACCCCCATCTGAAAGACTCCCTGCTAGATAACGTATAACGAAAAATTCGCGCCATATAGTTTGTTCTGTGTAAATCGGACAAAAATGCACAAAAATGCACAAAAACTGTATTTATACTACGTAATCATCCCGCCTCACTATAAATTTGAAACTGGAAAATGGTTATGTCCCTGTGGTGTTTTTAATATCTTTTCAATGATACACATAAATATAGGTTCTTTACTGCTTTCAATAACTCGTGCAGACGCCGAAGAAAACAATACCGTATTTTTAAACTAAATTTATACTAACTCAATTTTCTCGGTTGCCAAACAAGTTTTTACAAATTGCATTTATCGCTCTCGAGTCACGAGAGTTTGAGAGAGAAAGAGAGAGCGAGCGAGCGAGAGACAGAGAGAGAGGGGGGAGAGAGAGAGAGAGAGAGAGAGAGAGAGAGAGAGAGAGAGAGAGAGAGAGAGAGAGAGAGAGAGAGAGAGCGAGCGAGCGAGCGAGAGACACAGAGAGAGGGGGGGAGAGAGAGAGAGAGAGAGAGAGAGAGAGAGAGAGAGAGATAGGAATGTGGTCGTTCCACATTCAGTATACATGTACATATTGTGTACAGAAATGACAAAAACTGTCTTTAAACATTTTAATAGAAGACGAGGGTCCCATGGTCACATTAGTGTCAGACGCTCTACTAATTTAATTTAATGTCACTATTTGGGGAAATAGGCAGAGTACCGATGTTAACACATAGAAAGCTTATTATGATTAGATATTGGATTAAACTATTAACAATAAGAGAAGATTCTCTACTACTTAAAACATATAAAATGTAAAAAAAACGACGTAGATCATGATTTAACTTACAACAAGAACAATTGGGCTTACCAAAACAAAACTTATTTTAGATAAATTTAGGCTTACCAAATAAAACTTATTTTAGATAAATATATTGTCTGTTAAACGCGGCCGCTGTTGATCTTCAATTTATTGCTTGAATATTACAAAATAAGTAGTGTTCACCATGTGAATAATATAGAACAGTGTATACGGGGGTTTGTCAGAAAATGACTTTTATCATTGTTTGTGTATGTTTTCATGATAGGGTGTTTTTTAGGTTTCTTTTTGTTAGAATTACAGGGCAGTTCAGTACTCTGGTGCCAGTGATACATGTATGATATTAATACCCGTTATCAATACATTGCTGGTGTTCACTACTAAATAAAACTAATAATTTATTGGTTATAATATCGAATATATCATTATTGCAAAACACAGTTTTATACATGTGTACACCCGTACATTGTATGTTATTTTATCGCTCTAACATTGTACTTGTTTTTAAAATTACACGCGCCACGCCGCGATACACGGAGTGACACGGTGGGTGTCGTCGCGCTTGACTACAATTTTGTTTTTCAGATGCGGTGATTGAATGCGGCTTGCAATATTTGCATACCGCGTCACGCTTTGACTTTCCCTCCGCGTGGACACCTACGCGAGGGTTTTCACCTGGGCTATACTGTATACAACCAGCAAATTTCTAGCAATAAAGTCCTTGGCAATCTATTCGGACAAACGCATCAACCGATGGAACAATGAAAACAAACATGGAACTGCCCATTGACGTGTCTTATGTTTAATCAAAACGAAAAAAATACCCCAAATACCCCGTTTCCTTTGCGAGACATTTTATTAGTGACTTGTCATCGAAATAGTGTAAATATCTAAGAAGGTCAACCGAAAATGCAATATTTGAATGATTGCATCCACGTTATTTTGTAAACAGTTTTAAGCATAAAGACTTTTTTAATTACCTTTAATCCTATCGAAAGACGATGTAGATCGTGAAAGCAGAGGGTTAAAGATATCATCGAGAGCATGTTTAGTTTGCTGCCAATCTCTATAGTATTCCATCTCTAAAATATACATAATGTCTGGACTACAACAAATATTAGTAATGTCCCAAGATGCGACGGTGCTTTGTAAAGATTTTGACGACCTTTATTTGCCAAGATACACCATCAAACATCGAACTCACCAAAAGTCAAACTGAAGAATGAGTTCTGCAACGAGTCATCAATTTAGTTTAGTTTGTACAAATAACGATTGCAGAACGACTGCATTTACCGTTTCTTATCATAACGGATTGATCCTTCACTCCTCTTCTTCTTCTTGTGATTCTCTGCCCACCAGGTTCAAGAGATTTTCATTTTTTTGGCGATTTTCACATGCATTTGGGCATTGTGCACTATATCTATTTAGTAATTGTAAACAAGTCATTATGACAGTTTCCAAATACACAGGTTTATCGACCAAAATGAGCTGTTCATATTTGCAAAGTTTGAAATATAATACAATGAGAAATATTTTGACTAACAGGTTGAGAGTTGTTGCCTTTTGTGCATGAAAAGGAAAGAAAAGTCTGGTCGGTATAAAGAGAAATATAATCCATTTACGAACCCATGTGAGATTACTTAGCGGGTGTTAGGCGTCATGTAATTGTTATATTACATGTACTCATACAGTTAAAAACAAAATGGCAGTATGCTACAAAAATGCAGTATATCATGTACATTGTGTGATTCATTGTCGGATACTACAATGATGTCAAGATGTCTAATCTGATAAATAAGTAGATTTTATTATAATTGAATTAAATCCCGCGTCATATTCAAAAGTGTCATGTGTTACAAGCTATTGCCATTCATTTCTAATTTGAAATTGCCTGAACAGCTGGACCAAGTAAACGTGAGATTATTACTGATAGATCCGAAATTTGGACAGTCCAAAATGAGGTTTCACTTAAATGGAGGTAACATTCGCTAAAATATGCATTATTTGTGCTATTCTGATGCATTTTTCGATATAAGTTGTTATTTGAAATTGTAATCACTTATTTTTGTTTACGTTTCTTGTACAAACTATTCATGCTTAGGGAAGATGCACGGAGAACCACTTAAAAACTAGAGGTATTTGGAGAATAATATCTGGTGCAGAAGTGAAAACAAGAGTATAAAACAACAGCGGTCTAGACGGACTAAGCACTGAACATAACTGAGCATGAAACTGCACACTGATGTTTCTTATGTTAAATTGAAACGGAAGAATTACTCTTAAACACATTTTGATTTCCTGCGCGAGACATTTATCTAATAGCTTATCATCGAGATTGTGCAAAGACCTATTGAACAACTGCAGGAGGCCAACCGAAAACGCATTAAAATAAATGAATACATACAGTCATTTTAAAATGACACCATTTACGTTATTTCGTAAATAGTGAACATAAAAGATATATATATTTCCTTTGGTATTCTCGAGAGACGAAGTAGATCGTAAACGCAGAGAGTCTGCGGTCTCACTGAAAATATATTGTAGTTGGGGCCTGTTTCAATATGTTTCCATCTCTGTAATATAAAAAATGTTTAGAATACAACTAATGTTATAAACTTCCTTGGATGCGTTTCATGTTTTTAAGATTTAGACAACTTTATTGGGGGGCCAGATAAGGTGCATTGTATACATGTAATATGTAAAGATCCTGAAACACAGAACTCACAAAAAGCTAAACTCAATAATGAATTTTGCAACGTGTCAACATTATAGCTTAGTTTCTAAAATTAAAGCGTTAACAATTTTAAGGGGGACTGTGTACATCTAGCAGATTATATTCTCCAAAAATAATAGATGATGTGTACGTTAAATTATAAATAAATACAATTCTAAAGAACAACATATATTGTAAACTGTCTCATTTTAGCACACATTATCAACATAGACGACCTCTTCTGCTATCTACCCATTTATTAAAGAACACATATTTTACATATACTAAAGTTTGAGGGAGAGCCTCTTTAACAGCCACAAGAGCGACTGCATTTATCGTTTATTAAAATAAACAAATTTATACTTCTCTCCTCTCATTCCCGTGAATCTCTGCCAAACAGATAAAAAAGATTTTCATGTTGTGGCGTTGTGGACTATAGAAATAGATTTGCCAAGTTGCTGCTGTGCAATTGATGGGTGGATAGCGAATCAATACAAGGCTTCTATGCTGATCGGGGCATTTTTCGATGTTGGTCTTTAAGATTGATGTTGCTTTTCATTTTGCATTCCTTTAAAGAGGCACTCCCTACATCTAGCAGATTATATTCTCGAAACATAGATCATGTATTCAATGAACGTAAAATGATACATAATTACAATTTCAAAGAAGAATTTATGGCGAAATATGCATAAGTTTACCACAATTAATCAATATAGAGGTTTTCTGTTATAAATAGCATCCACCCACTAATTCTACAACCGCAAATCTACATAGATTGTTGAATGGTTTATGATAAATGTACAGCAGTATATTTTAAACCTCTGATTTTATCGATAACGACTGATCTTAGTAATATGATCTCTTTGTCTAATTGTAACAATTGTAACAAACAAAGTGATCATGGAACTGTATAGTGAATAAGATCATAAAGTCTAAATCGAATAAAGTTCCCCAATATTTTAATCTTTTGTAAAATATAGTAATTTGAATAGTGCCTTAAAGGTATGTCAAATAATTTAATGTTTGATTGCATATTTTTATTGTGGCGCTATTATAACATTTAGTTGAACGAAGTATTAATTGAAATATTTACTTGAAAACCGTAAGAATTCAGCCAGAGATATCATGGATATGTGTGTACTGTAAATGGAAATAATATAAAAAAAAACATAGTTTTTATCTTATGCGACACAATTTTTATCATATTTACATAAAGCAGTCACGCAAACAATCACGGTAATTGAGGTGATATGGTGAATATTGATTTGGAGACACTTCTATAATCAGGAATTATAAAAAGATAAAAGCATATCCAGCAATCCGTTTGCAATTGAAAAGAAACTCAGGCAAATAGTTTTGACTGCTATACTGCAATGTGAGGCAGTCACGGTATTTGTGAACTGTTTCACATTTATGTATGGTTTAAACTTGTCATTCGTACAAATACCTTCACCAACTTGTTTAAAAGAATCTTTCTACTGTAACAAGCTCATTCAGTGAATTACTAATCCCCGCCGAATGTAGAAAATCACTGATAAATACCTCATCTCCTAGGAGACAATTTTCTGCAAGTTACGGTCATAAGGAACGTAATTGTTGTAAGTTAAATTAAATATGTATTACTAGTTTCAGACAAGATTTCCATATAGAAGGGCCACATTTTAGAAAAGAGTTTACATAAGCTTTTAGCTTTCTTCTCAATCCTAATACTCCTGTTTGTCGTGTATATTATGTACTATTATGCAAATAAAATATTAAGTTTCATTGGTTCCTTATTTATGGCTCCGAGCGGACGTACAGATGGACGGACGGACGCCGGAAAAAGCCATAACAATATTCCTCCTGCTTCGGCGGGGAATAGTAATATAGTTTAGAAATACTGAGCAATGTGAAAGTGCTTGCATTTTTACTCATCCTTGCAAATTCAGGGATTGAATAGGAAGAAAATAGAGTTTTAATTGACGTCATCCGAATCGTGTTTTCAAGTCAATATGAAATTAATTTTCCAGATAATTACGTCGTATGAAGTTGTACTATGGAGTAAAGTCACTTTTCACATTAACACAGACTACAGTTTAACAAGTAAAATCAACTACATCTAGATTTATGATAATTTTCATTTTTTTTAAAGGTTCACTTTTAAAATGGTTCGAAGTTTTGCGGGAACCTAGTAACAGCTTATTCGTACGTAGTCAATATTCATGCAGTCTTCAATAGAGCATAAATAAATAACAAAAAAGAATATAGTTTAAATTGAGTCTTATAAAGACTATGCATTTTAAAATCGGCTACTCACTTTTCAAAGTTGTAAATAAATGTTGGGGTTTTCAAAACAACACTGAATTTCTTCCCAGATGAAATTAAATGACGTCAAAGTTCCTTTTGATAAATGGCCTCACCGTTTAAAGACAAAATGATAAATTGTGACTGTAACAATAATTACAATAATAACACTATATAACAAGGGCTCACCTTATGCTCCACCTTATCTGTGAATCGATCACTCCTTTTGCACCTTTATAATGTTTTTTCCTAATTTAACGCTTTTTTAGATCTAAACCTGAAATAAAATTTAGATCTGCTGAAATTTAAGGATGTATTTCCAAACGCCTGCAATACACCGGAATACACAGATTATTCAGACATCAAAACCTGTAAGTTAAAGGGTAACTATTTCTGAGGATCGATGTCTGTAAAGCAAGCAAAATCGGGTTTTCAAAATACACATGCATGCTGTCACTGTAAGCAATATAATTTATATATTCTACAGTGGAAGTAGACCCCTTGCATTGCAATGAGATTTAGAATGTACATATTTGAAACCAGCGTCAAAATAATCATATTAAAAGACAAATTACCGTGCGGGTACACATACGTCCTTTCCTTTTGTGAAATTTATAAATCAGCAGTAATTTTTAATTTCTGAACGAAACATCAATATGAGACCACTAAATTTCTTAGTCGGAACATTTCTCATCCGATAATTATTGTTTCAATTGTAGACGTCACTGTGGACAAAAAAATAGGAAACATGAATGAGACGCACTGTAGAGAAACCGGATGACCAAAATATTTACGTGGTGTAGTAAGCTTTATGTATATTTTAAGTTTTCATGCATTTTATCGTTTGTGGGAAACCTAATAATTATAAACAGTTCATTTTGTAGAATTATTGTGCAGTTTGGCGTTTGGCATAAAGTTTTACATTCCCGAATGCAGGAGCTTTGACGATTGATATTTAATTTGAAATTCGCGAATGTGGTGCATTCCGATGTTCGACATTCGATTTGACATTAGTGAGGGTCAGACATTTCGCCGCTTGACATTCGAATGGATATTGGCTAACGCCGCGCATTTCAATATTTGAATTTGTTTTGATATTCGTAAATGTCGAGAGTTTTGACTTTTTTATTTTAACGTGACATTTGCGAATACACTTTGTATTGACAATTGACATCCGTATTTGACCTGGTGTTTTTATAAATGTTAACATAAACGGTGCAAAAATCGAATCACCTGCGTGGATTTAAGAAGTCATTTCTGTTATATGTCCACCACTTTTAATGAAGTATACGACGATTTATACTTCGTACTCGGTCAATACCATTTTAAATAGTCTGCAAAAATATTTTTGACCGAAATATTAGATATATATATATATCTGCTAATCATTTACAAAAACAGGCAAGCTTTTTGATAAAAAAATGTTTTCTCATTTTGCAGACTACTAGTACAATGTATATATCACAGTATAGTACGGGAAACTTGATAAATGATTGATACAGTACATATGACCTTGAGGTAGCGCACATTTGTTTTCAGTGGGTGGGGTGCATGTTTTATTATTTTTCAATTCTTCTTTTTGCATCAAACATTTTTAGCATGGTTGGGATGCCATAATGTTGTAGTAAACTTACACTATTAGTTCATGTAAAGAAATATTTGAATTAGTGCATAATGATGAAGGACAGATACACTTTGACATATTATCTTTCTCGTTGACAAACAAAGACTGTGTGCAAGAATCAATTTAAATAAAGCTACTTAAACGTATTTTACACCACTGCCAACAAACACGCACTTGTTTCGTTTTGCTGTATCCAATACATACCTTGAAAACTATCTGTAAAAACATGAGGGGTGTCTTGCAGTAAATCTCTAATTTTTTTATTTCTTTAAAATGGATTTGTAAACAGACAATTTTACAACAAGAGTTTGATAGTGGTGTAAACTATGTTATAGTTCATTCATCTCCACTGATCCTGTCACACAGTCTTTGTTCTTCAACGAGCAAGAAATGCTATCTGTTCTTCATACTAATTGACTAATTTGTAGTTTTCTTTACATGAATTATTAGTGTCAGTATACTACCATATTATGTCATCCATACCAAATGAAATCCATTTTATATTAAAGGAAAAAATACAATTTATAAAACATGCACCTCACCAACTAAAGAAAATGGTGCGCTGCCGTAAAAGAACGATACCCTAATAAGCCCTTTTAATGGAAACTAGGAGATAAATGTTAACTATAGATAGTGTATATACTGTAACCGTGACGTTTTAGGTGAAACATTATTTGTAAATAGGTATGAACTATTTACAGATTAAAGTTATTTAATCATTCAAGAAAGACTGAAACGCAAGAGTGTTTTATTGACCTGTTTCATCCGGTGTTAAAAGGTGCCTTACAGAGTAAGAGTCTCAATTCCTAAAATGTTATACATTCTACTTGTTATTTCATTTCCGGTCAAAAGCTAGCTTAATTCGGCTGCGCCGAAAAAACTAAATATAGTAACGTTTTACAACTTCGTATTGCGTCAAACGTTTATACGCCATCTTTAAGCTTTACAAATAAAAATAACCATTTTTTGTATATTACATCAATTTGAAAAGAAATAACGAATGTTAAATAAAGAAATTAGACATTTTGCAGGAATGTGACGTGTTTTTTTTTAAATAATGAATGAAATACTTACAAAAAAAAATATAATCACATTTGCGAGTTGTTCAAACTGCTTTTATGACTAACACTTTTTTTGCAAATACAATACAATTTAAAAGTCTCTTCTTCTGTGATAAACGATATTCAATTCATGTGTTTGGCGCTATTCACGCCTTTGTTCCAATTCATTTGAAATATAAAGGGAACGGGTGTAAACGGGTGTAAATTATATTCAAAATGAAATATATATGTTAGACAATTAATAGTCCATTTAATCATTGGGCAGACTTTTCATAATGCAATCATTAAGTGAACATTATCTTCATCAATTCATTTTAATATTATAACAAGAGCTGTTCACGGACAGTGCACTCGGCTACTCATACTGCTTTGTCACTATAATGTGCTGATGAATACTAGTCAAATTTTCTATGTGAAACAAGAACCATAGTCTGTAACAAATTCAATTAGGATTTCTCCAACTCAACTGTCTGATGCCCCTGAACAAAGTGGTAAAGTTTCAAGTCAATCTGATGTGCCTGAACAAAGTGGTAAAGTTTCAAGTCAATTCCATCAGTTGTTACCGAGTTATAGGCATAATAGTTGCTTCACAAGAACCCTTAACAAAGTCCAGCAAGGGCCATAACTTGCAGTAAATACGCTCATGAGTTACCCAACTTCACTGTCTGTTGCCCCTGAACACTGTGGTAAAGATTCAAGCCAATCCCATCAATTTTTATTGAGTTATATGCATGATAGTTGCTTGCATAAAAGCTTTAACCGAAATTTCCCAGTCAAACAAGTGCCATAATTTGTAAAAAATTCAATTAGGAGTTATCCAATTCGACTGTCTTATGGACCTGAACAGTATGACAAAGTTTCAAGTAAATCCCATCAGTTGTAACAGTTATATGCAAAATAGTTGCTTGCATAAGAACTTCAACCGAAGTTTCTAAGTAAAAAAAAGCCAGAATTCATAAAACATCCAACAAGAGTTATCCAGCTTGATTGCCTGATGACCATGAAAACATTGTGCTAAAGTTTCAAGTAAATACCATTAGTTGTTAACGAAGTAAATGCATAAAAGTTGCTTGAAAAAAACTTTAACCAAAGTTTCTAAGTGAAAAAAGGGACATAATTTGTAAAAAGAAATTCAAACAAGGGTTACCAAACTTCATTGTCTGATGCCCCCGAACATTGTGGTTATGTATCAAGTCAATCCTATCAGTTGTTATTTAGTTAAATGCGAAATAGTTCTTTGCATGAAAAACTAACCATATTTTCAAAGTCCAACAAGGGCTATAATTCACATTAAATTCGTTACAGAGTAAGCTAACCCAGTTTTTCCAGTGCTTCTGATGACCAGGAAGCCTTGAGTGAAGTTTCAATCCAATACGAGTAACAGTTTTTGAGATATAACAATTTAACAAGCTTGCGACACAGATGCCAATGCATAGGTGACCGCAATAACCCTCATTCTTCTATTAGTCGAGCTAAGAATTAAGACAAACTGGGATTTTACAGAACTGCAGCACAATAATGACTGGAATGATGTGACTGCAGTATGCCCCCCGACCCATCCGCCCAAAGTTATTGCAGGTACTTTTAGGTTTTAGAATGCATGCTGGTGAATATAGTAAATAGGTATTTTCACATTTTGCTTGTCCTTCAAAAAAGTGGCTTCTCTCACAATGACGAGTGCTTCCTGGGTTCTGACAAGTACTCACGCCGAAAGCTGCTGACGCGATTCGACATTGCAACTCCGGATTAGGAGTCCGACGCTCTACCCCTACAACATTGCTACTCCCAATAATCAATATACATCTTGTTTCATCAGACATACTGTGACAGCGGATATTATGGCTCTGGACCATTAAAAATATCCAGGAATTTCATTCTAGTGTACAAGTGCTGACTAAATTTACATCAACAACTAATATGACACTGAGATCAGCAACTATTTATACTGGTATTTCCTTCAAACGGCCCCGCGACTCCTGTTAGGATGTAAGAAATGGAATTACAACAAATAACAGGAATATTCTTTTTATTTCAATGTAAACTAGTGACATAATTATAAAGATATAACTGTCGCAACATACAATAATACTGACAAACTGAAATCTGTTTTAAATACCAACACTTATATGAACGATGTACGATATTATTATAGTAAACTTCAATTGAATTTTATGGATAAGGCTATAGTGCAATGGCGTGAGCAGTTGGTTTAACAGTCGTTTGGAGTACACATTTATTTCAGCGGCAAGTTCGAGCCCTGTAGGGTTCGATTTTTGTAATGTTTTCCTGATTTGATAGGCATGTTTCTATTTGTTTCTTGTTTTTATATTTAATGCATTTTTTTTATACAAATTGCATATGGGATTTATTATCAACAATACTGAACAATTTATCACAATTTGCCTGAAGATTCGGGTGCTGTTTCTGTTGTATCCGTTTTGGTCAGCGTGGAGCATGTATAAAACTACAAAAACGCAATATAAAATAACATTTTCCAGAATTTGTGTAGAATAAAGGAAAGTTATGATTTATAAAACAAACAATGTCTTATATAGATAAAAATTAACTAGAGCTATCACTAAATGTGATTAATACCCCCAAAAGACTGCTTTATAAACTGAGGAAGTTCGTAGTAAAAGAATACCTTGCAAAAAAAAACTTAAATAGAGATATTGTTCTTGGCAATAACTCTGTAATTAGTCAAGATAAAGTTATGGTTCTTGTACACTGCACTTCCTCTTATTGTGCTGAACCATTGTATGAAGTTGTATAGATTTCCAACCAGTAGTTTTCAAATTATGCTCTGCGACAAGGAAAAGTAAAAAAGGGCAATAACTCTGTAAATACTCAAGATAGAGTTATGGTTCTTGTACACTGCACTTCCTCTCATTGTGCTAGACCATTGTTTGAAGTTGTATTGAATTCCAACCAGTAGTTTTCAAGTAATGCTCCGGACAAGGAAAAGTAACAAAGGGCAATAACTCTGTAATGAGTCAAGATAGAGTTATGGTTCCTGTGCACTGCACTTTCTCTTATTGTGCTTGACCATTGTATGAAGTTGTATTGAATTCCAACCAGTAGTTTTCAAGTTATGCTCCGGACAAGGAAAATGCAACAGACCACCTGACCGACTTCGTTTCGGGGGTATAAAAATGTAAGAATGGGGGATCGAACCTGTGACTGAAAAGAGAAAATTACTGCTCCATTCTGCAGGTCAGACAACTCTGCCACCATCACAAATGCTAAGCTATTTGATATATTTCATTTATTACATCAGTTTAATACATCGTACTGGCAAATTATCGATTATCCAATGTTTATTAACAACACTAAATGTAAACTGTGCCAGATTAAATTGCATGGACTATACAGGTGTACAAAGATAAAGTGGCAATGTTTACATATTTTTGTTATGTAAGCAGTGCCATTAGGTGTTATATAGATAATAAACAAGGCATCGTAATAAGATGCCTTCGTGGTGCAGAGGTTAATTAAGATCCTTTCGAACTCTTTTTTGTGAGTTCGAATCCAGTTTACTGCATTTGATTTTTATCTATGTACTGATACGAAATTTTATGATTTATGGAAATATATTAGCATTCTATTAAAATACAAAAAAAGACAAGAGGGCCTACTGGCCCTGGGTCGCTCACCTGAATCATGGTGACTGGATGTAACATTTGTAGCCTAGAGTGACTGCAAGGTTTTCCTATTATTTGACCCTGTGACCTAGTTTTTGACCACAAGTGACCCAGGTTAAAGCCTGACCTAGTATTCATCAAGAAAAACATTCTGATGGAAAAATTTCATCATGATTGGATTACAAGAACTAGATGGGTGTTCCGTAGAACACTTGTGTCGCCCTCTTATGCTTTGTCAGAATAACCAACAATTTTGTGACAAAATCTAAGTGTAAAAAGGGGCATAACTCTATCAAATATGACCTTGACCTACAAAATGTGGCGGCATCATGACCCTTTTGTCATAAGCAATACAATTGTAAAGTTTGATGAAGAAATCTTAAGAAATGGCAAAGTTATAGCCAACGTTAAGTTTGTGTGACGGACGGACGGACGGACGGACGGACGGACGGACAAAGCGATCCCTATGTATCGCCTTTTCTCCGAAAGGGCGACACAAAAACTAAGCAAGGCAGAGTTATGGATCTCTTACAATGCAATTCCTCACAATGCCGAATTGTCCTCTGTCACTGTGTGAAATTTCAACAAAATCCCTAGTTTGTGAGTTATGCTCAAGAAAAACATAATGGATAATAAGGCGATAATTTTAATCTGGAGCATAAAAGTTTAAGTTCTTGGTCAGTGCACATGTTCTCATGACCTTTATCACTGTGTAATATATGAACCAAATCTCTCAAATAGTTTTCGGGTAACACCGAATGACAATTTTTAAATTAATGATAAAGGGAGAAAATTAGATAATAGTTCATGCATTAGCAGACAACCTTTTCTTATCAGTGAATGTAAATTAGCCAATCAGATTACATGTAGACACAGATCAGCCAGCATGCAGTCATGCAGACTGGTCATGGTCTGCACTTTTTGCAGCTTGGACACTTAAACCCTTACCTGCTATCTGAGCAGCGAACAGTGTAGACCCTGAACTGATGTGACTGTAGCATGCTAAAGGTTAATAGTTTATAACAAATTTAAAAGCAATTTTAAAAACATTTTAAAGCAATGTTATGGTAAATCAAAGCGCTGAAGACGCTGGATTTGTTTGTTTATTCGAAATATTTGTCCTTTGTTTTGTTGTGCCGGCTATTTCAGTCTGCAATCTTCATTAGTGATGGCTATACCAGTTGGTAATAAGATATGAACAGAATGCAACAGTTGTAAATCGTATTTTAGATCGAATTGTCTCTGTTTCTATTCCCGGTACATATAGACAGCAGGGATTTTTTCTGTACTCAACAAAATTTTTTCACCTACAGTTCTACTGTCTAAAATCAGACCCTGATCGAGCAGCTAGTTAGTAGTTACGGCGCTTCGGTAACACAAACAAGCAGGCAATAGCACCGATCAATAAGGGGATCAATTTATTGTGCGAACCGACAAAGTAAAATTGCGTATCTATAATGCTCCAATATACATTTTTAGAACGAATATGGTTGAGAAAAGGAAATAACGATGTTCAAATGTTTTTCTGCAGTCATTGATATGTATTTTAACAAAATAGCTCATTCGATGTGTTTCAAGATAACGAGGCCTACAGTCGAATATAGGGTAAATTACCTTCTACTTAAAACAATCACCACCTATGAAATATAACAAATCGTTTAAACATCGACATTAACGTATCCTAACACTTGTTTTCTGCTTAAGGTGCTCACGCGTATTTCTAATACATGTAGGAACGCAGACTAGCTCGCACCAGGTCCGCAGAATAAACATATCAGCATAACATATAACACATGCGCGTAAATATTCCTGGTTGTTCAAAATATTTCATTCTTTAAAATGACGATCAGGGTTAGACATTTTGTCGTCACAGAATGTCTAAACATATGTTTTCATTCCGCACAAGGTTTAAGAAATGGCCAGCGGGTTAAGAAATCAGAACTGTTTCTATAGGGTGTATATATATATAGTAAATCGTCCCAACTTTTTACACATCATTATAAAAATGCAATACATCCGCGGTTCTTATTCGATAACAGTATACTTTAGTTATATTTACAAAATTTAGCTGATGCTGCATGAGTTTATAACATTATATATTTAAACAATACAACTTTCATGTCTGCAATGGCCATATGGTTTCAAATGAAAACTCATAATTTGGGATTATATGCTGACTGACGTGCCGGAGCTACTTTCAGATTTGGTACTTAAGGAGTAGGCTTCGGAAAACGGTAAGTAAATTTGTTTGTTACACAAACAAATAAAAACTAAAGCTGATGTGTACATAAAACTCAAACTAACCATTGCCCACTTTTAAGTTCAGAAACAACCATAATTCTGTCCTACAGTGAGCCTGAGTAATGTCAGTTGACATGGTTGATGAAAACAAATAAGTCTTCCAATTAAAAGCAATATTATCCCCCCGTCCGTCCGTCCGTCCGTGCGTCCGTCCCAATTTTGTCCGGAGCATAACTCCAAAAGTACTTGAGGGATTTTCTTCAAACTTCATACACTGACATAGCACATTGGGAGGAAGTGCAGTGTGTAAGAACAATAACTCTATCTTGCCTACTTTTAGAGTTATTCCCCTTTTATCAGATTTACTTGAAAAACTTTGTCCGGAGCATAACTCCAAAAGTACTTGAGGGATTTTCTTCAAACTTAATACACTGACATAGCACATTGGTAGGAAGTGCAGTGTGCAAGAACAATAACTCTACCTTGCCTACTTTTAAAGTTATTCCCCTTTATCAGATTTACTTTAAAAGTTTTGTCCAGAGCATAACTCCAAAAGTACTTGAGGGATTTACTTCAAACTTAATACACTGACATAGTACATTGGTAGAAAGTGCAGTGTGCAAGAACAATAACTCTACCTTGCCTACTTTTAGAGTTATTCCCCTTTATCAGATTTACTTGTCCGAAGCATAACTCCAAAAGTACTTGAGGGATTTTCTTCAAACTTAATACACTGACATAGCACATTGGTAGGAAGTGCAGTGTGCAAGAACAATAACTCTACCTTGCCTACTTTTAGAGTTATTCCCCTTTATCAGATTTACTTTAAAAGTTTTGTCCAGAGCATAACTCCAAAAGTGCTTGAGGGATTTACTTCAAACTTAATACACTGACAAAGCACATTGGGAGGAAGTGCAGTGTGCAAGAACAATAACTCTACTTTGCCTACTTTTAGAGTTATTCCCCTTTATCAGATTTACTTGTCCGAAGCATAACTCCAAAAGTACTTGAGGGATTTACTTCAAACTTAATACACTGACATAGCACATTGGTAGGAAGTGCAGTGTGCAAGAACAATAACTCTACCTTGCCTACTTTTAGAGTTATTCCCCTTTATCAGATTTACTTTAAAAGTTTTGTCCCGAGCATAACTCCAAAAGTACTTGAGGGATTTTCCTCAAACTTAATACACTGACATAGCACATTGGTAGGAAGTGCAGTGTGTAAGAACAATAACTCTACCTTGTCTACTTTTAGAGTTATTCTCCTTTATCAGATTTACTTGAAAAAAAAATTCCGGAGCATAACTCCAAAAGTACTTGAGGGATTTACTTCAAACTTAATACACTGACATAGCACATTGGTAGGAAGTGCAGTGTGCAAGAACAATAACTCTACCTTGCCTACTTTTAGTCAAATAGAAAAATATCATACCTATACTGATAATGAACATTAATATAATTTTGCAAACCTTCTCTTCATTGCCTTATTCTTTTTCCACTTACTTGAAAACTGTACTCAGCATGACCATAACTATACGGCTTTTTAAGGATTTCCTTTCACCAAGTAAAATGTAAGAAAGTACAACCTTCAGGTAACTTCTTCCTGGCGGGGGGATTAACCATGTGTAACATGGCTCTTGTTTGTAATAGTAAAAAAGTAAAGCTGGCATGAACATACAAACATAACCACTGCCCATTTCTAGGTTCACAAGAGGCCAAATTCAGTCAAACAGTAAGCCAAAGTTACAAGTATGTAACTTGTACTAAACAGTCAGTTGGTGATAGCAAGTACATGTAAGTGTTCCATGTTTAAAATCAAAGCTGTTACGCTAAAACACAGTTTGAACTGAATAACTTGTTTGACACAACTGTTGGTAAATCACCTCTAAGATGTATCAAGCACTTCCATATGTGAAAAATTTCAATATTCTGTTTCCTGGAATTACAATCTCAAAATGCAGATCCTCTGGAAAGCCCTGAACATAGTCCTGGAGCCACAATCCTGATCAATCTGGTATTATCGCCCTAGAAAATCATGTTTTGACTGCAAATAAAAGAAGACATTTGCAATTTTTATTTCCTACTTCAAGGGCTCAATGCAACACAGTTGTAACTCATACTAAAACAATACCGCTTTGATGCAACAAAGTGCTGAAGAATATTATCCAAATTTTCAAAAAGTCAAACTAGGGCCATAGTCTGTAATAGAGTCAATTAAGTGTTAACAAACTCGACTGTTGGTTGCCCCTCAAGAGTTTGGTGAAGTTTCAAGTCAATCCTACCAGTTATTACCGAGTTATATGCATAATGTTTGTTTGCAAAAAAACATAATTTGTAATAAAACTCCATTAAGAGTTTTCCAACTTGATTTTCTGATGAACCTGAACGTTGTGCTAAGGTTTCAAGTCAATCCCATTAGTTGTTAAGGAGTTATATGCACAACAGTTGTTTACAAAAAACTTTTAACCATATTTCCCCCTGAGTCAAAACGGCAAAAATTTGTACAAAATTCAAACAAGAGTTATCCAACTCGATTGTCTGATGTTTAAGAGGGGAAGTCGTTTGAAGAAAAAGTTGACACCTGACGATGCATAATGGCCGCTGCATATCAGGTGATCACAACAGCTAAAAAGGTTAATCTGATGATCCTTTTTTGACCTCTGTTGACCCAGTTTCAAATTTGACCTGGATTCAAAGAGACAAACATTCTAACCAAGCTAAATGAATACTGGCCTATACAGTGTTAACTAGAATTGGGGTCTATCACTGAAGGTGGTGTCCATACCCCTGCTTCCACACTTACATACAAAAAACTTGCAAGTGTCAACAGAGAATGCATTAAAACAGGGTATACTTGAACTATCACTGACAAATACCCCCGCAATAGCACCTTGACACAAGAAGAGCAGCAAGTGTTCGAAAAAATGCAAGATTGTAATGGAAACCAACCACCATAACTATGATAAAGAAAGGTTATTTTCCCGTCTATTTAAGGCAGATAAGAGGTTAACAGTGAAGATGCTTATCTCTTGTTTTATATGTCTCTGATAAAAAAAAAATGTCTGAATACGGTATGCAACTAAATCATTAGGCAGACTGCCATTTTACAACTTCCTATGGTATGACAATAGCACTTTGAAAGTCTTTCTTTGTAACAATGACAGTAATAATCAAATCATAATTTCACCTCTATGGACTCTATTGCCTCATCCATTGCTTCGTTTACTGGTGTACATCCTTCAGCATTTGAGCCATCTATGGTTTCATCGCCCTGGAATACATACCAAAGTTATTGTTTGTTGCACTGACCACCAGGATTTAACTCAACGTAACGCAAGCGTTCTATGACATTGTGTCCCATCCCTTTTTTTTACTGTTCTTGTTTGTTTGTTTTGTTTGTTTATTTGGGTTTTAACGCCGCTTTCAACAATATTTCAGTCATATCGCGGCGGTCAGTTGATGCATCTTCCTGGGCAAGCTTAGACCATCTAAGCTGTTTACCAGTACAGGATGCTAAATTACGCAAGTAAATGACAACTTGCCTTACAGGAAGATGATTTCGGCTAATGTCATGCGCTACGACGCAACACATGGGATCAAAACCACCCTCCTGCAGAAATCCAGAGTTTGAAAGATTCCAATAGTTAAAGCCCATTATTCGCCTTGTACGATACACCAGAGACGTTTTGAAAAATCTTGCAGGGCTGCACAGTGGCTGCAATTCTGTTCCCTTTCCCTTAAAGAGGATTGTTCTTGTGACAACCATCATGTTACCTTGTGGCTTGCCTAAGATATAGGCTTCAATTCTGGTAAATTAATGAATACTTTTAGAGCTTTGAGTATGTTACCTAACTTGTGAAGGATTTCTAACAGACAAAAAAGTTTTAATTAACACAACAATCATTAAGCTTTAACAAAGGAGTTGAGTATTCACAAACAATTTGTACACAAAGTGACTGTGGACATTGACTAACAAATGCTGACCTTGACATCAATGTGTCCTATTCAGCTAAAATCTTACATGTTGAAAAAGCATTCCAGTCTACAAATTTCAACCAATTCCTTCATACTTAAAACATACTTAGGCAGACTTAATATGCATTTACATGTGCACATCTATATACAAAATGATTCTTAGGCAGACACGTATATTTCATATTATATATGTGTTTTAATCATTAGGCAGACTTATTAGTAAAGAGTAATTGTAAATTGTATGGAGGTACGGTGGTCAAGTGCGTAATGATCTAGACTACCAATCCGGAGGTCCCGGGTTCGAATCCCGGCCGAGGCACTGGAATTTTCAGAAACGCTTTTCAATGTGTCCCTTCCATCTAGAGATGAAATGGTTTGAAACCAAGAGGTAGTCTTAAATGTGTTGGTGTTATACACCGGACAGGTAAAAGAACCAAGGAGTCTATTCGTAAAAAGAGCTAGAATCTGGTTCGCCCGGATTCCCTTTAATCTGCATCTATTTCTTTTCAACTTGCGCCTGTCAGGAGTTTTGGCAAGTTCACCAAAGGAGAAGTCGGCACTTCTAAAATTGATGGAAGAATTGTATATTGTACATTAAACATTATTTGAATAACAAACGCAATTATGTTTTTTTCGTAGCAACGCGAAATCATCTACTAGATGAGTGTTCAGAAGAACGCGTGTCGTCCTCTGACACTTTTTCAGAACAAACAATGATTTTGTGACAAAATCAAAGTACATTAAGGGGCATAACTTTGTCAAATATGACACTGACCTACAAAATTTGGCGGCATCACGTCCTTTTGTCATAAGCAATACTGCTTTCAATTGGTTACTCGGTTATTTTTCTATCTGTTGGAGGCAGTGTTCCTGACATGAACGGCCGTTTTTTCCTCTCCTTTTCGATTCAGACCGCTGGTTTCTTCATCTTTTTTTACCATATCTGGTAAATGATAACAGTTTTCAAAGGCAGTGTGTAGTTGCAACATGTGGATTGACGAGTGATTGTGAAGGTAAAATAAATACACAAGTGTTTTGGAGGATAGAAAACATATATAATGTGACTTTAAATTTAAACTTTAGCTGTTTAATACACAGTCGTGTTTTGCGGATAAGCGTTTCAATCAAACTGTGTGTTAATTGTGTAACGCCAAATCAAAAGATGACGAGGACGACATCACATTATAAATCGTCATACGATGTCCTCCTAACGCGTTTACAAGAAGGGAAATATATACATGTAGAGTAATATTTTTAATATATCAAAAGGTAACATTTTCCCATATGATTAAATGTGAAGGTAAATGTTTACTTTTTACAACAATTTAGCATATTTATACATTCTATAGTTACTTTGTTTTTGGGTACTGTTTGCTAACTGGTGACTCTTACAATGTACTAGTATACCAGACACACTTTTGAGACATTGTGGCTGAGTTGACGACAAGAAAAGAATTACTAGAATAAAAGATATATCTGAAAACAACGTGTGGGTAATGACAGTGAAAGTTAATAACCTTGTTGATTATATACCTCTCTTGTTAAAAACTAGCCATTCATACATTAAAGGCTCTTTGAAAGACTTTAAGCTCCAACGGATCTAAATATTTGAAAGACATTTATTATATTTATGTAATGTCAGTGACGGTGTTAAATGTTTAAAAACTTGTAAGTGACATTGCTTATTCTTCATCGTGATACTACATACATTTGGCATTTAACACTACAGAAATCTGAATAAAAGTTGTGTCTTTTTAAAAAAATAATCTCCACGTTTTGCCAACTGTTGGCTTTAACTTTGCAATCTGAAACTAGTAAAAAGTCGTTTAAGTACGCATGGTTGATGATCAAGATTGAAAAGTTAAACATATTTGAAAAGAGGTAATTGAGTGTGATTATTTTAATCTTGATAACAAGTTTTGCAATGTGTCATGATTTAATCTCTTTTGAATACAAAAACTAAACTGACAATGATATAATGTATCGGGTCTTTACTTATACATTGTTTGCATGACATGAGCCTTTTTTATCTGTATAATTATCTAAATGTTGGTAAGAAAATACCTCATTGATGTACGCAAATATTCTAAAACTAATTAACTGTAACAACAGAAAAAAACAACTTATTTCAGTAATTAATTGTTACAGTTTTTCAATTGTTACAATTATAAAAGCGTTATTGCTATAAAAGAGATATTTGCAAGGTACATGTGGGGTAGTACAATGTTATTAAGTACGTAATAATATCTTTAAAGTTATAAAAGTAAAACTTGCAAGAAACGTGTGGGGTAATCACAGTGACATTCAGTAAGCTTATCAAGTATGTACTAGCACCCTTTTTATTAAAAGGACCAAATATCGCCGTGATTTTTTATAAGAAGCATATCTGACAATATATCTTTTATACCTCCATACGATTTACAATAGTTAATTATTTCATGCATGTGATTGTTGCGATCATGAGGTATCAGTTAAGAAAAAAAAAGCAGAACACGAAGCACGTGGGTACTTAAAAAAGCAGTTCCTATCTAACAATTCAAGCAGTTTTTCCTTAATCACTACCATACCTGGGTAAGATGTTGATTGGCATTGCATAGTTACAAAAATCGAAAAACAATCTGTTCATTTAAGAAGCGTTATACTCACAGCTATGCATTCCTGTGCTGTGGGGTTATTGTATAATTAACAATGTTTAAAAATATTCGAAAGAACTTCACTTTGGGCATTGCGGGCCGCCTCAGCGAGTAGTGAATAGTTATTTGCACACGCTTAGAAAGTAGTGAACAGTTTTTGTTGTACACCATCTTCGGTCAAACGAAAACGTTAGTGAAGTATTGGATAGTTTTTTGCACACATATTATGAAATGAATAAAAATCGCCATAAAAAGAAATAGTTAACATCACTCTTCAATTTGTAGCTTATAATACAATTAAAGTAATCAGTGGATTACACTATATTTACTCGATTGCTGAGTGAGCTTGAATGGTTGCATACAATGTACATTGCCTAAAGATGTATATACTAACTACACCAGTTTTATATGTTTACTGAATTTGCTTCGATATGATGCAAGACATCAACATTTGATTTGTCCCATATGTTACATTTTCTTTTTAACAAGACATTTGAGTGTCAATACCATCAATTATAGTCATTGCTTTTTAAAGACATCAGGTATCTTTAAGATAGAAGTTGTAATATGTGGAACGTGTTTGCTCATGTAAAACACAAGAGGGCCAATATGGCCCTATATCGCTCACCTTGGTACAAGTCCACTTGCCTGGTGGAAGATCTCTAGAAAATGTTATATACCAAATAGGTTTTCCTAAATACGTATTTGTAAAACAAGTGACCCCCCCCAGAGGTCCACTAGCCAATGCTACATGCTAAATATCTGAGCTCTAGGCCTTGTGGTTTCAGAGAAGAAGATTTTTAAAGTTTTTCCTATATAAGCCTGTGCAAAACTAAGTGACCCCCGTGCGGGGTCAATTTTGATCCGGGGGACATAATTTGAACAATCTTGGTAGAGGTCCTCTAGCCAATGCTACATGCCTACTATCTAAGCTCTAGGCCTTGTGGTTTCAGAGAAGAAGATTTTTAAAACTTGTCCTATTTATTTGCCATAGCAACCAAAGTTATGCATGGAATTCATTGAACAATTTTGGTAGAGCTTAATGCAAGGAACATTCCTGCATAGTTTTATCAACATTGGCGTAGTGGTTTCAGAGGAGATGTCATTTGAATCAAAATGTTGACGGACGACGGACGACGGTCAATCAACAATCAGAAAAGCTCTTCCTGGCGTAGCCAGGTGAGCTAAAATGTCGGAGGCTGTGAAAGAAAAAATGTTCAATTTTTTTTACACTAAAATATTCCTATTGTGCCTAAATTTACTACTACATAATTGTTTTTTTCCAGTTAACTCATCATTTTTTAAATATAACAAATGTAAATATGTAATATGAATTTTGCAGGCCATACTATCTCACAACTACAGACATTAATAATAATAATAATAATAATAATAATCTTTTTATTTAAAGAAGCTAGCTCATTAAGCATATGTACATAAAGCAACATATTTCTTATCTACCATGAGGCCTTCTATTAACAATAATAATACACAATTGAGAAAAACTAACACAACACATGCACGCACGCACGCACGCACGCACGCACGCACGCACGCACACACACACACACACACTCACATACACACTAAAAATATTGAGCAGAACTTCATTATTATATTATACAATCAATCATTTACTGAGTAGTATATATATATTTTTTATTCATTTATAGTAATGACTCATGCACTGTCAACGATGGGATATCATCGTATAAATTTGACAAAAGTAAGTTATGTAGGGCAAGTTTGAATTGCTTAAGTGTTTTTTGCTCTTTTATTTGCAGTGGTAATGCATTCCATACAGCCATTCCTAAGTAACCAAATGTTTTCTTAAGATAATGACCTGTTTGTGTCGTGTTTTTGCCTTTAATCTGTCGTGTTTTCTACTTTTCGCCTCGCCAAGTCGACAACACGAAAACACGACAAAATAGCTACTTGGCGAGTGCTCGTGTTTTCATGTTTTTTACTTATCGCCCTGAAATGTCGAAAACACGACATGGCAGAAACCAGCCACAATAATTCCCAGATATATTATTGCGGATATCTTCCCATGCCCTTTCAATAAATATCTATTTCAAGAGATATCGCTTATATTAGATTTTTGTGAGAGCATATCACTATAACTTGAATAAATTACTTTGACGTTTATGGACGACAACGGTATCACCTATAGCCGTAATTATATTTTATATTCCCAAATTATAATAACAAAACAGAGTGCGACAATACATCGACGCGACATTTCGAAGGGTTGTCTTTCGATTATGCGACGTGTCGATACAATGTCCCTGTCGGTGATTTGTCGTGTCGATGAGTTTTCTGCGAATGTATTGCAATAGACCCCATATCTCATATTTATTTTCAATTGTCTTTAACAACTGTATCAGTTTTCGAAGAATGATGGTATAGCCTTATATAATGTGATGTCGATACACGTGCAAATTTTTTATTACGTCGCTGGTTAATAAATCTCCAAAATTCGTTATTGTCGCAACCCACCGTTGTGTCTATTTCTATTCCCTGTCCTTGTAACTACGATATTACTGCGTCGCGGTAAACTGACCACAATTTACTTTTTACGGTTTTGAATGACAAGGAATTTTCCTCTCACTCATTTTACACAATATAGTACAATAAGAGATGTTCACACTAAGAAATAGTTCATAATCACAGAAGTTTCCTATACTGTGTATAAAACGTGTACATGCAAAGCGCAGAATAAGAATTTTATCAAAAGCAATAATAAATATAAATACCAGTGACAACTTCGCATTAAATCATTACTTAATCTAAATCAAGCGCCAAGTACAAGTCTGTCATTCTTTATTTGCCACTTTATTCATATATGTACATCTTTAACAGCAATACAATGTGTTTCAAGTACTTAAAGTGACATTATGCGCATTTTTTTCAAGTAAAAATCCAGCTGAATATGGTGTGTGTACAAAAGCGTAGAGGAAATAATAGCTTTTAACCCAATACACCAAACTCTTCATGCTGCCAGTATGAAATAATAACTTTCCAAATATTGATTTTCTTATTTGACTGGGAGAGTCAATTTAAGAAAAGAACAACTGCATGCAGGAGTTGCTTCCCTTCCACTGCCAAAATCTCTACCAAGACACAATCAACTATCATTTTATCAGTCCGATTTTTTATATCTAAAACACCAACTTCAAATACTAATGCGGCATAATCATTAATTTAACACATTTAAATGAACAGCAACCAAAAATTGCTTTTATAAAACTGTCACCAAAAATACACTATGTGCAGTAAGATGCGCATAATGTCACTTTAAAGGTATCAAATTTACCTTTTAAGTGTTGTCCGTCATGTAGAATCTTCTATGCTAGCAATCACACACTTGATTTCAAAATGACTCCGTTTCAACAAGGGCGGCTTCCCTGACACTTTTACAACAAAACTCGTACTGTAGCTATTATATGTACATAAACGCAAGGTGATTTGTAATTAGATAATGAAAAGGGTATGACAAAGATTTTATCAACTATAAAGAATGTTTAAAATCACAGCGTAGTATTGGCTTCATTTTAACTTGAATGGGTAAATCAATAATTATTTATTCTACCATTACTGCTTTACCTGAAAAAATCTAGACTTGCCTAATATTTCTACCATACAAAGAGAGTAACCTTAAATTGTCTAAAAACCGATTTTATTACGCAACCGCCGAGTGTTTTTTTTTGTATATTTTTGAAAGAGAAAATTACATGTTGTATATCAATTTCAAATCGCGGTCAGTATACTATCCATCGCCTCGAACAATATGCACGGAATTAAATACTTTTATGTTTGCACAATCATAAAAGGATATTTAGAAATAATGCAGATAAATTATGTAAAAATATGTCGTTGCAGTTATCATATAATTATAATATCATATGATAAAAATATATAATATTTGTAAAAATTAGGAAATGGGTACTTTCACTTTAATATGTCATTTCATTATAGCACAGAAGCCATTTTTGATATAAATTGCAGATAAATTAATCAAAGACCAACTTTCTGTCTGTTCGCATATATTTGGCTTGTATTATTTTATACAGCCAGCCGAGGTGCAAGGGGCTTTGTAGAAGTTTACTAAAAACATTACAAGAGAAGACTTATGTTAATGTGTCGTTTGACATTTTATTTATTTTGATTTATATATGACATTAAACTGATAATATTTTCAAGATTTAGACTTACAGAAACCTTATAGAGCATCATGTGTGGCGCATACAGTTTAAATTTCAGCCGGAATGGTCAATCAATGGTCCTATCAAGGACGGCAGTGTGTGGCGCATATTATATATTGTCGGGCATTGTTTGATAAACCTATTTCCCTTTATGCAATGAAAAGGCATTTGTGTGATTTTTTTACTAAAACTACTAAAATACATTTCAAGGGAGGTAATTGCATTTGCATTTGTAATAACTATGATCTATATTATGACCCGTGGATATTGATTGACTAAGGACAAGTAAGCCAAAAACTGTGAATTGACTTGGCAGAATGTGATTTCTTTTATTGCAGATATCCTTTATTGTTCAACCCTTTGACAGCAGGTATGTTTCACATTAACCAGTATTTTGCCGGATGTAATTTGATTTGATATTTTACATTATCTTTGCAGTTGACCCACGGAATGGGGTACCTTGTTGGAGAGTTGAACTCATATGTTCCTACATTTTAGCTCTCTTTAAGCTGATGCAAAGTGGGCACAAGGCAGCCACGTGCCTTTTCTATAAAATCAAGATTTATTTGCAGATAGAAAATGGTTGACACGTTCTCGATATTGTACTGCTGCTTGCTGGTGCAAATTTTCAGTTTCTCTGTTGCAGTTGTACTCATTTTGAATCTTCACAATATCAAATTTTAACGTTTTGTCACTCTCTTTACGGCACAGGTTAGTGATACAGTGACTTACTTGCAAGGAATAAGGAGCAGTTCTCTGTTGCAGTTGTACTCATTTGTATCTTTACAGTATAACATTATAACTTTCTGTCGCTCTCCAATAGGTACAGGTTAGTGATGCAGTTACTTGCAAGGAAAATGAAACAGCTTAATGAGCTGTTTTTGAATTACTGAGGTACACTGCTACGAGTATTAGTTACACTTGGAGCAGTCCCATAAATAACTGTGGTGTTAAGGACACAAGGTCCTTATTGTGTTTATAAGTAATGAAATAACTAGTCTGGGGATACTGAAACCAGCCCAGTATCATCTGGGTTGGGACAATGAAGAACTCATTTTAGTGTTTTTAACTGGAATTTGAATGTATTCCTGTCACCTGCCCTTAAACCGTAGGTATGCGGTAAACGTTAACAGTGCAAAAGTAGCTGTGTGCTGAGGATTATGAGTAACAGGGCCTTTATTTATACACCAAATGACATCACTGAATATCAAATGTTATCTTGAAACAGAACTTTGAGATTGAAAAGTTTGGATGTCCTGTAGCATCTGGTAGTCTAACTTATTAATGCGTATTCAGCCAGTTTGATAATTTTACCGTCTGATATTCTGTAAAGAGGCATTTTCTATTGCCCATTCTGAATGTTAAACCGTTCTTTCACACGTTTTTACCGGTTACTTTTGCCTATTATTGGTTGAATATGTTAGGTTTGAGGAGGAATCGTTCAATTTACGTATAACTAATATATATTTTAGATTATTTAAACACGCATCACTTTTTAGGGTAAGGCTGTTTAAGACTAAATGCAGCAATATATCATTAAAAAGCTATCGAATAATATATATAAGTCGAACAACAGATATGTTCCGATGTGTTAAAGACCGTTGATTCAGCTTTTTTGCTGATTGCATTGTTCTTTACTATTAAACTCATTTGCCATCTTTTATTCATCAATAAAATGGTAAACGAATTAAATGAGAATACACACATAACTAATAAATACAATATTAAGTTAATTATATGACCAGCGACACGGGAAAATGGGCCTTCGGACAAAATACTTGGAAACTAGCTTTCTTGCATATTTTGAACAAGCAATATTTCAATATCAATATTGGAAAATTTCAGTTACCTACGTCCAGTACATACAGAACTACAAACTTTTGAAAAAGTATACCTAAGGTGTCATTGGTCACTCTAAAAATGACGTCACATACCACAATTTGACGTCAAAACTCACTTCAATTTACATGGGCAGTAAACTATTCCGGTAATCATTTCCTAACAACATCATTTATTTGTGGTTGCAACATTATATACTCTTTCAATAAATATCATATCTTGTGAACTATTTCATGTCTTCTTTCCATGGATATGCCTTTTTCATAGGGTATAGCCAAAATAAACAAGAGGGCCAAGATGGCCCTATATCGCTCACCTTGGTACAAGTCCACTTGCCTGGTGGAAGATCACTAGATAATGTTATATACCAAATCAGTTTTCCTATATACCCCTTTGTAAAACAAATGATCCCCCCTCGGGCACGGTCAATTTTGACCCCAGGGGCATAATTTGAACAAACTTTGAAGAGATCTACTAGCCAATGCTACATGCTAAATATCTAAGCTCTAGGCCTTGTGGTTTCAGAGAAAAAGATTTTTAAAGTCTTCCCTATATAAGCCTATGTAAAACTAAGTGACCCCCGGTGCGGGGTCAATTTTGACCCGGGGGTCATAATTTAAAAACTTTTAGTAAAGGTCTACTAGCCAATGCTACATGCCAAATATCTAAGCTCTAGGCCTTGTGGTTTCAAAGAAGAAGATTTTAAAAGTTTTTACTATATAAGCTGTCCTGTGACTTTGGAACATGGTGGGGGTAAGAGTGAGGTTGGGTGCGCACCATAAACCGGTTTAAGCTCCCCAGTGGTGTTTTTGCCACTGACCGTTCCAAGGCGGTGCCCCACTGTGTTCCTTTAATTGTTCGTTTTGTCCTCTTGTGTTTGCTTTGTATGCTGGTGTATGTTGGTAGTGTATGTGTGTGTGTGTGTGTGTGTGTGTGTGTGTGTGTGTGTGTGTGTGTGTGTGTGTGTGTGTGTGTGTGTGTGTGTGTGTGTGTGTGTGTGTGTGTGTGTGTGTGTGTGTGTGTGTGCGTGTGTGTGTGTGTGTGTGTTGGTGGTGTGCGCTTCTGGGTGCTGTGGGGCTCGTTTTGGGGAGGCTGCGTTCTTGGTATGTGGCATTCCCTGTTTGATACTGTTTTTGTTTTAATAAACTAAGTGACCCCCCGTGCGGGGTCAATTTTGATCCGAGGGTCATTATTTGAACAATCTTGGTAGAGGTCCACTAGCCAATGCTACATGCCAAATATCTAAGCTCTAGGCCTTGTGGTTTCAGAGAAGAAGATTTTTAAAGTTTTTTCTACATACGCCTATGTTAAATTAAGTGACCCCCCCCCCAGGTCAATTTTGATCCGGGGCTCATAATTTGAACAATCTTGGTAGAGGTCTACTAGCCAATGCTACATGCCAAATATCTAAGCTCTAGGCCTTGTGGTTTCAGAGAAGAAGATTTTTAAAGTTTTTCCTATATATTCCTATGCAAAACTAAGTGACCACCCCCGCGGGGTCAATTTTGACCCGGGGGTCATAATTTGAACACTCTTGGTAGAAGTCCACTAGACAATGCTACATGCCAAATATCTTAGCTCTAGGCCTTGTGGTTTCAGAGAAGAAGATTTTTAAAGTTTTTCCTATTTGTTGCCATAGCAACCAGAGTTCTGCATGGAATGGAATTCTTTGAACAATTTTGGTAAAGCTTCATGCAAGGAACATTCCTGCATAGTTTTATCAACATTGGCCTAGAGGTTTCAGAGGAGATGTCATTTAAATCAAAATGTTGACGGACGACGGACGATGGACAATCATCGATCAGAAAAGCTCACCCTGGCGTAGCCAGGTGAACTAAAAAAGAATCATTTCAAATCACTATTGCCACAGTAATGGTCTTGGAGGATTTTGAAGCACATTGTATGTTTCTGTTGAGGAAAATATAGTGGCTATCAGTTTTAAACATTGGTTTTGCATTTAAAGAGGGTTGCAAAATTGTTAATTTTATGGGTTTTAAATCAATTATTGTCGAATAATGTAACAAACGTCCGAAGGTACATTTTTGCGCGTCGGCGGTATTATATTATCTTAATTATACTCTACCTAATAAATACCATCATTGTTTAGCATATGGAGGTGACGCCCTTTGTCCTTACCCTGAAGGTCAATGTCACACACAGAGATCAGAGGTTTTAAAATCCTGTATAATGCACAACTTTATGTCCGGATTGTAACTCTGTTATATTTTAAGGTAATTTTAAAATGAATTTGCACGAATGTTCAACACATGAACATGGAGGGTTATGTGCAAATACTGGGTCCACACATGGAAAGCCAAGGGACACTATTGAGCGTTACTGTTGTCTATTTGTTTGAAATGTGTGAGTCACAAATAAGCTTTCTTTTTATCTTTAAGTTGTATTCACATTTCTGAGGCCGATATTGCAATACTTTTGCATATTTAAAGGTCCAATACTAAGCCCTTGATGGGTATCATTTCAGCAAGTTTTCTCATACTGTACCTTATAATTGGCTAAAGCATGCTATATAATTCAGACTTTGGTAAGAAAGAAGTGCAACTTTGTAAGACTGCAGAGATATGGACATTAAACCTTTTACTGTTTTCAGCAAATTAGTTAGATGACCACCTAGGTCTTTTTAAATTACTATATACCTTTGTTAACTATTTTATTAATGTTGCTAGAAATTTGAGAAAACATTGCTTGCCAATCAGCATGTTTTTATGACATAGTTCAAGATATATGTTGAAGGTGAAAATGTTGACACTTTATTTTCCTCTTTAACAACTACCTGTACAAAATTCATTTTGTATAACAAAAGTGAGGTTATTCAAAAGCAGCTATTGCCGTCTTTTTGTTACGAAAAGTATGTCGATATCTGTTTTATTACGATTTAAACATTATTTACACAAACTTTAATGGCGTCTGAACCTGTAAAACACATTTTGTTTACAACATAATACATTGCGTTGACAGCACTAACAACATAACAATCTTAAATTATTATAACGAATTATTTACATAACTGAAGATTATTTACAGGTCAGACCATTTTGACATTAAGTTACAGGCAAAAAAAAAATCAATTTTGTCTATATAGTCATTGCATTATCACAAATCCGAACAAAAAACAGGACCAGAATTTACTGTGTAAATTATTATAAAAAAATACATGACACATTTAACTCGTCTATTAACAACAAAATTATTATCTGCCAATGCCTATTTTTCCTCTGCATTTCCTCTACCGCTTGTCCCGTGTATTGTAACTACAATGTATATAATTAAACCTAACGTTGAGACTAAAAGTTGTAATAATATACTTAAAAACTTTAAAAACACAACCAGGAATTTTACGGGTATTTTGTCGTTATCGCAGGTGTTATTTTGAAAGTTCAGCACCATGCTTTTGCCATTCCTTGGTTTTATTAAAGAAGTTCTTACTTGATTCATATATAATTTCATTTTTAAACGTCAACAATTTTGCATAAAGTGTAATTTTACTCGCAACTCAAATTCTATGACTTATTAAAATGATTGCGTTTTTAAAAGTTGTTTGTATTTACATGTGCAGGTCAAAATTAAACAAACATAATCTCCTTTAACTTGCTGAGGGGCTATTCTGACCGACTACTTTATGCCATAAGTTTAGAACTGAATGACCGAATCCACATTTACATCTTACTTTTTGTGGTCTCCGACCAAACAGTCAGTAGTTTAAAATAACAAATAGTTCAGTTGTACCTGTTTATACATACTCTTTCAACTAATTGTATTCGTGAGCTAAAATCCAGCAATTATATTGAAAGAAAGATTTTGACGTGCCTTCACTTGCTTACAGCCAATTAGCAGTCATCCACGTAGTGAAGGTCCGCAAGTTTCCATACATAATTGCCTGGTTCCAGTTCTCACCACATAAGAATACTGATATCAATATTACTCTGAGGAAACTCTGTGTGTCTATATGGTGTCGGACCAGGTTTCCCCTTCTATATTCAGTACTAAATAAAGAATGTTTGCACATTTCCTGTAAATCAAACTCATCCCCATCATTATTACTGTCAATCTATACTGAAGAGGTTACATGCGTTACAAGTAACATAAAGGCTATCATTAAAAGTCTGTAGCTTGCTTGGGTACTCTTTGAAGCCTCTGATCAAGACATGTAGTCCTGAAAACAGTGAAAAGGTTTCAGCAAGCAGAAATGCAAAACAAGTTTCCAGCAGCAATAGAAATGATCTAATTGATATTGCATCAGTTCAGAAAGGGACAGTTGTAAAATAGTGACAACAAAACGCCCTGTTATACCCAACGGGTTTCCCTTTAAATTACTCGTAAATTACTCTTTCAGCCATCATGTTTAAAACTATATGTTATCCGATAAAAACGGCAGATAACCGCTCTTTAAACAAATAAAAGATAAAAACGTATTTGCATACCCTGCTTTGACTGACGACCTTATACGAGTTTACTGATATAATATTATATGCATTTTCACATTTCAGGTAATAGTAACGGGGGCTGCAAAAGTGACCAATGAACGCTTCCGCAAAGAATGGTACTTGTTTTATTTAAGGCGGTTACTTTTTATAAGATGTTCTTTATAGGGAATATTCAACAAGTCAACTTGTTCCTTAAAGCCAACCATATCAAACTGTTATAATTAACTGTTTTTATCAACCTAGATATTCAAATTATTTGCATCTTTTATGTCATCATTTTTCAATGTTAGAAATATGTAGCTTATTATATCAACATTCTTTGAGTACTGATGAATGTGCAGCCTTTGAAAATAACTTAAAATTGTATATATATAGTTCAGCTCAACATTGCAGCTCAACCTTGGTTTCCCATATAAAATATAAATATTGATTGTCCCTATGCTCAAACACAGTTGAGGTAAAACATATGAAAAAAAACACATTTCTTTCCAACAATGTTTTCAGATTGCGTTGAAGTCTTGATTGAAAGTGAAATAAATACCGTTCAAAGTGAACGTTCAATAGCATCAATCAGTGATTTATTTTCCAAGATTGTATATGTTTAAAAGCATCCACTGTGTTTTGAGCATCATTCTTAACTATAAACGTATGTGACTATTTGAAAGGTAATATAACTAATATAACAAATTTACTATAAACAAATAAAAAAAAGTATTAAAGTAATGAAATTGCACATTTAAAAAGCGCTTACGACGATATGATTTCTTGTTTTTGTATGTTTGTTTAGTGCATATTTTCATGTTTCAGCTCTATTGTTCGTAAAGACGCTTTTGAAGAACTCAATGTTTCAGCAAACACTGCAGGCAGATGCTTCAAGTTCAAAAAAACAAAAATAATATCAAACAGGGAATGCCACGTACCAAAAACGCAGCCTCCCCAAAACGAGCCCCACAGCACCCAGAAGTGCACACCACCAACACACACACACGCATACACACACGACACACACACACAATCAAGTCGAGTTGTATTTTCTATTGAAAATTACGAATGCCATTGTCGAGCTCGATTTTCAGCGCTACCTTCGATTTCTATTTTAAGTGAAGAATAATGTTCAAGTTACACCTAGCAGCTTGGCATTGATTGTCTGTACAATACGTACATGTGTGCAGTTCGATATTGCAAAAGGACATTCGGTTTCTTTTTAATGTAAATGGTCGAGTTTGACATTTCAGTGGCATGTTATTTTGTTTAACTTAAAGTTTATTAAATACATGTACGAATATTTATGTAGATGTACAGCTCGACTTTTTGTTCTAAAAATTGATTCTCGAGCAGGACATACCCACGTTCAAAATGTAACATACAGGGCACAATTATAATACCTAACACATAACTATAAAGTACGTTAGAGGTAATGCATAATATATAATGCATAAAAATTTAGACAAAATGTCCCTAATAGGTTTCCGTATATCCCCGTTCATTTTATTAGACTTAGCAGTTTTATCACATTTTCTAAAAGTGCACTTTTCTAATTTGTTTCGTTTAGATTAAGTATTATCATTGTGTAATCTAATACAAACAGTACAAAATGAAAGGGATACAATTTTCAAACATTCCCTCACGCTTGTGCAAATATCACAATTATATCACTTTTCGTATAGATATATTCCATATCCAATCAAAACAAACAACCATCTTTGTATCACTTTGATAGTGATTAGAGTAAATAAAGGTTTTGTACTGTTGTTCTTATGGCAAAACTTCGTCCGAATTAGCCGTATTCGACAAGTCTAATTGTTTTACTTTATAACAATTCAACCATGTTTCTGTTAAAATTTCTCTTCTCTAAATGAAAACTGACTTCTCTGCCCAAGTAAATGTGAAATTATAAATTATATACACGAAAATCTATCTAAGCATTCTGTTCCTTATAAGTATATTTCCCGCTGCTAGTTTAATGATTCTTGAAACATGTTTCCTAATTGCTCCATACAATTATAGTATCTTGTTTCGATTCTTTATATGACTGTCATTGGCACATCGTTTGAAAGAACACGAAACTTTCAGTACTTTAGCCTAACCTACTTCGCGCATTATACAAAGTACACCATCTTAAGGCAATATTGAAAAGGTCGTGCGTGACAAAATAATGGTACTTATGTCTAGCCTCAGTTAATAAGATTAGATTTAAGGTCATTTGTCACGTACTTTGTAAGAACGACAATAAGCCCATACCCCTCAACATTTCTACATTTCCAATGTTTGTCCAAACGGTTGCTCTCTTTAAAGCGACAAGTCACGATCATCATTAGACTGAATGGATGTGCAAGCTGATAATGATCTGCATTTGTTTAAAATACAGAATCACTTGGTGCCATGAGAGTAAATGTTGAATATTTTAGTCATCTTCCCTATAATTAAAGAAAACAAGAGAGTGATGATGCCTCTACAAACTCACCTGAGATCTTCAGTAGCCATCTCCAGTCTTCCGACCTGACTTTGATAGATAATCATTTTTAAGAGGATTCAATTGTCAATTTCAATGAAGTAAATGGGGAAAAAAGATGTACGATTTTATATTGAAATTGGAATGCAGTGGAGTACAGCTTTTGGTAATTATTTCACTGATGATTCTTTACCAAAATAGTTCAAACGGTTCCAGTCCGCTGGTCATAATACGTAAAAATAGAAAACATTCCAACGACATCTCCTCCTTAACCAATTCGATCAAATTTTGCAGAACTATTGTTTACAAGGTCCTTTCCCAACTGTGTCTGCTTCCCGCACATACTGGCCACCAGAGCGAAACATAGATTAAACATAATAACTTTATCTCCGATCTTAACCATCAGTGGTCCAGTGGTAATCAAGGGATCGCAAGTTCGATCTCCAGCTTCTCACTATCATAACTAATGGACTTTCGGATGATACCTTTAACGGAGTTTTGATGTACCGGTGCTGTACACAAGACTGTGTCTCTGGAACAGGACGCGTACTGTATCTTGCATTATCCCCCAAAATCTAAAATAACTAAAGTCTTCTGATTGGTTATACAGTATAAACGAACAAACTCTAAAATACAATAAAACGACTGAGATACCAAACTTCACTTGGGTGATTGCTTATAGAGCTCTGCATAAGTTGTATCTTTGTTATCAGCATGTTTGCATTTGTTATCGTGTATTGAACTGTTCACTTAGGCAAACGTTATGCGACCAGCCAAAGCATGCTATTCTGTTTATTGTTAATGATAACATTTCTTGAGCTTTTCTCCAACAGCCAATTTATCTATTACATTACAATTCAGATTTCTCTTTTTCCTTATTAATCTCCACACAATTGTGACTTTTCTATGCTTCTTCTATCATCGTACTTTATAATTCATTAACTTGAATAGGTCGGGCAATCCTAGTATGCAAATTATACATATTAACTTGTGTTACAGCTTCATCTTGACAGTTTCACCGACGCCAATTTTTCACAAAAATGATTAATATATATTATGAATATAATCTGAAGTAAATATTATAAGAAATAATACGTTCCAATAGAGCATGGGCACGCACGTTACACGTGCTAAATATCAAGGCACAAAACAAATCACAGCCTAGTAAACAGCAAGTTGTAATGTAAGTACTTTTTAAAATTGGAAAAAAACTGGCATATACATATCTGATAGTAAAATAAAATATACGATTGAACGTAGGGAGACATGTGATAATAAAATACAGTGTAAACATCCCCCATATCTTGTCATTGCTTCAAAACTAATAAGGCTTACATATTAATATCAGAAATATCAAACAGTACATTCTTTGCGCAATTTCATGATTTTCAATTTGCTAATAGTAAGTGGAAATACCAAGTTCGACTGTATTTCTGACAGTTATTTAAATATTTAGGTGATTTAAAACATGAGAAGATTTTAAGAACTTTGAAAACTATCCCAAGCTTCTTGAGACATGGAAGATTCATACTCAAGGTATGCTTATAGTCAGTGTTTTGAATTGTATGCAATATTTACTTATCGTAGGCATCAGTTATTAATTTGAAAATACTGAAAAAAATGTAATAATCCCTTCTATGTGTACATGAATACAGTTGACAAGAATGTTTCTTTTTGAAGTTGAACGGATTCTATATAGCTCTAGTAAAAAGAATATAAAAGTGCTTTATAACTAATGGAAGGAAGTTTTACTGAGCTCTACTTTTAGAACAAATCATGAACTGCATGCTTTTGTTGCACATACGGGAAACCTATAGCTACCGCCTCAGTGGTCAAGCTGACTTTAAATCACTATAACCTCTCATTGATAGAGGGCCATGGGTTTAAGTCCAGCTACCGATCACGGCTCTTTATGCAGGAAAGGGTTCTAGAACTCGCCTTTCCCAGGAGCTGCTGGACTGTATAATAACCTAATAAAGTAAAACAGGCATTAAGATAAGCCGGTAGTAATGTAAACAAGGCTTATGCCAACACGTGTGCAGTCAATTCAAAAGGTTTGCATGTTTTGTTGTTTGTATTGTGACAACTTTTAATAAGATTTAAAACACAAAATAAACCTTAATTGACACTTCCATTTGGTCATCCATCCACAGACTAATATGAAATAAGGCACTGCCTAGAATGGGGATTTATCAACGAGTGTGTTTTCGTCACACTGCAGTTTCGTCTAACTGAATGTTTCATCTAAGCAAGATTAATGAAAGTTGAACTAAAATCGTAGCCTATAGAGTTGGCAGTATCAGGTCACTGCAACTTTGACCTTTGACCTCAAAAGAATAGGGACCATTTTCATGTTGCAGACAACTTTCTGTCAGAGGAAGTTGAATGAAAATTTTGACCTGTAGAATGTTATCTTGGAAACACCCTTGACCTTTGACCCACTGACTCCAATATATAAGGGATTACCTCAGTTTGCAAGGGACATTCTGAGCAAGTTTCATGAAATTCAAATGAAAATTGTGACCAGTAGACTGTTATCAAGGGAATGTTTACGGACAGATGGACGGACATATTTGAACCAGTGTCTCCCTTATGATAAAGTTCGAGGACATCAAATACTTTAAGTTCTCCAACTGTTTATTTGTTTCAACTGATTAAGAGTTTATAAATATGTACACTTTCTTAAAACTCAATTGTCAGAAAAATCTATGAAATGTTGTTCAAACTCAGTTTTATTTGAGTAGCATCTTTGGATTTGTTCACTATCCATTCTATCCAAGTAAAATCCACAGTTCCATAACCTGAAATTGAAAATACACAAGTACAATTCATAACTTATATTAAGAGTTGCAAATGCAAAAAAATCACAGACAGCTGATTTTCTTATATAAACATTTTATTATTTAGGGAAAATTCTGTACATGTTAGGTATAAATTATTTTATGATAAAAACACCTTTTATTTCGAAGACAACGTGCTGTAAATGACGCAACCCATGTTAACAAGCGTGTCCTATCACATTTCGCATTTGAAAGTTATCATGATGACTGCTACAGTATGTGTTCAATAAAGTTCGGGATAGTTTTTAAAATGATGTATAAGAATCAAAGGATAAATTATTCCATATACGTGTACTTTATTTACTTCAATAAAAATAAGTCAGTTGTTCGGATACGCACTCGTAATTTAATTACTACACAGCGGGACTAACTATATTTTACTGAATGATAAAATACAGAGAGACAGTTATCATTTCTTAATTAAATACGTTTATCATGTACTTTTTGCACAATTTTATAAAATACAAAATCTAGTTTATTTCAATATCATTTAGGATGTCATGAAAAATCGAACACCACTGCCGGGATTCGAACCGCGGTTCTCTGGATTACCTGTCCAGTGTGCTAACCCCTGCACCAGGCTTCACGTCAAATCTTACATGACAAATTACTTTACTGTATATAATTGACGTTTGCACCTGAATGGCTCCTTTTACTCTTCACGTCTCACAGATAGAAATGCCAAACAGCTAACAATTTACCTGTTTACTAGTTATTTCAGTTAAGGAAATGTAAAATTGAAAGTTTATTATAAGCGTCAAACAAAAACATATACCGAAGACAGCAGTGGTGGTTCCCGAGAGGTTGCCCCACATAAACGTGGTCCAGTATACTATATGCAGAGCTCTACATGTAAGTGTCCGCGTGGATTAAGTCGGGATTCAGACCCATTTTTCTTGGCATCTAGTTTCTAAGAACAACACCATCTTGGTAATCAACCAGTTGGTCCTGCAAAAATGAGTCAGAATTAAGAAAATTGGAATGCTAGATCATGAGATCTAAACAAAACAAAGACTTGGCGTAAAGTTGGTGTTACACACCATCTTATATTAATTCATTCTGCTAGAAAACATATCATACACTGACTGATGCAGAAGCTTAGGAATTCTGATCATGCACCAACCATTGCAAATGTGTTCAAAGCATTTCACTAAAATTTACAAAATCACAGTCATATTGATAAACACCCACCTTCCATGTATCTCTCGATTATGGCACCATATGTATGTAGTTGTTCAGGTGATAAAAGCTCGATCTAGGCTTACTGTAATGTTTCTTTCCAATTTTATCAAATAAATAGCTAAATAAACAGACAACAGGACGTACGTCAGTGCGGTCATTATTCACGTACGATGACGTATAGCCTAGGAGCACTTGCTTTATCTGTAAGACAGTTAAACGCCGGCGTTTCGCGCCGCTATATAACTGTGAAACACTCTTTTTAACTACCTTATCTTTACGTTATCACTATTTTGTAACTCGTGTTCTAAAGAAAAAAAAAGAGGAAAACAGTTGGTTATCGATTCTGAGTAATTTCGGATGTGCTGATACACCGGTATTTCCAGAATAAAAACCCGTCTGCTCAGACACATAAACCGGAACCGGATCACGCGAAAAAAGCTTTATTAGTGAATGCAGAGTAGACTCACAGGCGTTACCGCTTTGCGCCGGGATAAATCCCCTATTAATACTGAATAACAAGCATTTCAGTCCCTAGTCATTTCATGTCTTAAAACCTTAGATCATCAGATTCAGGCTCCATAACTAAATATGATGCTTGCATTTTAAAATAGGAAAATATGAAATTAGTTAATTATACCTTTAATGAGAATTTTCAAGGTTTTCTAGAATAAAAAAGATAATAATGTAAGAATTAATAGTTTTACCAGTTTGACATTTTTATTCAATTATTTTAGTATTTCCACTTAATTCAACACATTTTATGTACAATTTGATATTTTTGTTTATAAAGCTATTTCTCCTGATGTTTGATTCCTATTTCAAATCATATATATCAAGTAAAAAACAACTATGTGGTCCAGTGGTTAATACTGTAGACTACCAGTCCGGAGGTCTCCAGTTTGTATCTCGGTTGGGGTACCAGAAATTGCATAAACGCTTATCAGCTAGTGTTTCCCACCCATCTACAGAATGAACTGGTATGTATGTATTTTAGAGTTTTATCGTTGGTACCGGATAATCAATATGACCAATACCCAAAGAAGAGTTTAGTTTTTCGGGGGATAGTGCAAGATACAGAACATGTCCTGTTCCAGGGACACCCCTGGTTCTTTAACATGCCCGATGTAAAGCACCGATACATTGGACCTCGGTTGTTTTAGTCTCATCTGAAATACCATTAGTTATGTTAGTGGAGGAGCGGGGAACGGAACCTGCGATCTCTTGAATACAAGTCCTGTGCGTTACCACTGGACTACTGATCCACTCCAAGAGGAACTGGTTTGAAACGCAGAGGTTATATAGTCTTGCGTGTATCTGTGCTATACACGGGGTGCGTAAAAGCACCATTGGGGCTATAGTCTGGTACATTTTACCCGTATTCCCGTGTATGCATATATTTCTTCAGCCTGTGCCAATGGTCTTGACAGTTTCACCTAAAGAGACCTCCTAAGGTCGCTGGGACTCTAAACAATCTAATTCATACAATATCACTGCAGATGAACGACTACCGGATATTTGCTCAAAATTTAGCACAAATAATTAGTTTTCGCGAGGAACGTGTTACAACTGGGGTAAGTTAAAACCCGATTTACACTCTGATGCATATCATTTTGTGTTTACTATTGTGTTTTTAGAAACTTTAATGACTATCCAAGCCGAATGTATTCTCGAGGTGCAAAAGATTTACGTTGAAATGTTGAAAAAATATCCAAAAAAAGTTGGCGCGCTCACTCGAAAAATCTCGACCGTTGGCAAATTCGGCCGTTATATTTAGGAAATCATTAATATGTGAATAATCTAAATCGGACGATTCATTTACCCAAAGACAACATATTAATGTTCAAAATCTCATCAATTTCGATGAAAGTATAGCGAAGATATGGTTCCTGAAACATATCAATTACTGTACTGGGTATTGGTTAAACGTGTACCGAGTATTGACGGAATGAGCGAATCACTGTACTGAGTATTGCATCAAAATATTTGAGACGAAAAATGTCTTTATTTGTTATCAGTTAAAGATATACAACCAGGAAGTGTGCTGCCTTGCAAAAGTCTTATTAAACATTAATAATTTATAATTTATTCTTTATGAGTGAATAATAAACTGCTTTGTCCGGCGTTTTGTGTATTGGACACACGTGTAACAATTGCATTTATATTTTAGAAGTTTCACCAAATAATCAGCAATATCGCTTTTAATTGCATAATAATTCTGTGCAGTACTGCACTACCCATTCAATGAGTCAAAAATAAAGTGACTTTTTATGTTATCTACAACTAGTAAACATTGGTTTAAAATACATATAAGTGGTAAAATAAAATGCGGTGTTTTCATCTTGATAATGAAAATTAAAGGATAGAACCTTTGGATATATGTTTCTAACAATATCAAACAGAGGGATAGGATGCCCCCATATCGATCCCCTGAGACCTGCTTATGACAATACATGTATTAAACCAAACTGCAACCCTAAACTGTATATCATAAACACAAACATTCTCTTTGACCTTGACAATCCTGACCAATTTACATGGTGATTGGGTTATTAATGTCACCAGTATGGCATACACAAGCTTAAAGCCTCACAGATTCAGGATTTTTACTGCCGTCCTTGATAGGACCATTCCCGATTAAAATTTGTCAAGAGTTTGATCAAGATCCTGTGATTTATAGTTGGAAAATTCAAACTATACTCAGTTCCAAAAGAAAGTGTGCACTTAGATTTTTGTTAATTTACGTATTACTTTTAACAGAAATATTATGATGTTTGGCATCAAAATTTAGAGCAATTTATGCATTGACAGCACATTCAATCGATAGCAACATTGTGCACATGTATAAAGGTAGTGTTCGAAATTCGAGACCGATACGTTTTATCAAAATGGAGAAATAAAAAAGTGCACACTTTCTTTTGGAACTGAGTATATATTATTAAAATTTGTAAACACATTTATTTCATCACGACAACAGTCAGATTTTGTTCAGGGAGCTTTCCGATTCAACCGTTTCCAGCCGTACTCGTATCGATTATCCCTTTCTCAATCCGATTCTGATCCGATTCGTATCTTTCACATGGTGAAAAACACCGACTCTGTCCCAAATGTGATCCGAAAGTGACCAGACAGTGACCAGACAGTGAACCGACGCTGACGGAAGACATTCGTTAGAACACCGCTTAACGTGAAAGTCCCGTCCTATAAAATAATCTCTATATCATGCCTGTTCTACAGGACAACGTCCAGACACCGGCCATCGTTACAATTTCGATCCCATACAGCAACATCTGTCATGTCATAGTCACGATTGTTATATGACTAGACAAACACGGCTGACTTTCCCGAATGCTACGGAACGCACCTTACAGTCGAGAGTGTTTGGCCGACCTCTTCGGACCATTCGCGATCCCGTAGGACCCTAGCCCAACAAATTGTGCGCCAGGGCTTTTTGTCATATACGACGGCCGCCCTTCGCGCACAACCCACTTATAATTCCAAACAATGCTGAACGTTTTCTTTCAATGTGGAATATGCCGGCGATCAGAATCTCGTCGCCAACTTTGACGGCTTCGAATATTTATTTAAACTCAATATATCTTGAAATAAATTACATACCTGCAAAGCTTATTCCAAATAGAATCAATATAAGTGAAAATTGATCAGAAACTTGTAAGTTTTTTATGCATAACACTTAAAACCTCTACACATGTCAACGTGGTTTTGTTTACACCGCTAAAACTATACCTCATGATAGTTTATCGGTAGATTATTTTTTAAACCTGACCCGCTTGAAATATGTACTCCGGAATATCCTTTGTTTACGCAGCCAACAGAATAGGTAAATACATATGCGACTCGTTAATAATGTCATTTTGATAGGTATATAATGTTTATTTCCTCCAATGGAAGAGTACACATTTATGCATATTAATTAAATAGTACATAATCTCTGTAAGGTCGTGAAAAGTACAACAAAGTAAATGGGGCTTTTTAATTTAGTAACTTGCTTAAAGGCTGTCAGAATACCGTATTAAAAAGGAAAACTCTATTCCTAGTTAAAGGTATTACCTTTGTCACAAACCTATATAATATAGATCTATGCTTTTGTTGTGAATTTCTGAACATAATACCATAAATGGGAATTTAGAACAGATGTGGGTATTTCCGGACGTAATTACACTTTATATATATATATATATATAAAACCTTTTGCTAATCTCCTATTGAAAGCACGTGGCATTCTCGTATCTGGCGGGAGTATTCTGCGCGGAAACTCTTAAGGTGTCGATAATCAAATATTCCGAGAGAACAATGTCATAGGCTTAATAACTTCATTGCCAGCCGAATGTTCGTTGCTGCATAACTTTTCATATACCAGAGTCCCTCGCCGCAGGTCAGTTTGACGTACTATACAGGTACCCCAGACAGCTTTTTTAACCGCACAGATATATTGCGTGGATCATTTCAATAAAGTAAAGATAATCGAAGGTCATTACAGATAATTAACGATTATTAGTCTGATCTGATGATGCCCCGACCTTTGTGAAACATGCTGAAAATCAAACGATAACCAGTTTATTTGATAGTAAAATTTAATGTGTTTGACTTTCGACAGAAGCTGTCTGTCATATTCGATCAGTATATAACATTTGAAAAATATCAAAGCTTCGGTATGTATATTCTCATATAATTATAAAACTTTATTATAAATTGAGATTCTTGATGCATGTAATAATATCGTCCTTTTTTAGTAACTTAACACTCGTAAGTAAAGTGGACTTGAGAGATCTGCAACATGTATGTGTTTTGTTTCATTGACGCTTATTTTCTCTGAAGTACTTTACCAAAATAATACTGTATCAAGTCATGTTTTCCAACTACGGTTTAATAAAAACAAAATGTTCGTGGGTTGAATGCCAGTAAAGTAAAGTTTTTATAACAATTTGACAATCTTAAAAATTTCGTGTCTAAAATGCTTTTGAAAGCGCACTTGATTCTTACTAACCGTACAAAGCTGTGTTCACGTCAAATATACCATATCGGCCGTGAAAAGTAGAACTTTTGCACACAAACTATGATGTGATGTGCATGATTGTCATTAAGATGGAACACGTCAATGGTAAGCATTTGTGGAATTAATTCACGCAAAATAAGTACGAGGATGTTTGGCCAGTCAGGTAAGAAAAAAACATGATTGATCAATATTTCAGAAACGTCAACTAATACCAGACAGTTTTATGAAAGTTTTGTTTTGAATCCAGTAAGTATTAGAATTTGTCTGGTATCTGTTAGAATATGTGTCTTCATGATTTCTGTGCCGCTCCTTTGATGTTCGGCACGGCGAGTCTTGCTTTGACCGCATAATAAGTACATGATCTGTATTATATATAACTCATTCGAACATTATCTTGGCAAATATAGTAAACTGGTTGTTGCCTTTTTAGCACTATAAAATAGCAGATATATCATTTTTTACGTTACTTGTAAGCGGTTACTTCAAGTTTTCCGCGTGCAGCCTCCCGCGGTGTAAAAACAAGCTTGAATTCAAGGAAACGTTTTCATTGGTTATCACGCTTACACATCAAAATGTAAACGACAGGTTGCGTGTTAGGTTTAACAAGTATTTTTAGTTAATATTTGTCATTTTATTAATATTTAAGGACTTTTTATGGTTTATAACAACAAATGAACATGCCAGTGTGAAAAATTTCACGTTGCAGTGAAAAAAATGAAATTTAATTCAGTTCGATTTCTATGGTTGCATATTTCTGCCATCACATAACCACTTATTATTTTATGTTTTCCAGTGAATTATAGAGTTTTCTCAGTGAAATAAAAGTGAGAATCCACAGTTTTGAAACAGTGGATTACCAGTTTTATTTTTCACTGTTTTTGCAATCTTTAGCCCGGATTTACGTCAAAAAAGTATACCGAGCGTTATTAATGCTGGAGACCATGCGACGATGACGTCGTTTAAATGATGTCATTTGTTCTATGATTTCTGATGACGTTTCCCGCGATTTTCGATGTTTTATAGAAACAAACTCAATAGGAATAGAGTTTTAACCATAAACAAAAAAGAACAATTGTTGGTATCGGTGTAATTTCACGTAAATTTCACTCGTGAACACCAAAAGTAGTTATTTTTACTCGTGGCTGCGCCACTCGTGAAAATATCACTTTTGGTGCCCACTTGGTGAAATTATAACGTGATCTTACACCGAAACCAACAATTATCCACTATATTATCACGTTATATAACTAGTTAGTCACTTAATTATCATGATAAATATCTGATTAACGCGTTAATTTTTATGTTAACAGATACTTATATCAACACATAAAAGTGTATGTTACTGCCCACTACTGCCAACAGATACCTACATAATGATATTTTAGATATCTATTAAGTTGTTAACGTGTTATGTAAATAGTTAGTGAGATAAGTATCGTGATAATTATGTGGTTAACTAGTTATGTAACTAGTTAGTCAGATAAATATCGTGATAATTATGTCGTTAACTAGTTATGTAACTAGTTAATCAGATAATTATCGTGTTAATTATCTGATTAACTAGTTACATAACTAGTTAACGACATAATTATCACGATACTTATCTCACTACACAAAGTTAAATACGCACAGACGACAGGCAGACAACAGACAGACAGATGACGGACGCAAGAAGACAACAATAACAAACTTTAGGTAATTCGTGCTCAGATTAGCTAATATAGCGCTTGCAAAAGCAGCAGAATATTTCGATTACTCACTTTTAATGCCCAATACTCAGTACACGTTAGTATCAATACTCCAGTACACCAACAAGCAAAATAAACAATACATAGTACACTAACTCGAGTTATATTCTTATCAATATTTTGGCCCAGAAATAACGTTTGTTGATAAAAGTGTGAACACCTATGCCTGGTACTTGCGAAAATAAATCGATGTTATTCACATCTAAGCACATTTGTGAAATAAAACGGTAAACGTAATCAACGGTCGAAATTTTCAGGTGAGCAGGCCATCTTTGTGGTATTTTAACATATTAACCTACATGATTTACAGCTCTGGAATACACTCGACTGGGATATTCATTAAAGTCTCCAAAAACACACAAATAAACACAACATTATATGTATAAGAGTAAATATCTAATTTTTACTTACCCCAATTGTAACACGTTCCTAGCGGAAACTAATTATCTGTGCTCAATTTAGAGCCATTATCCCTTTATACTTGTTTGAAAAGGTATATGTACGCAAGTATAGTCTTGATGTATCATCAAAGATGTGTAGCGTAGTGGATAAATCGGCGGCTGTGGAGCTTGGTATTAGGAGTTCGAGTCCTGGCTACAGAATATTTTTCTTCTTCAGATTTTGCATTCACGTTAGTATTCACTATTCACGCAATGAACGGGTTTTTATTAGAAGTAACTCAGAATTATATTTATATACATGAGGGTAGAAAAGAGAACTTAAAACAAAAGCCATGTAGATCAAGATTATTGCTGAAAAAGAAGAAGATTAAATGAAGTTATAATGATAAATAAAGAGTAGAATGGTACTGAAACAGCCCGATAAAATGAATGAAAATTAAAACCTTTCCATGCGAAATTAGAAAGTGTCGACTCCATGACGATACGATAACATACCTATAACACTGCACCCTCTATACAACTTCCTCTGACCGTTTTTTTCAAATTCTAAAACATTTATTTTACTTTTGCGTATGGTTGTACAGAGACAGGAAATTTCCATAGATTTCGGACGAGATCAGTCGCTTGTTCATCCCCATTTGAAAATATGTCCTCAGTGTGAACTACTGTGACTATTCGCCGTCCGTCCTTCCGTCGACCATTTCCTCAAACGACAACTTCTTTGTACATTTTGTAACATCATTTCATTCACGATGCCAAGACTATAAGAATCTTTCACTGGTTACACATGCAGATGAGAATATCCGGTTCGAGAGTAACTGTATTGGCGGTAACGAGGCTCTGCCGAGTTACCACCCAAACAGTTACCCGATAGGCGGATATTCTCATTGCAATGTATCAATTTACGCATTCATTCATAAAAGTAGTTCGTTCTGACGTTATTAAGTCTTCTTATACCAGAGGGTGTAATTTGAGATTTTCCAGCATTGGTGAAAACTGCAGATATCCAGATCTGGTATGCAAGAAAAAATGATATTGCACTTTTGGTTGAAGTGAAAATATATGTAGTTTTATTTAAGATCTAAGCTTAACTGAGCGTTGCCGTTCTCAGGTCAGATTAAGCTTTCGCGGTGGACCTGCAGTGGGTAATTGGTTTGCTAAAATGTATGTAAAAGTGTTTCCTCTCACACTGTGTCAGTAGTTTAGTTTGTATTATTTTTTTTAGCTCGATTTCAGTTTATCGAGTCACTCTCGAGTCCGCTTCCTGGAAGAACCAGTACTAAACATGCATTTATAACGGAAATCTCAGCAAATGCATTTTATGAATTTTTAAACTTAAGTTTTTGCTGCTATTCATCGTTGATCTTCTATCTCTATATCCCTTAATATTGACGGAAAGCTGCGACGTATAGAAACCCTAAAGATTTTATTCATTTCCAGCCATTTTACCCGCCATGTGACAAACGTAAGACGGCTGGATATATTAAAAAAAGAAAGAAAAAAAGATGTTTTTGCAAAAAGGTGAAAGAAAATGTTGTTACAACGTCAGAAGCGTTCAATATTGATGTGTAAATGCATATAATAATTTAAAGAACTAATGTAGTAGAGGTATAATACGGCACTTGTACTTTCTTGACATTGGGCTAGCTTTTATAGCGACATAGTAGAGTGTCCGCTTAGGATAATAGAGGACCAGAGTTTGAACTAAGCTCGGGGCGTAGTATTTTTCAAGGTTACATTTGGCGCACAACGTAAATAACCCACGAGTGTTTAGAAGTGATGCACCCTTACAACGTCCCACATACATTCATACTCTCAGAATTAGAGGACGAATTCTGGTAAGGAAGGGTGTATGTAATAGAGGTGTAATGCGGCACTTGCACTCCCTTGCCATTTAGCTAGCATTAATGGCGACGTGATAGTGTCCTCTTAGGATACTAGAGGACCCGAGTTCGAATCCAGCTCGGGGCGTAGTATTGTTCACCATTACACTTATATTTTCTTGCTTGCATGATCTACCTTTTTATGCAATGGTTGTACGCTTTTGTGTACTCATATATCAATTACGTCATTGTAGCATTCACTTAAAAGAACTGTAGGTTTAGAACTGTTTAAGCGGAGTTGCATCCTTTTTTATCTGTTATTTAGTTAAATTATAAGTCAGATATTTCTTTTCATCAGACAGTCTAAAGTACGCTTTTAAAGTAAGGGATATTCAAACGATTACTTTTGTCAGAGTACAGTCGAACGTGTCTTAAGCGACCATACAGGGGAAGTTGAAATTGTTGTCTTTTAAGACAGGTCGTGTCTTTACGCAGGCTATACTATTATTGATTGAAATCGCAAGGGATTAAAAAGGATTTAAAGGGGCCGTATATGTCAAAATGTCGTTTTACTCAGGGTCGCAAGGGCAGGTCCGACTGCAATAGGAAATACTTGAAAACTCCAACCTCCATAAGTTTCCATCACCTTTTTATTACATTTATATTATGCAAATAAGATATTATAACAAACAAAATATACAGAAACTATCTAAAAATGAACCCAAAATAAACCTGAATCGTGTTCTAGCGTTATTTAAGCATCTTCAAGAAATATGTCAACTTCTGGTTGTGTAGGACTATGTGTTTGAGATGTTGCCACATTTTTTGTTAAAGTCAAAGGATCTTTTTGAATTAACTAATATTGTAAAATAAATATACTGATAGGATAATGATAGAACCATGTTCTATTCACTTTAAAACAATGTTAACATACATGTATTAATTTTTTTATATTCAAGTCATTTTTCACGAAAAAGAGTGGTCAGGAAGCCTTCTTTATTTTTCCAATATCATTGCAAAAATATTGCTCTATATTTCTAACATATACATTGATATAAAAAGTGAAGTTATGAATGTTTTTGGTACAAATAAAGATCATTACCGCCGGTAAGACATAATTCTTGGTAAAATAAGAGCTACTTGTCAACGTGGTCCTGGGACTTTAACATGAAAATACGTTACTGTAAAACACTTTAATTTCGCGACACCGAAATTTCGCGATTTTTGTCTAATTTTGACGTTTTTATTAATTCGCGTATTTTTTAATTCGCGAAGTTCAACATCCTGAGATTCGAAAGTGACGTATTCATTAGGTAATCTTGGTTTTTAACTTAATATACATTTGCGTCGTATAAATTAACCCAAAGCCGAAATTGCCGTTCCCTGTAAACAATGTATAATTCTACTTGTATGTTTGTTGAATTAATCACTCGTACTACATACATGTATCACTCGCCTGACATGCACAAACTATAACAGGTTTGTAATTGAATGATTAAAGTTCAGGTAAGCCAACAACCAAAGATGTGCAAACAAATTTTAATTCACACGGTTTACAAGTTATTGTTAAACAAACAAAGAGATCAGCTTGTAAAAACCTTATTGACACCTGTCATCCGTAATTGTTTTAACACGTCTGTGTAAATAGACGCTTAGACAATGATCAGTTCGCAACCTGCCATGTTGTTAATTACGTTTTCGAAAATGGGACACACAAAACGAATTGGGAGTAAAGGGGTGAAACATCTACCTTGCATACGTCAAGGTACGGTCAGTTAACTTCATAACATACAAAAGGTACGTTTGTAAGTACCGCAAATTCGGATGAAATTTAATTCGGAAAAGGAATTTTTCACGACATTCTTGAATTCGCGAGGTACTGAAATCGCGAATATTAGCGAAAATTAAACGATCGCGAATAAAACCTGTTTTACAGTATACAAATGTAAATGTACTTAATTTCGTCATCAATAGCTGAATTCTTTGAAGTCAAATATGCCTTATATTTGAACAAAACAACTAATTTACATTTTTTTTATACTTCATAAAAGAAATAAAACTATTACTTAATAAATTCTAGTTATATCAAGCTTTAAAGGTCCAATACTAACGAAAGCGAAAATTCAAATATACTTTAAAAAACACAGAAATCAGTTATTTTTAATCAAAAATGAAAGTTGGTATGTCGAAATTCTAAATAAACCACAGTACATGTACAATCAATTTTCTATGCATTATGAAGAAAGTTAAAAAGACCTGGGTGGTCATTTTGTCAAATTACTGAGATTTCATCATAATACAAAATGTACACATACTTTTCTTCGTGTTCCAAACACTTTCTGTAAATTTTAACCTGACAATCTTCATTATTTAGTGTCTTGCATAAGATAATGTACTTGCCATTGAAATAACTGTCATTTAATTTTCGCTAAGAAGTGGACCTTTAAGAAATAATTTCAATAGTTACCAGGTAGATATAATTGCCAAAATATTTCAATTCTTTTATTGATACATGACTTATCAATTTCTGTCGTAAAGCGAAAAAAGAAGTCTTGATTATACGAACTATTAAAATAAAAGTCAAATCTACTGAAAACAATACATAAAATTAGAAATTAAACAAAAACATTACAGTACAAACTTAAAGCATAATGCATTTACAACTTTTAATTGAAAAAGGGTGTTAGTGACTGACTTTCAGATAAGCTAACTAAAATCACTTTATCACTGCATTCACAATCTGACGACACAAACTTCAAAGAGATGACATTGTAACCTAGTCTAAAATCTAAAAAAGCTAGTTATCTCAAACAAAATATAAGCCAGTAAGATTTTATAACAAAGTCTGAGCAAGTACGATTTGTTCAGTTGAGCTAAAACACTATCTCAATACTAATGTCTTATCATTTAGTATACTTATATTATAATCTAGAAATGTTTAATGGAAGAACCGTTGCAATTATTAATAGAAAATAGTCGACAAGAGTGCCAATTTGGTCTTATGTCGCTCGTCAGTGTAAGCTAGATCTCACATTGTAACGCAAAATTGTATAGTAATGTAGTATTACAGTACTAGCAGTATTGTAGGACGGTATTCTAAAACTAAAAAATAAAAAAATATTGTCATTACAGAAGTCACGAGAAGCAGCCACTTAAAATAATTTTTATTTTTAAGTAGCTGTTGTCCCTTTGTTTGACCGGAGCCATTTCCTGTTTTTTTTTACAAAGGGTTAATTCAAAGATGCTTCGTTAACAGAACAAGTTTGATGACATTTCATCCCTTGGTTACTGAGAACAAGCAATTCATACTTTATCTAGTTTTAGTTAGGCGATGGACCAGGACAATTTCTTTGTTATTCAAGGAGTCATTGCAAGGATGCTACAAGCAAATTTAGTGACATAAAAGCTATTGGCTCATGGGAAAATGTTATATTTTAGTTAAACTAGTCATCTGACTATACAACAAAACAAAAATATATACATGTATACTAAACGGAACTTCCAACGCGTAATCTGCCTTTTTTCATTCTTTATCTAATTATCGAGAATCCCAATTTCCGTCAGCTTACTTTTTGCTAGCGATGCACGAAAGTTATCATGTATTGCGTTTATGAAGACATTGGGTAGATACGTATATTACATGAATTTCACAATGATCAAACCGTACACATTTCATATAGAAGAGAACTTAAGTGTGGATTTCCCGAGGAAGAGCATCAAGGCAGTAACATGTACCAATGTTAAATTTACGGAGGGTTAAACGTCAAATTAAAATTACCTGCCATGTGATTTGTACTACTCGATCACTTTGAAATTCATGTAACGGAAGTATCGACTCAGTTTCTTCATAAATGCAATACATGAAAGTAGCTAAAGAAAAGCTGACGTGCATTAATGTATTGTTTGCTTCATTAAAGTCATAACTGTAGACGGTCGTAAGCCGCTGAAAACGTCATCACACAGGCAACTAAGTAAAAGTATATATATTATTGCATTTACTAGCTTTTTAACATATCTGAAGGAATAACTTTAAACAGAGTATCGGAAATGTTGATGTTATGTTCTTATATGGATATATATCACGTAATGTATAATTTATACTTACAAACTTTCTATCTATTCTTACATGATCGTGACAACACTAATCTACAACATTTATTCACCCAGTATTTCAGTTGTTCTAGTCTATAAAAATTACAAAATAACAATATTCTGATTATGGTTAGTCATATAAAAACTAAGTCAACATTGGAAAACATCAATAGAAAACACTGACAATGACGTTATGGTCATTGTGCGTTATAAGAATTACGCCCCATAAATGCGTCACAATTACATGAAATAAACCATACTACACAACAATGAATCAAAGATTTTATGACTATGCGTTTGCCGATGGGTTGTATCACTTGAGTTGTTTTTGTAAAGTCGTATTCCCAAGAACATGAAAGGGCGAGTGGGAATACGTCTTTATAAAATCAGAGAGATGTGATGCAACATATTACAAGAGCACTTCAAATGCAATTTTCCTATATTTCCTATATTCGACAAAGTTTCCTCATATAACAAAACAAAACATGCACAGAAAAGTTAATTCATAAACACAAATGTCAACAAGAAAGTTCCCTTCTTGAAAGTTGACAGTTTGTTTTTACATATTAAAAGTATTTAATTAATGTAGAAAAATCAGGACCACATTCAGTGTCTCGTATGAAACTGAAAAACGCCATTGAAGTCATAGTTTATCAAGTATCAAAATCGGTATACATTAATACTACGTTAATACTGTATTTGCCAAAAAAAGCTGAAAGAGCAACTGCCAGGGAAATACAGAGCTTATATACACATTCTTAGTGTCAGTACAACATAGCCTAATTGCGAAATAAAATCTGTATCATGACCTTGGTCCACAAAATCTAAAGACATCATTGCGTTTAAAGAGTGTTCTATGATGTATTGTTTGGTAAAAACAGATGATCAAAGATTAACAGAATGTGGGGACATTTTTTAGCAAGTTAGGCAGGGGTTAAAAACAAAAATAACACTTAATAACGGGTATGACCATCTCTTATCAGGACTTTTAGCGGACCAGTCATCAACAAAATCAATGTTATTTGTTATAAGTAAATTTACAGTTTCTATAGCTGTATGAGATGTGGCATTATCATGGTGAAAAATCAAGATGTTGGCGTTGTTATGGAACAGATGAATGATCTTCATTGATGACTGGCATGCTGAAAGTCCTGATCTAAACCCAATCGATCATGTCTGTGATATTGTAGACAGAGTGAGGCGTCGTCCTAACCCACCTGCTAACGCCAAGAACTTCGCTCCATTCAGGAATGGAACAATATTCCACAGGCAGAAATCAACACTTTGGTCAATTCTATGCGCCGGTGATACACTGCAGTGTACACTGCACTCAAGAGGTGGTCATACCCGTTGTTAAGTGTTATTTTTGTTTTTAATCCATCCCTGCCTCACTTGGTCAAATTTTCTCACATATTCTGTTAACCTTTGGTCATCATTTTTGCACTAAACGATGCATGATGGAACACCCTTTAAACGCATATATAACAATGATTCCCTCATTTTGTTTTCATCCAGCAATGTCCAAGCAAACTTAGCGGAAGTTTCTTATTTTGTTTAGTATGCGAAGCTTACACACTCACGATTATAAAAATATGGGTACGTACTAACAAAATACATATGTGTATTCATTATTATTTTTTTCTTTTGCAATATAGTTATTGATTTCACATCACATCAACTAAATCCAACAGCCATATTGCATTATGTACCACACGACAGTCCAGTAGTATGAGTTTTCGTTTTTAATCCCAGCTCACTTGGTCAAAATTTCCAACATAATTATTCTGTTGACCTTTGGCCATTATTTTTGCACCAAACGATGCATCATGAAACGCTCTTTAAACGTATATATAACAATGATTCCCCCGTTTTGGTTTCATCCATGTCCAAGCAAACTTAGCGAAAGTTTCTTATTTTGTTTAGTGTATGAAGCTTACACACTCACGATTATAAAAATATGGGTATATACTAACAAAACTATATGCATGTGTATTCATCATTATTTTTTCTTTTGCAATAAAGTTATAGTTTCACATCAAATGAACTAGATCAAATAGCCATCTCGAATTTGTACCATATGACAGTCCAGTAGTATGAGTTTTTTTCTCAATTCTATTGGGCGAGTACACATTTGTGAAAGCTATACTGGACGAGTTGAAAGATACACGAAACAACATGTTATAAAACCTTTCTTAAAACATCACTAAGATGGATAGAAAAATGTTCTAACTACAATAAAATAACTACCTGTAACGAGGTGTTTCATTTCAAAAATAAATATTCCACGGTCATATTTGGTAAATGATCTCCATGTGCCAACTGATGTTTGTTTAAATTTAGCATTATAAAACCAACTAAAAAATAAAAAGAAATAAACATAAAATTCTGAAAATTAAGTATGTCCGCTTGTCGAACAATGTAATTTAACTACTTTATAATAGCAAAACTGTATTATTCGATGCTAGTTATATCAAACTTAGAGAAATAATTTTGATAGCTACAGAGTTGATATAATTGTCAAAATCTTTCTACTGTAAAGATACCCTTTGAGGTCTTAAATACACAAACTGACAAAACATCCACCAAATCCACTGAAAAATAATACACAAAATGAGAAATTAAACAAAAATTTTCAATACAAAAACAGAATGCATTTATTACTTTGATTGGTAAAACGTGTTAGTGATTTAAGAAATAATAAATGCCTCCCTGTATTTTATCGTTGAATAAAATATAGTCAGGAATTTGGATGCGTAGTAATTAAATCACGAGTGCGTAGCACGAGTGATTTAATTATTCGCATGCAAATGACTGACTGTATTTTATTCAACGATAAAATATAGGGAACAATTTATTATTTCGATTCTAACACGTTATTTTCTTTGAAAACAATCCCGAACTTTATTTAACGCGTAGTAGTACATCATTGTAACCTTAAAACGCGAGATACGATTGGACGCGCTTGTTTACATACGTCACTTCGTTACGTCATTTACCGCACGTCGTCCTTGGAAAAACGTGCTGTATTTTATCGTAAAATAAAATACAGGCTTTTCCCTATATGTTTATATAGGAAAAGCAGCCGCTTGTGTTAGAATTAACAATAAAATAACCAAGATCACTATATAACTGCATTCACAATTCACAATACGACACAAACTTTAATTCAGATTGTATATAGGAAAACATCGTCATTACAATGCTAATATCTACTATTCTGATTATAATACAATAAAAGCAAAACAATATCTTGTATAAAAATACAAAAGATAGAATTAAACTAAGCATTCAAACAAATATGAACTAATATTGATTGAAAAAAATAATTAGTTTAAACATAATATATTGCCTGTAAGACAGCAAATGGTTTGGGCCACAAGTGCATGTATATGAACAGTGGCTTAATTTTATGCCTATTAAGGATGTATAGCTATTCTGCTATCTTGAATAACAATTATAATAGTTCGAAAGTAAACCCCATGCCTATACAACATGACCCAGCAATATTTTGTTTGTTTCGTTAAAAGCATACTCAAGAGTAATACCGTTAAAAGATACTATGTTAGTTCCTTTGAGTTTATGATGAAGTTAAATGGAATCGTCTAATTGTTGTATAAAACAGTCAACGGTTAAATTTAAGTAATTATATAACATATTCCGCTAAGGTTGAGAGTTTTACCAAAACTAGACTGCTGCCAGCTAATTAAAATTCAGACAAGTAAGTAAACAAATGATGCCCAACATGACAAAAGAGCCCTTAATAATTCCAGGAAAATATAACAGAATGGACTCTGCGATTTACAAAACAGAATTGCTTATGACAATCTGTCAATATGTTGCGGAGTTGCGGTTATTATAAAATTTGCTCATTATCATAAATATGCATACATTATCTAATTAGGCTAACTTTTAAAAGCGTGTTTTTTTTCTTAGTATTAAGATTTTGAAAATAAAGACATCATTTGAAACCTGAATGTTTCTTGTTTTTAAATAAAGTGGATTCATAAGAATTCGTAACTTTAACTGAATCGAATTGTTGCACGTGTTTTAAAACCGAATTAATATCCATGAGCAATGCTGACATAGAAATTTGGATAGTATTCATAAACATCCTTTTCAATTTGATATATGTACCTCGGTTGAATTAAACTGTAGCTTTAAATAATTATGTTGTTTCTTTGAAATTGTATTTATTTATTTATTTTCATTGAACACATTGTTTACGTTTGGAGAATGTAATCTGATAGATGTAGAGATTGCCTCTTTAAGGTTGTAAAATTATTATGCTATATCAATAATTATAAAGTTTGAAAGTAAACCTATGACTAAACAGTATCACCCAGCAATATTTTATTTGCTTCGTTAAACAATATTCAAGATTATTACCGTTTAAAGAGAAAATGCATTTTAGTATGGATCTCATTGAGTTTCTCGTAAATATTAAAAATAGAATTGTCTACTTTATATTAATCGGCCAACAGCCAAATATAAGTATATAAGATATTTTCAGGCTGAGAGTTTTACCAACAATAACATGGCGCCAGATGAACATGCAACTAAGTAAACAAATATACATTTATTTTTATTGACTTTGTTAATATTATCGTAGGTATGAGTTAAATAGATTATCAAAAAAGTCGATGCTTATGAATCTTAATAATGCTATGCTATATCTTATACTTACCAAGTTTCAGTTAACGCCTTTTTATATTATTTTATTTATACTTTATAGCGAAACAAATTCTTAAAGCTTGAGAATATGAGAGGCAATGTAGAATTGTATGTGTCTAGCCTAAATACACTACTGCTATGGGAATGGTTGGGATCGAACCTGAGATCCAGATGTGAACCGCTACGAAACAACAGTCAACCAATTTAAGTTAAAACTTTATGAAAATACGATTTGACATTTTTCACTCCAACAGATCAATAAATGAATTTAAGAATATATGCAGAGAAGAAAATAATGCAGAAAAAAATCATAAACAAACATATAAACGAAAAAGTATCTTTGTTGAAAAATGACATTGTTTCTTTGACAAAAAAGTAGTGGGTTCAGTAAAATATATAATGAAAGTGCTAAAACAACAATATTTACATTGCCAGTCCGCTATGTTAAAAAAATAATTTAAAAGTTTCAGTTCAATTGCACAAATAAAAAAATGCAGTCAATCAATGTTTAATTCTATATCAAAAAATATTCTTTTCTAACTTTCACACAATCTAAAACGGTATGTACAAACATCTAAAAGCAAGAGGGCCAGGGCCTTGAACGCTGACCGGTGTACATTAGCCAGAGTTGTGGAATAGATATAGATATAGATATTCCACCATGATGTTGGTATGTGTTTACGTAACGAGATTTATTCCATCTTATAACTGAAGTTACCTAGTTTCGAACTTGAAAAGAGTTCATAAAGACAACACATATTTTCAAGATAATTTTGTGTCAATTGTGGCTTCTAAAATGTTCAAAAGGTTTGCTATGATTTTACCAGAGGACCTAATTTTGACTTTACGTAACTAAGTTTCGACTTAGACGTAGAATTCATCAAAGCAAACGTTCTGACTACTTTTCAAAATGATTGGGCACACACTGTGGATTCTAAAGTGTTTACAAAGCTTTTCTATTATCTGACCAGGTTAACTAGTGTTTTTATCCATAGTAACCCAGGTTAAAACCTTACTTAGACATCATCAAAACAAACAGTCTGACTAATATTAAAGGTAATTGAGTACAAAATGCGGATTCTATGATGTTTGCTAGTTTTTTTTGTGTTGTTTGTTGTTATAGCCCGTTTTAAACGGTATTTAAGTCGTATACAGGCGGGCAGTTTATCTTACCATCGTGCCAAGGAAGGTCCAGTACTACACCCTATTCTTCGTAAGAAACTTGGTGACTTAGTTTTTAACTCAAGTAAATTCAGATTCGAACCTTACCTAGAAATAATCGCGTCCAACATTCGGATCAATGTTCAAGCAGACTGGGTGTCAAATATGACATCAAGAGTGTCAACAAGGCTTTCCTTTGGTTTGACCGTGTGCCCTACAGTCGTCAGAACGTGACAGTTGTCTGACGATGCGCACGGTATACACGATTACCTTAGACGTTTTACATTTTATCTAAATGTGGGCTTCTCTTTTTTGTCTTAGTGTCATCTTCACATATATTTCCCTATAACATTAAAGTGTCCTAAGGCATTTTAATAAAACCGACAGAATTAGATCGAATTAAAATTTTCGCACCTTATCAACAGAAAAAAAGACTTCGGTTTCAAAATGAGTTCACATTAAGCGTCAAATTAGAACACCTATGTATGAGTAACTTTCGCAGAAAACTGGTCCCGAAGAGCGCCAAAGTGGGCGTAACTAAAGTTAATTGCCGTCAACAGGCTTTGTTAAATCAACTCTACACGAATATTCTTTGACAGCAAACAATTATTATTGTTAATATCAATTGGCTAAGACTTTAACTTTTTTTTATAAACTTCCGTTGTAAACTGTCTTTGACCTGTCCCGTAAGTCATTATCGCCCGTAACTAAACTGACGAATGAGATAGTGTAAAGTGGAGTCAGCTATTTCATTGCGACAATGTACAGTTTTGACAACTGATATGTTCCGACTACTACAGTTTTCATTCAGTTTCAAATTTAGCATAGAAATTATCAAGACAAAATTCTGACTAATCATTATGATGATTTGGAGACAAGCATGACTTCTAGATTGCTAAGTGTGGACATATGACACACAGACAGACGACGGATATAAAGCGATCACAATAGCTCAAAATGAGCACATAGTGCTCACGGGAGTTAAAACCCCATCGAAATTATTGTCATTAAAGTTAAAGTGTATCCAGTATCAATACAAATATAATTTGAGCCTACTAACAGCTTACTTATAATTACAAAAATTAGGCTTAAGTCTACGTTGCTCATATTTCAACAAAACATAATTGCATAAGTAACGTTGGTCTCTTAGCTTTTGTTTTAAACCTGGAATATATAAAAACTGACTTTTACAAATGCGACATCTGAACACGTTTATAAGACATTCATGTATGATTTTCTCATATGATGTTGCATTGCGATTGGACGGAAAGCTTTCTAATATCATCCCGAATACCATCCCTTGTATTTTTTAGTTCTTCCTTGATTTGCGTGAACCCAGCATCCATCCTATCCAACGTGTATCCAAAAGTGAACGATTTCAGCTCCGATACGTTCAATTCTTCTAGGATAACTTCAATCGGTGTAACAACACCCGTGTTATCGGGCATTTTTCCAACAACCATGCCAATGCATCTCAGATCATTTTGCTCAGTGTCTTTCATAAACACAAGAGCTCCTGAATCTCCTAGTTCGCAAAATTGCCCATTCTTTGGTTTGATTTGATATTGTTTATTCAGTGTAGTTGTTACTATATTTTCCGGTATATTTAATCTGCTCTTAAATTTAAAATCTCTGACAACAATGTTATCAAATAAAATCTCTCCAAATGTCTGTTTTGAAGTCTGGCCAAACTTCAGCACCTCTTTTTCATGTGAAGGTAAACCAGCCTTTGTCCAAACAAACCCAGACAGGTAGCTGAGTTCTAGAATGAAAAAACCAAAATTTATCCGACCCATCTTATGAAAGTAATAATAATGATAATAATAATAATAATAATAATAATAATTGTAATAATACTAATAATAATAATTATAATAATAATAATAATAATAATATGAAGAAGAAGAAGAAAACAACCTTTACAATAAGTATATAATGATGCACATTTAGACATACATAAACATATAATATCTAATTTTCAATGTGGCTGTCTTATGAAATTATCCTGACAAAGCATTAACAAAATGATGATAGAAATAATGATACACACATTCATATACCATTTTTACGATGAAAAGACAATGATATAAATCTGAAATGAACACATATACTCCGACAAACACTCATTCATTCATTCATTTATTCAGTCCTAAGTATGTATTGTTTCAGTAAATATGGTTTGTATTTATTTTTAAACGAGATTGGTGATTCAGCGGATCGTATTGTTTTAGATATGCTATTCCATATGTGTACACTGTCTCTTTCATTCATCATCATCCATGATATTTTGTAACGCTTTACTAGCAGAAAATATATTAAGCTAATTTTTTATGTAATTAGACAGAATACGGGTATGCTTTTAACAATTAAACAACCAATTTGAAGCTGTAATAGAAAGAAACAAGAGCTGTCAGTAGGACAGCGCGCATGACTTTTTTAGTGCTTGCTAATAAAACAAAACTTTGACAGTTAAAGTGACATTATGCGCATATTACTGCATTAAGTGTATTTTTGGTGACAGTTTTATAAAAGCATTGTTTGGTTACTGTGCATTTAAATGCGTTAAATTAATGATTATGCCGCATTAGTATTTGAAGTTGGTGCTTTAGATATAAAAAAATCGGACTGATAAAATGATAGTTGAATGTGTCGTTGTTGATGTTGGTAGAGATTTCGGCAGTGGAAGGGAAGCAACTCCTGCATGCAGTTGTTCTTTTCTTAAATTGACTCTCCCAGTCAAATAAGAAAATCAATATTTTGAAAGTTATTTTTTTATACTGATAGCAGGAAGAGTTTGGTGTATTGGGTTAAAAGCTATTATTTTCTCTACACTTTTGTACACACACCATTTTCAGCTGGATTTTTACTTGAAATAAAAATGCGCATAATGTCACTTTAAAGGCAAAACAAGGATCTGTATAAACAAGGGCCACAAGTAACAAGATATTAAGTCAACATTCATCAAACTTAAATCTTTGGTATTCCTGAATACTACAGCAAAGTTGTAGGTTTATACTTCAAGTGGTTAATGATATATTTATGTGCATGACAGTGCCAGCTGCACACAAGTACAAATCAAGAAAAATTTTCACAGAGTTATCTTCTCTTGCTTATAGATAGACGTCATGATAGTACATAAGTATTCCAGCTTTCAAAGTTATATCTTAAATGGTGAAGTCAATAAATTGACAAGAATACAAATTTTAACTGAGTTCATAAGTCGAAAAGGGTCATAATTAAAATACAATCCTTGACAGAGTTTCATTCTCTTGCCTATGTTTGGGGATCGTGATTGTTTAACAACTATTCTAACTTTCATAGTGATATCTCAAACAGTGTTGTCAAAAAATGGACTGGTACAAAACACTTTACCGAGATTCTAAGTCGATTAAGGGCCTTAATTTTTAAAACAATTCACATAGTTACCTTCTCTTGCCTCTTTTGCTTAATGGGGGTAATGATGCAAACAAGTATTCCAACTTCCAAAGCAATAGTTCAAAGGGTTAAGTCAATAAGTGGATTTTACCCCTATTCAATGTATTTTCTAAGTCAAAAAGGGGCATACTTCAGACAAAACCTTTGTAGAGTTATATACTCTTGTCTATGGATGGAAGTAATGATTGCAAATAAGTATGGTTAGTTTCAAAGCAATATCTGTTATGGTTTTTAAAATAAAGTGGGATGGTAAGAAAAACTCAATCAAGCTCAATGCACTTTCTAAGTCCAAAAAGGGCCATAATTCTGACAGAAACCTTGACAGAGTTATGTACTTTTGTCTGTTGAACATTACAAACATTTGCATATCTATGTAGATTTTGACCAGGATTTTTTCGACTGCCTACCTTGTTCGCCTTTTTGCGTATCATTTCCTTTGTCATCTGGAAAGTTTCCAGTAATTGGTGTACGTCTTTCAATTTTAAATAGAGCAAGATCCACTCCTGGTTTATTGTCGCCTTCTTTGTATGTCATCTCAACAAGTGGACCAATTTTATTCGTGTCTGAGAAACTACAACTTGGCTGATAGACTGAAAATTTGGATACTTCTTCCGCAACTTTTCCTCTCGCTTTCAGTGCAAGGTTGTCCTTATCAAGTAGAAAAATATGCGCGCATGTAAACCCACAGAGACCGTACAACGGGTGTTCAATAAAACCACCAAGCGTACCATATTTGGCTGGAACATTATCGGAGGTAATCGTACAACCCATGCAAAGATTTTCCTGAAATTTGTCAGCCGGACCTCCGCATAATTTAAATCCACCCTCGCGTACATCAACTGGAATGCCGTCTAACTTACGTTGAAATGCTTTCTCATTTAATGGTATAACATCTTTGGCTAGAACGTAAAGAACGATGCAAGCTCCCTCCACAATTTCTTGATAACCTTTTGAATTACGTCTATACCTGAAAGATCCCGCCGTAATGGCCGACAGATACTGATGTTTTTTTATCAATGTTTCAGCATTTTTATCGATAATCCCGCTAATTTCTTTGGCCTGTTCTATTGGTAAGGGCTTACTTTTTTTGCTGCTCATCACCTGTTGGCTTTCTTCATCATTTTGGTGTAGAACTTTTAATTCAACTTCATACTGAAATATTGTTATTTCTTTTTTAGAAAAAACGGCAAAGATGATTTTATTGTCATCTGCCAACTTGTACGCCGGGTAAACGTGTACAATCCCCTCGTAATGTGATCTGATGTATGAACATATTTTGTTGCATGCTGTTTTCACAACAGACGAAATTCGCCCCTTTTCTTCACATAATTTATTCAGCTCACCATTTGTTAGAATTCCTAGAAAAATAATTCAGGTTTCTTGTATTTTTCTTTTGAGAACAGTAATTTTCATCCTTAACGTTCTAAAGCTGAATATTTACAAGAAAACAACTCTCAATTAAACCACTGGGCATTATAATAAAACTTACAAGGCACTCCGAAGGCATTACCATGTATTTATTATTACGTAGCCTGCAAAGTAACAAAGTATACAACAAAACTATACATTGTAAGATGCTAGTGATTGCATAAATATTCTAATATCAATATTCAATCAGAAGCTGGTAATTTTGAATGCATCGTTAAGAATGTTTTGTACAAAAATAATGGTCAGTTTTGCCGGTAATACATCGTTTTTCAAATTGGCAAAATAATAGCCACGAGAGTCATTTAACACATAAAACGTTTATGATTATGGTCCTTAATCTTTTATTTATTAGTAGTAATTACAAATTACCTGATGTGTTCTTTTCTTCAGGAAATGATTTTGAATGATGCATCTGAAAAGGTAATAATTTTCTCTTAACATATCTTATATTCATTAGTAATGTTTTTTTTTTATATAAACATATTGGGTTTTATATTTATTCATCGTAAATTGAATAAATACATTTTATTTTGATAATATCAGCCGTACATGTATGAGTATGATCCATATATTTATCATAAACCTTACGTTGTTTTTCATCACGCGGACGTTCGCGTCCTTTTTAACGGACGTGACGTCTTTTTGTTTTGTATAGTGTTTTTTGTTTATTTTCTGACGAAGTCATATAGTCGAAACATGTTAATTGAAAACTTCGTGTTGTCTTGATTTTATTTGTACTGTAAGGAATGTAATATTAGTCATAATTTTTGTGTGACGGAATAACTTCATGTATTGCTTGAATCAGATGTGACTTTTATCACACATTCCCACGGTCCCTACATATATGTCAAGAAAATGTACAAAAACAAAACGATACTGGTCAATGTCCTGAAGTATGGTCAAAGAAATTTAGAAGGAGCTTATGACTTTATCCAGGTAAGTCAGTTCAACTGACAAACCCAGTTTTGATAGTTAACAACGATATAAAAGTTTAGTCAACTGGTGTAATTGCCATGTGTGCTCTCAAAATGCCTACAGCTAAAACAATCATTATGTAAAATTTGCCAAGAAGATACCAGCCTGAACACAATGAAGCTATAAAGAGTGCCTCAACACACTTGGTGTTTGTATTAAGACTTTTAAGACTTGCAGTTGCTAAATTGTGTACATTGTAAACAGCAAAACATCATATAAAAATATGTGATGATCTAATATAAATAAGTATCATAATACTGTCCTTGTGAACTTAATCATAAAATAAATTGAGAAGCACCTTTTTGACTATGAACAGTTTTGTTTTCATTGTACGAGTGGGTTTGGAAACTACTTACACAAAACTTACATTTTTCATAACTATCATGTAAATTCTAAGTTCAGTATTATCGTTTTATTTTTGTACAACATGTTAATTATTAATTTCTGTAACATGTAGTTCCACGAAGCAATCCTGGTATCATGAGTACCGTTTATTCATATGTTTAACCATTTTGTTTAATTCAGTTTTGATTAATATAAGCTTACTTAAACTTAGGATTAGGAGTGTTATAACTGTAGATCTTGTCATTCAAACATTGCTGCTATGTTAATGTTCTTTACATATTACTATTTCATGTATGAATAAAAGTTAATACTTAACGCAAACTAAAAGGAGGAATTCCAAAAGTTATGACATCACAATCATTAAACTGGAAAATTCATCATTTTTTCACTTTCACAAAGATGTCTATCCAGTATGTGTCTATATAGGACCATTAAGCATATTTAATGCTAATGAGACTGAAAAACATGGGACTTACTAAGACGCAAAGTAGAAAGTTTGATTCAAGATGGAAACGCGATTCTTTTGGGTGACCTGAAAAGCAGAATCTCAATCACTCATGATTTTGTACGCCTAAATGATTGTGGAAATAACCCCGGATAAGATAATGTACTGCCTGAAGATCATAGTGCAGATGACTGCTTAGCCCAAAATACACTAGATACGTCAATCAATTCACAAGGCTAAACTTTTATTGAATTATGTATTGACTCTAACATATTAAAACTGAATGGTAGGTGTACTGGGGATTATTTATTTTAATGATATTCTAGTAGTATACTTGATGATGTTACATTTTTCAACGTGTTCCCGCCGAATAAATGATCTAATCATTCAATCACATGGATGGGCATACAATGCAAAATCAACATAAAATGTCAGTAAGATGTCAGAAAGCAAGGAAAGCAAACAAATCCCAGGCAAATTTATACGGGCTGATATATGTAAATCACTGTACTCACAGGCATTACAAGATGGTGAATCTTCAAGATTATTAATACATGAATCTTTTAATAGGCTCGCCCTACATCTAGCTGATTATATTCTCCAAACATAAATAATATGTTTTATGAACGTAAAATTATATATAAATACAATTTTAAAGAGCATGTTTTCTCGGGAACAACCAATTATTATCAATTATGCAAGCCTGTTTTGAACCTGGTTACGGAACAACTGATCAAATTTACACAATTAAAACAATTTTTAATAAATATCTTTACAAAAACAAAAAGCCTGTTTACGTTGCATTCAAAGATTAATTTTTCTAAAGCATTTGACTTTGTTTGGGACCTGGTTTAGTCTTATTAGTTTAATGTATAGGTCAGACATATGAGCAACTTTGACATTAGTTACCAAGATATAGACCAATACCCCATCGAAAACAGACACAATAGATTTTGTAAATATACACTCGGAGTTTATAATAAATCATCAAATTTTGCATCTACATATATACTAGGCAGATTACTATCATTTAAAAAAAAAATAAGGAAACCAACAAATAAACTGCTTATGAACGCTTTCAAATGCGTTGAAATGTTAAAAGCTTGTTGACATAAGTCATGGCTGAATTCCATCAAGCACATGAAGAAAAGGTTTTATATATAAGTTGAAATATTTTAACTAAAATCAATTAAATCTATTGTAAATGATAAAAGTGAATGTAGCATGTTGAATCACCTTTAACACCTACGGAACTCTTAGGAAGATAACCTTAACTTCTTTACTAATGTATATGACACATTTCAGTTACAATAATACCTTAAAACAGAATAAACTAAAGCATTTAACCGGAATAAGAATATCAAGCCATAATTTAAAAAATTGAAAGACGCAGATACACAAGATCTAAAACACCACAATCTGACGTACTGTACTTGGTAAACAACTCAATCAAATATGAAATGCATTTTCTGCTTGACTGTAATAGAAGCGTTACTTGATTCGCCAAAGATAACAAGTCATAACATCAGTTTTAATAAAATAAATATTATTATTAACAGTATAAGTGATGCAACCCAATTGACATAACTAATGAAGGAATTTATGCCGTTATATATCTACAAACATGATATAGCTAATGTGAAAATTTCAAAACTAGAAACTTTAATTATACTAATATGTATAATCGTCCCTTCAGTGCAACAAGGTTGTAACTCCAGTTTTCATTTTTTTTCAAGAGAAGCAAAAAACTTCCCTTTTTTGTCAAGCAATACCAAAAATGATCTTGTTTCTGATATTTATTTCTTGAATGAACAAGAAATCAACTGGTTGATCAAATTTTATACATTTTTTTATCATAAAAGAGATTTTGTGAATTTCATGAGTTACAACCATGTTGCGTTGAAAAGAACACAAATTTAGATATTTGTTTGGTGCAACAAGGTTGTAATTCATTACAGTATTATCAAATATTGAATTATGTGCATAATATATATATACACTGATTTACAGTACTTGTATAAGTTGTTATTATTACAACACATGATCATAATTATTTTACCATAATTACCATATACTTTCCAATAAATGCCGTAAGTCTATTAAACACCCTTTAACCTTTTCTAACAATGACCAGAAATTTAGAACTGAAATTTTATAAAACGAAAGCTTGCTCTGCTGTATTATTACACACGAATATCATTGTATTTAAAACAACAAGCCTATCTGTTTAAGAAAATAAAGTATTTTCCCCTGATTCATAAGACATGTGACCTTTCTTACAAGACTTAGTGAGAGACCAAAATTGAAAAAAATAAAAAAATTAAAAAAAAACCATTTCAGTACTAACTGCCTGTACGTTAAACAATATTATTCCTTACCATGGTGTAGAAGCACATAATAAATTGGGATTATATTTTATCTACAAGTGTTACAAGGTCAACATATTTTTTCAATGAAATATTGATATTTTCATTTTGTGGAACAAACTGACTGAATATCCCCTACTTAAAGGAATCTGTTTTGTATTCAAAATGATTTGGATTGTTTGTGTTTACTTTTTTTCATAGAATTCCAGTACAACTTTCTACAATATAGCCCTTTTTTTGGCCTAGACAGAAGAATGGTTGCATTCTTAGATGGAATATATTATTTTTTAAGCTCACTTTAAAATGCCAGGTTGAGCTATTAGGATCACTCGTCGTCTGACATCCGTCCGTACACTTTTTCCTTAAAGAACACCTCTGAAACCACAGGGCCAATGTTGACGACACTTGGCAGGGATGTTGCTTGCATGAAGCTTCATCAAAGTTGTTCAAATAATTTAATTCCATGCAGAACGCTGGTTGCCATTGCAGCAGAAAGGAAAAACTTTTTGACTTCTCAAAAACTGTAAGGCCCAGGGGTAAGATACTAATTGGCATGCAGTATTGTCTAGTGGACCTCTACCAAGATTGTTCAAATTATGACCCCGGCTCAAAATTGACCTCAACCGTGGGGGTCACTTGTTTGTTAGATGCGCTTATGGTCCACCATCCTTTTTCGAGGTATAGTGTGGTACGACCTGTAGAGAAACAGATACAGATGCAAGGGAATCCGGGTACCAGACCCTAGCTCTTTTGGGAATAGACCCCTTGGTTCTTGTTTACAAGCCTGGTGTAAAGCACCGATACACATGAGACTACCTCTGAGTTTCTAACCAGTTCATCTCTAATGGGTGGGAAACACTGAAATGCGTTTCTGAAATTTCCCGCTGGGATTCAAACCGGGGACCTCCGGATTGGTAGTACAGAGTTTTAACCACTCAACCACTGCACCACCCTGGGAATAACTTGATTTTACATGGGCTTATTTATAAGAAAAAATTCCAAAATCTTCTTCTGAGAAACCACAAGACTTAGTGCTAAGATATTTAGCAATTGTAGCATTTCCTAGTGTCCCTCTACCAAGATTGTTCAAATTATGACCCCTGCCTCAAAATTGACCCCACATGGGGGTCTCTTGATTTTACACTAGCTTCATTATATAAGAAAAACTTAAAAAATCTTCTTCTCTGAAACCACTAGGTCTAGAGCTAAGATATTTAGCATGTAGCAATGCCTTGTAGACCTTTGCCAAGATTGTTCAAATTATGACCCCAGGTCAAAATTGACCCTGCCCAAGGGTGACTTGACTTACATAGGCTCATATTGGAAAAAGTTTAAAAATCTTCTTCCTTGAAGCCAGGTGAGCAATATTGGGTCATTTTGGCCCTCTCCTTTAGCTTTGCTGGACTTGTGTCATGGTGCTCTTTCGGTCTGTCTGTAAACTTTTCTTTGGTAACACTCTACAGGCCACAATGTGTTTTTGACTGTGATGAAACAGAAGTGTGTCTTCAATCAATCTGTACATAATCTGTTTAGAAAATGAGTCATGCTGTGCAAAATCAACTGTGCTACAGCAGATTAATGTTAAACCTAGATAACCAATGGATTTTCATTCTATAGCTTCCATTGTCCAATGGATTTTCACAAAACTTGCTCAGAAGGTTGCCTACACACTGTGTGAAAACAACCATCCTGCAGCAGATTATTGTAAAACCTTGATAACATGCAGGTCACATTGTCCAATGGATTTTCATAAAGCTTGTTCAGAAGGTTCCCTCCAACCTGTTGATGATCTTTTTAGAAATTAAGTCACACATTGGGAAAACCAATGTGCCACAGCCAATCATTCTAAAACCTTGATAATACTACAGGTCATATTTTTCAAAATCTTTTCATAAAACTTACTAAGAACAGTCCACTCAGTCCAGTAGAGGGATACTGGCCCCGCATGTTCATTTAATGAGAGAAAATAACCATGTCTCTGGGTATGCCCCTTTTCAAGGTATTTATGTGTGATTGAATTTATATTGAATTTCTGAAGGGCATAAGATAGCATGATCACATGCATTCTCTTTTTGCTTTGCGCAGTACAGACTGATATTACTCTGAAAGATAAAACATTTGTACCTTTCTGGCTTAATGTTTTGATGAAACAGGCCCCCCTCTACCAGCAATACACTCATGCCATATATAACAGTAACCATCCCCTGTTCCCATGGCATATATGGTTAACTCAGGACTACATTTGTAATAGACTGATGAAGCAAAAGCATTTGGAATCATGAGCAAATCAAACACTGAACCAGATAATGCTTGGTCTTCCTTACTTTTTGCACTCTGCTTATCACTGAGTATAATTTTATGTTGTCTCGCTTATAAGTCTTTACTAGAACCATATTTATGTAGCGTGACTATGCTATTTTTGATAAATTCTTTTTACATTATGTTAAGAAATTGTAACAGTTAATCACATACAACCATGTTGCACAAAAGAAGTCTGCCACAAGATGCAGTTACTTTTGTGCAACAAGGTTGTATCTTGAGTTACAACCATGTTGCACAAAACAAGTTGTATCAATTTCAGATACAACCATTGGACAAATATTATTTTTAAAGGGTTAACATTAGAATTCAATTTTCATATTTTAATATCCTGTGTATATATACATTTTAAATCATTTTAAACAAAAAAGTCACTTTTGTATAAAATGTCAGTTACAACCTTGTTGCACTGAAGGGACGTAATGTATTACTGTTTTCTGATGTTTTGCTCAGTCATGTTATGTTAGTATTGTTTGTTCGTTATAAACCTGGGAAACACTTTCCTTTGCATCAGTTTAGTGCCAATAAACGATAATCTTTACTATTATCATAACTATCATTATTGTTATTACATGTACAATGTAGTTACTTTCATTGTTATTATTTTTATTATTATTATTATTTGATATTACCATATTCTTTTTTCCCGGGCCTTCGGTTCCAGAAGAATTTCTTTTTAACGTTTCTGTGCTCGGTAGTGTACCTGTAATAGAAACATTTAAGATAATAAGAAACATTTTCCACACCTAGTCTAATCGTGATTCAGACATGATCAGATTATGGTCAAATTGCAGTCATTTCGAGCCTCTTTTAAGTGCATGATGACTTTATGGCTATAAAATGACCATGTATTTCAACACTGTCAAAACAGTCACTGTGCCACTTTAACAAACACGTCTTGACCGTCATACGGAAGTTACATTTAATTGCACTAGTTTGACTTTTTTGTGACCATGGTCATAACAATTAACTTCTATAAAAGTTCCCGTGTGACGTCACTCCAAGTACTCGAGAAAGATCCGTTACACTGATTATAGTAAACTAGCACACAGAACTCCGTGTAAAAACACTGAAGTTGATGAATACCCCCCGAACACCCTACTGACACAGTATTCAAAATTTATGTAATATTTGATGCTTTGATTATTGGACCTGCACAACTTAAGGCTTCTGTGAAGTATAATTAAATTTTGACCAGCGAGTTTGGAGATTAAAAGCACACAACATTTTACTATCATGAGCCCCTGTGACCTTTGATCTAGTGACCCGAAACATAGACCATGCACAACTAAGCATGGTGCTTATCACTTCTATGAAGTATCATTAAATTCTGACCAGTTGTTTTGGAGATTGAGCGTCCACAAGATTTTAACATCTCGAGTCCCTGTGACCTTGACCTTTGACATAGATACCCGAAACCTGAACTATGCACAACTAGGCATTGTACTTATCACTTGTGTGAAGTATCATTAAATTCTGACCAGTTGTTTTGGAGATTTAGCGTCCACAAGATTTTACCATCTCGAGCCCCTGTGACCTTGACCTTTAATCTGGAGACCCGAAACCTGGACCATGCACAACTAAGAATTGTAGTTATCACTTGTGTGAAGTATCATTAAATCCTGACCAGGGGTTTTGGAAATTTAGCGTCCACAAGATTTTACCATCTCGAGCCCCTGTGACCTTGACCTTTGACCTAGAGACCCGAAACATGGACCATGCACAACTAGGCATTGTATTTATCATTTGCGTGAAGTATCATTAAATTGTGACGAGGGATTTTGGAGATTTAGCGTCCACATGATTTTACTATCCCAAACCCCTGTGACCTTGACATTTGACCTAGAGACCCGAAACATGGACGTTGCACAACTAGACATTGTACTTATTACTTGTGTGAAGTATCATTAAATTCTGACCAGGAGTATTGGATATCTAGTGTCCACAAGATTCCGTCTACAGACAGACAGACAGACGGACTGACAAGCTGAATCCAGTATACCCCCCCCCCCCCCCTAACACAAACCCCTAACACTTTGTGTTCTGGGGGTATAAAAAGTCAGTGGTAAAGACAATAGGGACGAACTGCAGTCATATGAAGTTTGGGCCCTGAAAAATCATTCTTTTAAAACACCCCTGACCGACTATCAAGCATATATAATACGTATTATATATGTTTGGTGGTCCGCCCGGGGTGTTTTAAAAAACGACTTTTCAGGTCAGATCTTCATGTGACTGTGGGACGAACGTTTCTAAATTTTAGAGTAGCGACTGCGTGAAACGCTCCAAGCATTGAAAGTCCGCCCAGTCGCTTATGCATGACAAGAAAAGACAGAAAATGTATTTTAAATTCGGCCTTTGTAGAATGAACTCGATCTATTCATTTTAATCATCTTCTTTACGCATAAGTTTCTTATATTAAAATTAAGAATTTATTTGTTACAAACTTTTCCAATCTAGATTTTTTCTAAGTGCAACTTTTCTCTTATAATGCTTAAATCATGCCGAAACACTTCATATACGAGGATGTTAGGTTGAAAGTCACAACAAAGGATGCGATATGATTTGTTGTTAATTGGCGACCCCCTGCCAGCAATCTAACTGGTCACACATTATTGCATATTGCACACTGGTCAATTGCATTTGATAATTACACAACAATACATAACAACAGCAACAACAATATAGTTTATTAACATGCAAAGTGCGCAATTTAAATTATGCAACCTTTTTTATGTGAACGATCGAGATAACATATGAATTTATTTATCACTGTTATAATAACGAACCATATGTTTAATGAATGATAGCGTATATAACGTTTATTCAAAACATTATTTGTCACTTACCTTCGAGTTACATTTATAGTGTATGATCAAGTCTGCATAAAATTATTATTTAGTCATCTTACATATATACAACTTGATAAAAAGCAATTCTGCCAAATGAAGGTTTCCAGCAACCCTATAAATATTCAGAAAATACATCTTTTTGGCTGTCGGTGACACATTTTATGTTCTCTAATGGAATGTTTTTCTATAAGTGAAATTTGACCCGTATTTAGGTAGATATCGTGGTTTTAATTATAATGAGTTTTTAAATAGATTTGCGTCAACATTTTGTTTTCACCTAATAAAATCGTGAAAACTATTTTGATTTAGTATTACGTTCTTAAATCGATTATAAATTTAATTCTTAAAACTACCCATAAGACAATGTGTCATGAAAAAAAATCAAGCATAGCATACAAGGTTGTAAATATCTACCTCATTTTAGATATTGTAATTAGATCGAGCATTTGTGTTCTCATTTTCGGAGGCAAGTTTTAATCGTCAATGGAAATAATATGTATCCATAATTGAATAGTTTGTAAGTCATGTGCATGCATACATCTAGATCGTTTCGATACATTTACATGGTACATTTCTTACACATTTAAGAATGAAACATAGATTTTCATTTTGATAGAAACGAACAGAAACAGAAGTTGGTGTAATTTGCATATAACAAACTCGACATAACTGCTAAATTTTTATACATTAATCAAATAATTTTATAACATTACACGGACTTCGCTCTATACGTTACGGGCTCAAACTGAAATATCCTCATCTCCACCTGAAGATGCAAAATTGGATGATAAAATCGCTTTCACTGTTGTAAGAGTACCTGTTATCTGTCACGATTGTACTGGGTATGACGTCACTCTAGGCTAGCGATTCCGAAATTGCCGCTAAGGTATCCGGAAATATCATCGTCACTTTCCGTACAGGTGTGTTCTTTGAGAACTTTATGGTCTTATTGACAGGTAATCACTCGGTATTTTTCATCAATAACTATCCAATTTGTATAAGCTGGCGAATTATATTCTAACGTTAAAACGGAAAATCGTCAATCAATGGGCCTTTAAAGAATTCCAACTGTAGCTGGCATAATTGAGATGGTATTACATCTTTATATAAAGAATTCTTGTGTCAGACTTAAAAAGCATAGATTTGCCACTTTAGTATAAGTTAGTGTTTATTAAGTCAAATCGTAACAATAAAGAGACCCTAAGGGAGCGAGCGGAAGCGAGCGACCGGGGTTTCTAAATTGTTAAAATTTAACTTACTTAGTGTTTGACCGCATTTGACCTTTTGCATAGCCACCGACATGTATTGTGGGCGGAGCTAAAATAAATGCTTTTTATAAAGAGCGAACTCTCAATAATTATGTGATTTCAGTAGTTAGTTTTAATAAAAAAGAAAGACGTTTATTTGAAAATCTGAGAGTTTCGATTGGTGGGCAAATGGGGTCAAACACTAAGGATCATTGTAAATATTTGGTTGGGAAATCCTCGTAAAAATCTACTTCGTTAATAATAAGCAGTACACAAAAGATCTATGGACACTAAAACATTTAACATGCAAAATAAACATTCATTGTTACAACATATATGTACGACAGAAAGCAAAATCGATTGTTTAACGTTAAAAGCGTATTAAACATATATTCTAACATGACTCACGATTGTGTGTCTATATACAAAGAGTAGAAAATTTATGTTATATTAAACCATAAAGAACGAGGGAACCGATAGGTTGTAAACATGGCGTCATATTGCGCCGCCTGACGTTAAATGAGCGTAGAAAATTACGCTTTGCAATCGTTCACGTTTTTTAATATCCGGTCATGTTAGAATCGAAATAACATCATTTTCAGTTTTGTACTGATGGGCAGTTATTAACCACTCAGGCCTCTGGCCTTCGTGGCTAATATTGCTTATCACTACTCCGAATTATTGTTTATTAAATGAACACCGCTGGAACGGATGTTATTTCAGAAGTATGTAACGCTTATTATATCATGAGCGCCGTTTATAAACAACACTTGTAAGCTTTATATATTTAATACATGATACAAGTGTAACAGCAATATACTAACAGTAGTATATAAAAGGAGAATTACAGCGCAGTTTGAAAAATGTTTATGTGTCTTCCCTCTTTCATTCGGGAAGACACATAAACATAAAATCCAATCCACACTGTAATTCTCCTTTTATATACTACTCTTATAAACTTAATCCACACCTGTCATTTTTATATACTAATATCAATACACTTTCTGTACAGAGAAGGCGGAAGTGAAAGCGAAAGTGAATCAATATTGGAAAACTACATCTATTTTTATACCAGTAAATATTTACATCCGTTTACCAATAGTTCACTTAGCGCAAGCGACGGAGCAGAGCTCCTTAGCGAAGGCGGAAGCGAGTTTACATAAAGTTATTAGAAACTTGAATTACATCCCTTTATATGTTAAATCATAAAAAACAATCTGAAATGGCAACACTTGACATCAAGTCTTCAAGAAAATCAGTCAGATTGGTAGGTAATTCATAAATTTTAGGTTAAGAATAAAACAAGGTTACGTGATCGTCAGGTTAAAATTGTGCGTGGCATTCCCTGTTTGATATTATTTTTGTTTTTATTTTTATTCAAATTTAAAACACTTTTAATAGTGTTATCGGAAATTGTTTGATATATAAGTAATCGTTTTTTATTATACTAGTGTCTGAATGTCGTTCTAGTCTGGCTTAGGCATTGTGTATGACTCTATCCGCTGTCGATGGAAGATAGTGTTCGGAAAAAGCTTGCCGTTTGTAGATTCATGCTTGGGTTTGTGTACACTGAAAAGAATTCTTTACCGAGCATGGTTTACAGAATGCTTGCCTTACCTCTGATTTGTCTCTAGTTTCGAAGGTTTCGGGAGGTAATCAAATGGGGTTAAAGGTGATCAAAGGTGAGCTAATAACTGGACAGGATAGCTTCCGGGCGGAAAGCTTAAGAAAGGTGCCGAAGCCATAAACCACGGGCCGGGGTGCACACAAATAAAGAATTCCTCGGCCCCAAGGTGAAGGATTAGGCGGCAGGAGGATTTTGCAATTTTTTTCCAGCACAGACAGAAAAGTTTAATTAAAATAAGTTATAATTGTTTGTTCATTTTCTTTTTGATTGTTAGGGTTTAATATTTTATACAATATATCATACAATGGTACTTTGTTTTGTAGTAAATGTATAAAAAATAAACAATAGTATCCACATAGTGTACTTTGTCTATCCTGATATTCAATACTGTTGTACTTGATATTTGGAATATATTTAATAATTTCATTTGGTGGGACTAACCCAAACGAATCAAAGTAAAATAACCCCACATAACACACCCAATGCGTACCAGGTCCAACAGAGTCATCTAAATTTATTATCCCACATTCATCTTGCTTTTGCTTTCGGTATGGAGTCCCTAAAGGATTTTAATTATTTCTACTAAAAACACCTCTAAAATGTTTAATCCTTAGTTGTTTAACCCAAGCTAAGATATCAAAGTTAGAAAGGGGTTTATTCTGAAATTTTTTATTTTTTTTTTAGTATAGGAATTCGTCTGTATGGCACTCGTTGAGTGTCGATTTGTAAGCCTTTACCACTCAATAAAGATGTAATAAGTGGTATACCCAAGCTTGCGGCAAGCATACCAAGAAACCCACCATCTTGTTTTTGTTTTTGTGTTAGTTTTATTCTGTTTGTTTTCATTAACTGTCTCTGTTGCCCGGATGTTAAATATGGATGAATTTCTTTCTTTTTATTGTTCGCAACTTGAATCATACCATTACCTAATATTTTTGATACACCAGTACTCGCTAGTCCAGAAAGGGCACCAACCCCCAGTGGGGCTAATACTTTGGGCGCAAATTTAGTAACAATCGGTAAAATCGATTTAGTCAAAAGGCCAGCCAATGCCCCAAGAAAACCCCCGTTTTGTGACTGAGCTCTCATTTGGGTAGGAGATATTTTAATATCTACACCAGTATTTTTTGTTTTAGCCTTATTTATATTATTAACCTGCCTTTGCGTCAATAACAAAGGAAAGCTACCAGTTAATTGATTTTTACTTAATCTAAAAGTGTGCGGACATTTATCTTCATACGCCTTTGCAAGTTTTTTCCTTTGTCCATTAGATAAATTAACCTTGTATTCTATTAAATTTGCCATTTATATATTATATTAAAATATAATTTAAACAATAACTAATTCATTACCAACAACATTTAATTGTATAGTTTCTTTATACATAACAATTGCATACACTCTGATATTAGCGGCTGGTGGGATGTTTAGTTTCATTTTTAGTGTAATATGTTTAGGGTCTACAGAAATTTCTTCTTTTTTGAATTCTAAATTAAAATGAATAAGTCCAAATAAGTTTTTAAAATTTGATGTGTTTAAAAGACTTCCTGTATTTTTATCATTTTGTTTATGGAAATAACTTATAACATCATCAAAAACTCTTGCAATACTTGTGTATTCTGTTTCGGGGTAAAAAACACCATTCCCAACTTCAAGCCGACAAGAATTCATGGTACAATTATTATTAGCTGCATTTACCTTAAACGTGTCAAGTAGGTACGGATTGTGTTCCTGTGAATTACTTTTGTCGGACCGTTGTAAATAAACAAATACATGTTTAGGGTTTGACACACCAGCTGTTAATCTAAAGTCTATATCAGTTTGTTGTGTGTCTTGTGATTGTGTAACCATTTCCCGGAGATATTTCCATTGTTTTGTAACCATGTATGATTCAGAAACGAGAGTCATACCATCAGTGTTAAATACCATTCTTGGAACCCATAGTGTTAACTTTGTGATGATAACCCGAGCTGCATCAGCACCACCGGCTCTGAAAATTAATTCATCATCTTCTGTTAATTGAAGGGTGATTTGTATTTGACTTGGGGGCAACATATTAGTTTCTAAACCCTCGAAAAAGGAATAATTACTTAATGGAATTTTCGCGTTTATTTCATTTCTACCTTGAATTAGCGCTTTTCTACTCGCAAACCCTTTATTAAATCCAACTTGGTCGTCCCTGCCTTCTGCAACAGCGCTGGTATCTAGATAAAAAAATTCATTTGTTCCTGTTGATTCTACATAGTCTTTTGATAACCCAATCAAATTCTTAACATTTGCCACTTTGTATAAGTTATTACAATCATAAATAATTTTCCCATTTTGTTTTATTAAAAGTTGATTAATTAATGAAGCCGCATTATTAATTAAAGCAATTTGATCTGCATTACCATAAGCTCCCCCATCCGCAAGTTTAGTAACATTAAAGCTAACCTCAAAATAACCATTAAACCAATCAAAATAGGATGATCTATCATTTATTGTAAAGTGGTAACCGCTTTTTTGTTGTTTAACATTGTTTCCAAGTACAGATATTAGGGGTGTATCCAGCTGAATTGGTGTCATTTCATATCTTTCACAATGCTTTTTACTTCTAAACATTTATAATTTATATATTTTTTTTTTATGCAGCAATCTAATAGCTCTTGTATTAATATCTAAAGATTTCCTCATACCCGACCCAGATAATAATCTGTTAACTCTCATATTTATATTATTTTCATTATTCATTTCATCCATTTTTTTAAGTTCCTTTATAATCATTTCCCCTTGGGGCTTGGATTGATTTTTGCGGCCCTTTAATACATTTCTGATTTTATCTGCAGCTAAATTACCAACCTCTGTCCCAATCTTTTTTGTTCCACTCTCTAACGCTTGTTTTCCCGCTGTTTCTAGGGCTTTTTTAGCTACATCTTTAACAGAAGACGAAAATATTTTCTGCCCGACCGAAGCCAATGTATCTAACATACCCAACCCCACCTCGGATTGTAACTCCGTTTCCTCGGCCTGAGACGAATACGGAGTCTGTAAAGACCCATCCCAAGGATCAATATATATATATACGTTCCTTTATTTTCATCATAAACTTTTTTATACACCATTCTATATTATTTCTTTTAAAATTAATGTGAAACTTGTATCAATCCCATTCAAATTTATTATTCTTCCGAAAACATCTGTTAGATATATTTTTATTGAATTAATTATGCTTTTATTAATTTCAGAGTAACCCACTCTGTTTGGTTCTTTTGTGAATGGATAAGCTCTTGTTAAATCTGCAGTGCTAAGGGCATACAAAACATCACCAAAATTACCATCAACAAGCGAGTTGTCAATTAAATCACAATGAATATATATTGTGTCTACAGAGTTTGTTATATTTGGTGACAACAAACCCCATTCTGATTTTCTTATGGCTTTTTGCTCAAATCCAAGCAATTTATGAAAATTAGACAGTCTTAGATCTAATAAAAAACCATCATGAACTGAAATTAATATTTTAAAGCTACTAAGATCAAACTCTAAACTCAGGGGTGCAATAGATAAATCACCATTAAAGTCACCATTAGCCAACAGGGTTTCTTCGATGTAATCATTAATATCAGTGTAACTATAAGAACCATTTTGAAAAATAATATCCTTCCATTCCTTTCCATTATTATATCGAATGCGTTTATTATTATATTCATCACTTATATTATGCCATGAATAAGTCATAGTGTTTATACTATCTAAACCAACAACATATCGTTTATTTTTATCTAAAACCAGAGGTCGGTTAAATCTTACTATGAAGTTACTTGGGGTATTATTTTGATCATTTGTCCTGGCTACTTCTGAACTTAATACTATTTTTTGTTCCATTTATATCTATGTGAAATATTTTTATATATTGACTCATGAACTTCTTGTGTTATTTTCCCCAATTTTAATAATTCGTCTATAATGTTTATTCCCTGGTTCTTTAGTTGTTGATTATTATTTCCAGCATCAATGGAACCACAAATGAGTTCTAGGTCATTCATTAGTTTATCTGGATCACAAGGACATACACTATTCAATCCCCTACCTCGTATTACATTTTTAAATTTCATGGACCTTTTATTAATAGGTAAGCCCGATTTTTCAGTTAATTCTTTAAATAGTTCCATAGATAAAACCGAATGCTTCTTATTTCTATTATATCTCTTATCAATAAGGTCAATTAGATCATCATCAACCTTAGTATTCATTACTTCTGCTCCCGTGGTTTGATCTTTTGCGACTAATTTGTTTTGGCCATAAAGTTTATTTAAGTGAATAACTAGATTACCATATTGTCCGTTTGCTGTACCTATTAAAGGTTTAACTTGATAGCCTCGACCCCAAGGGAGATGTTTAGTCATTCCCTGTCCATATGTACTAGCCATATCAAGAAATCCCCTTAACCGACCTTTGTACTTTATGAGTTCGTTTCGTTTCTCTTTTATTTGCTCTACTTCTTTTTTTTATTGGAATCTTTTGATTTACCAACTACTGAGCCATTTGGCTTTTTAATATTTTTAGTAACATCATCTATTGTTCCTTGAAGTGTCTCTCGGTCGATTTTATCAGGATCAGATTTATCTGCAGTAAAAAAATTAAACATTTCAGACGGTTTGTAATATTTGTATTCTTCTAAAACATTATCATCTATATCAGTATCTAAATTTACTTTTGGTATTTTCGGTCTTGCTCCTAATTCTTTTTCATAGCCTTCAAACAATTTATTGATATCTTCTTCTGGTAAGGCCTGTGGGGCCTCAACTGTTTCAAACGGAGTAGGTAATAATGACGGAGGTAGTGTTAAACCTTCAGGTACTTCTAATAACTTTGCTGCTTCTGCTTCTTCTATCTTTTTTACAAATTCTCTTGGGAGTAATGCCAATTGTTCTTTAATTCCAGGTAATGCTTTTAACATCTCGAGCGAAGCCCTCGACTGATCCGTCAATGTTTCTTTTTGGCTTTCTATTTCTTTTGTGATTGGTTTATAAATCTCGTTGTACATATCTTGACTGGATGCTTTTCTTATTTTATATTCTATAATCTTATCACGAACAGGTTTCATTTTTTCATCTGCTTTTTCCCTCTTTTCTCTGATTTCTTTCATTTTTGATAACATCTATATAATATAAAAAGATAATGTTCCTTAATGTTCCTTAATGTTCCTTAATGTCTTATAATGTCCATAAGGAATAGTTTGTATCCCATTGTCTAGAATGTATCTTTTATTATCATAACAAGAAAGGCTGTATTTAGATATTTGAAAACTTTTTAATTCATGTTTATTAGACCTTATTGTTTTCATACTATGAGTCTTTTGTAGGGTGTTGAATAAAGCATTGCGATAATCTTCAAAAAACATTTTCTTTTTTACAACACCTTTTGTTATACCTTTACATTTCTTGACCGTTTTTTCCCCAAGGGTATAAGAATACATCTTGCTTCTTAATCCAACAAACTCTGTTATTGGGGTTTCAGCAGCTTCATCTTTCATCTTTCCTATTACTTTCTTGTTTTCATCAAAATAAAACAGACTTTCTTTGGGATAATCACTATTGTCAAACAAATCACGATCTTTATCTAAATCTTCATAAACATCATTTGTTTTTATTTCATAACAAAGGCTATCCGTGTCTGTAAACAAAAGGCTCACGTCAGAGCAGGCATACTTCTTTAAAATATAGTTGTAATGAAAGTCATACATAAGATATTTACTTAACTCAAGAATGGTCATCCCAACATAACAGGGTCGATTAAGAATAAGTTGCTCCTTTACTTTATTTACGGCAAATAAGTTATCATTAAACATTTTTGCGGAAACGAAAGTAGCCTTTGCTGCATGCTTTTCTAAAACCTTTTCATCATGTGTAAGTAATACATTTGCTCTTTTTCTGAGATTTTCCATTGTTTTCCCAAACACAGAATTATTCATTAATTTGAAGAAATCCTTTTCAAATGCATTTTTGGCTTGACTTCTTTTTTGTGTATTAAAAGCTCGTTTTGGGGAGGCTGCGTTTTTGGTACGTGGCATTCCCTGTTTGATATTATTTTTGTTTTAAAAGCAATATACCCGGCCAACCAAGGGCTTTCATTAAACTCCAAGACTCTATGTATTTTGGTTACTTTCATTCCAAGACTAAGATATAGCTTAAGATTCCTAGCATGCAGCACATATTTTTCTTTGTTAAACAAAGTTGGAATTAATTTTGTTGTTTTATCACTACTTAAATTGAATCTTTGTTTTAACTTTTTACAATAGTCTGATAACCATTCGTCCTTTACAATTAATTTCTCTGGGGCTAGGGGGTAATCAGAATGCAAATCATGCAATTCTTCTGGATATTCAATATCACATTCAACAAAATAGCCTCGCCCGGAGGTTTCTTGTTTATTGATAATTTTTTTTAAGACGCTAAGCGCAAGCGACGGATCTTTGATCCTAGCGTCGTCGCCCTTGGCTAAACTTATGTTATGTACCCATTTAAATCCCCCATAAGGGAGTGGTTGACTCATCCCCCACCCGTAAAGATTATTTGCATCAAGATACATAATGTATTTGTTTACTCCGTTTAAGGAGCTTTGCTCCGCGGCCTCTGGCCTTCCACTAGATTTAAGGAGCTTTGCTCCGCGGCCTTTGACCTTATCCATATCCGAATCTAAAGATGTGTTTATATACTTATTATTTGCCTTTGAGTGTCTATTTGCAATATAACTTATTCCTCCTCTTAATCCCTTTTCAATCATTAAATGCATATCAATATCTGTAATTAATTCTAATTTTATTTCTGTCATTTTTAAACATGCATCCCACGCAAGTCCTGGACTGCTAAAGTAATGGCATGGATCGAGTTTATAATACTCAATGCAGGTTTTCTTAAAGTTTTCAAAGACATCTGCTAAAAGAAGTACATCTGTTTTAAGGTAAAGATCATGATAATCTCCAAGAGATTTACAGTTAAATGCTTGCCATACATTTTGTGCATGTTTATAGTCATCATCGGAAATCCCTTCATCTGTTAATAGAGAATAAAATTCTTCCTTAGGGGGTAATATGGTTTCTTTAAATTTTTCAAAAGAATCCATGTAATCATATGGATAAACACCTTTTCTTTTAAGCAAAGCGACGGGACTCAGGATCGGAGATCCGTCGCTTGCGCTCTGTCCCTTAACTAAATTAAATAACTGTTCTTTAAGGTGCTTTGCACCGCCGCTTGCGCTAAAGCATTCCTTGGTGTAAATAAAGGAATCATCAGGTAAATTATTTACCAAGTTGGATAGAGATTGATTAAGAAACTGCAAACTATCTATAAAAACCAAATTACTTATCATAAATGCCATGTATTTTTCCATATTGTTAGGAATTACATTAATATTTCGTTTAAATTTACCTATTTCTTGCATTATTAAATGACTATCATATCCCCGTAAGTTATGAAACACAACTGGTATCTTTTTTGTTAATCTGTATATTTGATTACATTTGTTATGTGCAGATCCTCTGTATTTTCCTGTTACATGACAGTGATCTCTTACAGGATAATTATATTCTAAATCATACGGAGTACAAAGGGTAGAGTTATAATCTTTTTTACAAATATGACAAGATGTAGCTGCTTTGAATTCTTGTTGTTCTTTTTTAGTTATTATCATTTCCTTATTAAAGTGTTCCTTAAATATTCCCTCACAATACTCTTCCTCCTTTAACATTTGTTCAATAAACTTATAAATAACATTCTCTGCTCCATTTCCTCGAGCATAGCCTCGGTACACTTGTACTGGTTTGCTAAAACTATTATCATAAGTACAAACTAACTTATATCCATATCCGCAAGCTATATGATGTTGGTAAGCCACAGTTGATTTACCTAACTCTTCATCTATTGGTTTTGTTATTGACACGGAATCAGCATAAATAACAAAAGGAGCCTTTAATTGTTTGTGGTAGTTTTTATATTGTAATATACTATTTCTAGGTTGGGGTATACAAACCTTTTGCACTCCATTAATAGCTAAACAGACTTCTGTATGTTTATTAAGAATTTCATTTGATGAAAAGTGTTGAATACAGTATTTACAAAAATACTTTGGGTTATTTTGTTTTGTTTGTGAATGCATTAATTTATTGAAATCCTTTATCCACACATAATGATTAATATTTTCTTTCTCATCTACTCCGTTTCCTCGAGTGAAGCCCTCGCCTTCTACTAATAGTAAATCACAAGTACCGTTTTTAGGCTCTATCCTTTTTGAGATATATAGGGGATAAATAGGACTTGTTTCATCTTCTAAATCAACCCCAAATATGTTAAAACGTATGTCGTTCATTTCTTCGATTTTTGGAACATCTTTTAATTTTACTGGAAAAGTAATATTTTGGTAATTAAGTTGATCTTTATAACTCTTATACTTGGTTATTCTTTGTGGGTCTTTTTGTACAGGGAATGTGTATGCTAAATGACACCAACGGAAACATTCCTTATCGTTTTCATTCTTAATGTTAATTAGCCCCTTCTTATTGTTAATAATCTCGGGTAATGGTAAATAAAAAGAACCTCTGAGTGGTTTGTATTTAGTTATGGTTATCCGGTGTGCTTTAACTTTTTCTATAACCCAACCAGAACCCAGTGAAATCCATTCAGTAATTGTGTTAAGAAGTTCGTTACTTATATCGTCTAGTGTATTTATGATTTCATTTGAATTAGTAATTGTTTTCGCTTTTGATTTAAAATAAGCAGTTTGTGACTTATCATCCGTTGGTTTAATAAAGTTTATTTCTAATGCTACATTTATTTTTATACCGTAATTGTTTATTATTTCACTTAAAAATATTGAAATCGGGTTTGTTATCTTTTTTTAATTGTATTTTAGGATCATGATCGTTTATTATATCTATCTCATATTCGGAATATGCATCACATTTTGATATTTTAACTGGTCTCATGATTATGTTAGTATCTAAAGATTTCATCTATATAATAGGAAAATATAAAATATCTTTAAGTTAATTAACACGCATATTTAAAATTATAACGTTTTCCATTCTTTTTAGAAAGGGCTGTCTTTACATTATTTGTTCCTTCGCAACACATTTTTATTTGACCTGCGTTAACTTCTAGGTCTTTTTGTGCTTCGTACATGCTTTTATATTCCTTGATACAATCATTGCCCAAATCTTTAGCAATAACAGGCTTTGGTTTTCGGCGTTGTTTCCGTGCTTTTTCTTCAAATTGAAATTGTTTTAATTCCTCGTTTTCATTAAAAAATAATGTAATGTTATTAAGTACGTCTGCCATATCATCTTTAAGTAATAAGCATAATCTGGAATAACTTAATTTTTTAATTCTTGCATCAATATATTCCTTATTCTTTAATATACGTTTTAAAATATTTTCTTTAGCATCATAACCACCGGGAAATATTTTTATCATTGATTGAGTTTCATATGCTCTTCCCATTATTGATCCTAAACTTATTATACTCATTTTATATTCCTTTAAGTTAAATAAAAAAATAAAAAAGAACGCACCCTGCGGCTTAAACACATCCATAAATAGTTACCTGAATGTTTTTAACATTGGAACCTTGTATGTGTATCACATCGTTTGAATGGAATTTTCCTACATAATTCACACTTACTAATTCGTTTTTTCGATTGTTTTTTGCTTTATAACCTTGCTTAACTAAACTATTCTGTGTGATTTTCAACATAACATCTCCCTTGTCAGATTTAAAAGCGTCTGCTAAAACTATTAAAGTACAGTCTTGCTCTACGGTGATATTTGGTCCGTTTGTTTTAAAACCCTGTTTGGGTAAATCCGCAACCCATCTATATAACCCGCTGTCTGTACCTTCAGTTCTGTATGTTAAAAATAACGGAGGTCTTTTTATATGTTTTTTTATTTTATTTGTTTTCTCATTTATGTTATTAAATAGTCCCATTTATATAAATATATTTGTAAAAGAAGCTCATAATTCCCGAGAATAAGTAAATTTAACATAACTACCTTCTTTAATAGTAAACCGTGTGTTTGAATCATGTGTTTCTAGACAAATTATAAATGATGTATTGAATGAAAATTTTTGTTTGATTTCCATTTTAAAGATGTTCTGCGTCAAATTATTAGCATAACTTGTAATACTACCTAACTTTTCATCTTCTCCCATATTAATTGAAATGATTGAATGATTCCTCCATAAATAAGTTCAGTTATCAATTTTATTTTAATGTAGTAATTTCCGGGCTTTATAATTCGGAAACCGTCTACATCTCCAAGTTTTTTCGTATCAAATTTATGGTTCAATTGTATATAATCTTTGTAATTCACAGCAGTTGAAGTGCTAAGCCAAAAAAATGAAAATAAGTCAGAAGATTTAACTTTCTGGCGGAATGTATCATTGAGTCCATATGATGTAGCAAATCCGATAGATGCAGACCGAATAGTAACCTCTTGTTCTCTATTGTTGTATAATTCAAAAAGAGGGACTTCATATACTACCACTTCAAGTTTAGATAATTTGCTTAATACATCTAGTATTGTTTCACCTAAATCATCAGCTCGTTTTGTTGCGACTTCTTTAAAACTTTTTAATTGGCCATCCGTGCCATCTATTCTTTTTTCCTGATCATCAATCCGGTCGTTATTTGATTTAATTGAATCTCCTTGTGTAAGTAAATCATCAACTACAAGATCTAGCTTGTTTTCTATTTCTTGAATTTTTTGATTACATGTAGCAATATTTTTTGTTAATGTATCTGTTAGTTTAACTAAATCATTATATTGTTCAGTATGTTGATCGGTCATGTTTTTCATTGCGGTTTGAAATGCTTCCTTTAAAGTTTGTAATTTTGTACCATGTTCATCACCTCTTTGTGAAGCTGACTTTTCGATTTCACTTTTGGCTTCAGAGAGTTGACGTCCGAGTTCAGTTTTATATTCAGCAAATTTGCTTAAAAAATTATTTAATAAGTCGAAATTCCTTTTCTTTGTATCCTCATCAAGTTTGTTTATTTCTGTCTTGATTTCTAACTGATACATTTTTTGTAATTTTTTCTCAGCTTCACTTAACTTTTCCTTGAGTTCTTCATGTTTTATCATGTTTGCTTTCAGTTCCTTTACTTGATTATGTACAATTTCAAGGTATTGTCTAAATACTTTTTTGATGTCATCATCTGTTGTATCGGATTTCTCTTCAAGTTGTTTCATTGTTTCCGACAATACCTGCATTTCTTTCTCAATTTTATCTTGTAACTCAATTATTACTTTTCCGTTGGCTTTTATGTTTTTTGTTAATTGTTCAATATTATCACTTTCTGTTTCCAGTGTTTGTTTTATGGTTTTAATATCTTTAAGATCATAGTCTTCTATTACGCTTTGAATTTTCCTAAAGAGAAATCTCCTTGTTATAGCATTGCTGGGTTTATCAGGGTTTCCAAGATTTATTATTTCATTACCACCCATATCTAACGATCTGTTCATTTTATTATCAAGTTCCTTATTTTTGTGAAGATACGATTGCATTTCCCTTTTGACTTCTTTAAATTGTTTTCTAGTAGCATAATTTGTTAGAATTATTCCAAAATTGACTTTAGATACAGACTGATCATTTTGACGGTTTTTGGTGTTGTTAAATATTCCCATTTATATAAATATAGATGAAAATTCCTAATTATGATGGCGTCTCTCAATACGATGATAAGTTTAAGCAGTTACATTCTTTCATGCCAGATTCGTGTTTTAGAATGCTTATTTGCGGAAACAGCGGTTCTAGTAAAACAAATGTATTAATTCACATACTCAGAAAGCCATTAATATATTTTGATAAACTTTATTTATACTCTAAAAACTTGGAACAGAAAAAATATCAAGATTTAATAGAACGTTTCACGGAAATTGCAAGAAAAATAAAGCAACCTTTGGATGATATTTTGGAGGTTTCAAATGATGATATTATTGACTTGGATGAGATTGAATCAGGGATTGAAGCCGGAGAATCCGGGGATTCCCAAAAGGTGGTTATTTTTGATGATTACATTTGTGAAGGAAACCAAAACAATATAATAAAATACTTTATCGGGGGTAGGCATAAAAATTGTTGTGTAATATATTTAAGTCAATCTTATTACAAAACTCCAAAAGATATAAGACTTAATTGTTCTCATTACATTCTATTTGAAAGTCCAAATAAAAATGAAAACGATATGATAGCAAGAGAGCAAAATATCACCAAAACAGCATTCCAAGAAGCAATAAAGAAACAGTACGACTTTCTGTATTTAGATAAACCAAAGAAAACAGTATCAAAAAACTTTGATGAAAATATTTATATATGATATAAGAAATGATTTACTGTGTTAAAGAACGAAAATATACAAAAGATATCAACCCAAAACGTGTTATAACAAAGAATAATAAACACATGATAAAGGCTACTTGTGAATCTTGTGGTATTACAAAAACAATGTTTGTTAAATCTGGGGGTAATCTAGACCTACATAAAGCTATGTTACCCCTTTTACCCAAAAAAGGATTAACCTTACCAGGATATAATTATTGTGGTCCGGGAAACCCTTTAGATAGCGGAGCACCTGTAAATGAATTAGATGCAGTATGTATGGACCATGATTATTGTTATGATAGTAACATGAGTAAAAGTGATTGCGATAAAAACATGTTAGCAAATTTAAAGAACACCAAATCAAAATCATTTGGAGAAAAAATCGCAAAACACTTAGTTGTTAAACCAGCAATAGCCACAAAATATAAACTTGGACTTGGACCTCAAAAAAACGGAAAAAGGGGGAGAAGGTAAGAACCCAATCCCCCAAAATATCTACAAAACCAACAACCTGGACTGATAAATTAGCAGAAGAATTACATAAGCCAATTAAACGCAAATTTAAAACACGTCGGGTTATTGTTACAGATATCAATGATACGTGGTCAGCGGATTTAGTTGATATGCAATCTTTTGCTAGGTATAATAAAGGTGTGAAGTATTTATTAACAATAATTTATGTATTTAGTAAATATGCTTGGGTTATACCTTTAAAAGATAAAACAGGAAAGTCAGTAACAGAAGCGTTTGCAGGGGTTGTTGGACAAAGGCATCCAAATAACTTATGGGTAGATGAGGGTACGGAATTCTTCAACAAGATATTTAAGAAATTTCTTGAGGATAATAAAATAAACATTTATCACACTTTTAACTTTGGTAAAGCTGTAGTGGTAGAGCGATTTAACAGAACATTAAAACAAATCATGTGGAAATATTTCACCGCAAATAATACAAACACTTATCTGGACAAGTTACCAGATATGGTTAATAAATATAATAACACAAAGCATAACAGCATAAAAATAACACCAAATGAAGCAAGCATGTCAGAAAATAAAGGCAAAGTTTATTTTAATTTGTATGGCCCTTTGGGTAAGTCATCCACTAAACCAAAGTATAAAATTGGGGATAAAGTAAGAATCAGTAAGCTTAAACGTCATTTTGAAAAAGGATATACACCAAACTGGACAGAAGAAATATTTGTTATTCACGAAATTCTTAATACCAATCCAATTACATACAGAATAAAAGATATCAATCAAAAGGAAATCAAAGGTACATTTTATGAACAAGAACTAAGTAAAGCCAAGCAAGAAATATTTCGAATTGAGAAAATTATAAAACGTGACTATAAAAAACAACAAGCACTAGTGAAATGGAAAGGTTATTCAAATGATTTTAACACTTGGATAAAATTTTCAGATATAATATAAACTAAATATATAATGGATAAAACAATCAAGACTGTAGATGAATTGATAATTCATTTAAAAAAACTCGGGGCAGCTTACAGAAAAAGTTATAAACTATGCGGAAGAGTAAACACCGCTTTACAAGTAACTGCCGGTCTAATCGGTTGTTCTGCTTTGTTAGCATTGGTTCCAGCTATATTTGTTACGTTCGTTGGGGCTGTTCCACCAGCTGTTACAGTTTTGTTAAATAAATTGAAAATATCAGAAAAGAAAAGTATTTTGAAAGTTCATCATCATAAAATAAAACAAATTCTAAGCCAAGTACGTATTGAAAGTGTAGAGGGTGTTGAAGAAACTAAAGTTATATCAAATGCTTTCACTGAACTAATGAAAATGCAAAAGAAAAAAACTTATACAACACCTTTTGAAACGTATATGAAAGAATATAAATTAAATGGATATGAATAATTTTGATATTAACATATAAAATGACAGGTGTGGATTAAGTTTATACAAATAGAGTAGTATATAAAAGGAGAATTACAGTGTGGATTGGATTTTATGTTTATGTGTCGAATGAAAGAGGGAAGACACCTAAACATTTTTCCAACTGCGCTGTAATTCTCCTTTTATATACTACTACTAACTCAAGTGAACAGAACATGCATGATATATTTGGAATGGATACTAACTCATGTGTGTACTATATAGTAGTTATGTCCCTTGTCACATGTAAAGCCTAATTTCACAATAATGCTGTAATATGATATTGATACATGCCATGCATACATGCCATGACAAAAGTCATGCTGTTGAATCCACAATACGATACATACTATTTAAAGCAACAGTAAGAAGTACATTACCTAATACGCATCAATACCTAAAATGATATTGCTCATATTCATATATAGATCAAATATCTTCGATATAAATATATTAGTAATCACAAATATCTAAAAAAACCTCTTCAACAAGTAGCAATGCATGCTTGCTGTAACACATATTTTGATTATATTTATTAAACAAATGTAATTGATATCTGTTAAGGAATATTAATAGGTTTTATTATATGCGTCTACATTCTACTTCACTCATTTTTATATTTCCATTGTAAAACTCATATGGCAGAAAATTTTAATTTAACGCTTAAACCTCAGTAGACTTAACATGGTTTATTGCCTTGATGCATTTTCGTTTGGAAACCCATTCCTAAAGTGTTCTTCCATATGACATTTGTATCACTAGATCATTTTGAAATTTCTGTAACGGAAATATCTACCCACTTTCTTCATGAATGCATGACTTTCGTGCATCGAGCTAAAATCAAGTTGGCAGAAATATGAAGGGCTGATAACTAAATAAAGAAGTTTTGTTTATTGTTAAGTGATACGAGTAGGCTACCTTGAATATCTATAAAAACAATGAACAGTGTCTTACATAGAACTGATGTTTTCTTCGTCTCTTCTTTTTGTATCTGTTGCGAAGGTTGATCAGTCTGAAATTTAAATCGTCATATAGTATTTCCTGTCGATTAGAAATTATATGTGTCACTTAACTAAAGAAACGGATACTTAAACGCAGTTACGACACATTTGGTGCCAGCATAGATTGAATCTGCGGATCACATTTATTTTGATTCCGAACTGAATTCATATTTTCTATTAACCCTATAATATTTCTACATATACTTAATATATTCTGTTTCTTACTGATTTCTGATTCGGCCATCAAATGCTATTTTATGTTTTTATACTGACACACTAGAAACGCTAATTTTTGAAGGTCAGAATCAATGGAGGAACATTTCGAAAAAATGGTTGTAGTTCTAAACTCGTACCTTAAATTGTAAATAGCTGCATTAAAATATACAGCTGCGTTATTTGAAGCACAAGCAAAAGCATTCACTGCATATGTTTACACATACACTATAGTGACGAAAACGAATGCATGTTACGTTATACATATATTTGTTAAAGAATTATTTCTGATAATTCGATATTTGTTTCAGTTATGAGTAGAAACCCAAAGAGAGCACAGGCTCTTCAAGAATAAATACTTGATTATTTTGTTTGAAGACGATTTCAGAACAATGTTCCTACAATATGATGTTTGTGTTTCTACACCACAATGTGTGTATGACAAGCAGTATCATACACATATTATTTACTGGTATACTAGTATTCTTTTGTTGCTTAGCAGCAGAAAAATATGTATTTTACATTTCAGTTGCTTTTATGAACTTTTAAGTTCTTTATTTCCTTGTGATCATATTGCATCAACTAAACTTACACATTTTTTAATCCGTGTTGACTATGTCTGCATTAATTTTCCTCTAAACTAACAGTATATTTAACCGGTTATGTGCCGCAAAATGCCTGACTACATGTATAAAATGTTGCTTCATGAATGAAAATTAAAGGGAACATAATCCAAAGCATTTAAGATTGTCTTCTGAAACAATACGCTATTAAAATATACAAAACATCGAAAAGTGTGATTACCTCCTTTGAACCAGTTTTTGCAGCCCTACACACATTTACGTAGTTCATATGTTATTCCAGAAATTACATAGAATAAGTGATAAAATGTATCTTTCGAACTTATATTGAGATTTCTATGCATTTAAAAAGCATGTTATAAAATGCCACATTAACGTTCGAGCTATATTATATACATGTCATTTTCGTAAGTTCATTTGAATATACTTTCAATCTTTATAGAAAACAAAAAGCATTTAAGATTGTCGTCTGAAACAATACGCTATTAAAATATACAAAACATCGAAAAGTGTGATTACTTCCTTTGAACCAGTTTTTGCAGCCCTTGACACATCTACGTAGTTCATATGTTATTCCAGAAATTACATAGAATAAGGGATAAAATGTATCTTTCGAACTTATATTGAGATTTCTATGCATTTAAAAAGCATGTTATAAAATGCCACATTAACGTTCGAGCTATATTATATTCATGTCATTTTCGTAAGTTCATTTGAATATACGTTCAATCTTTATAGAAAACAAAAACCGATTTTGTTAAGCATGTAATCACGAATTAAACAACAGGAATCAATTAAGCAAAATATTATAATAATAATAATAATAATAATAATAATAATAATAATAATAATAATAATAATATTTTTTATTTAATGAAGGTGATTCGTTCAGTTTGTGACATATCTTCCTATCTTAACTTCGTTTTGGGGGCATAAAAACTGTATACCGGTTTGTGTAAGAGTGTGACTTGTACATTCAAATCTATTAAGAATCCTATTTCCTTTAAAATTATATCGCAGCTGCGTAACAAAGACAATATAAACATTTTATTGACAAATACTTTGATACCTTGTACATTTGCCGTACTTCAGATGTATGAAGCCCAGCTTGAATTCCCGTCAAATTACCCTTTCCCAGGAGCCTTTTTTCTGTGTTCCTGTGAAATCGACAGGTTTTGCCTGTAAATACGTGAAATTAGTAATTTTCTATGTTGCCGTGAAAACCACAATTCACAGACAAACAGACAGACATTCTTTATTTTTCAATCAGTATGTACTTTTTCTAAGACGTCAATGTTTTCGTTACCCCATAGTTTGCAGTTGTAAGTCAGAATTGGTAATACAGTTTGATCAAATAACTTTAATTGTAAATCTACTGGCAAGTCGAGATTAAAAATGTCCTGCGTTTACGTATATTGCCATATCAACGACGACCATGTTTTTGACCATGGCCGATAATGAAATGATCATGTTTTGTCATCATAGCAATTGACGACATTGTACTGTCCATATTGTAACAGTGTTTGAACCATCGTTTATGAATATTGCCGTCAATGCTATAAATCGTCAATGATTATCATAGTCAGGATAAAAGACTGGATCACTGCCAGCTGTTTTATTGCGACTGTGTATTATTTTGGCATTGTTGATTGTTGAACATTTGATTTTTCTGTGTTTTTAGGACTACATTTTTTATGGTAGTGTTGAAAGATTACCCCGCCACAGCAAGCATGACCGTTTGTTTTACTACACATGTGTACAGTATCTACAGATCTTGAGTGATAACAAAAAAGTTCATTGTTGACCATGTAACTTTTTCTGGTGTAGATTGACTGTGATAATGATAAAAAAGAGAAAAAATGGACAGCTGATTGCTTGTTTTGTGGTGTAAAAGTAACCGAAAATGTGCAAAAGTCATGTATGTACTATATAATAAAGAAAGGAAAAATGATCTGTGCGACACCTTCTGGCAAAACATAAGTAAGTCTGCACATAGTATAATGTTGTTCTGAGTTAAGATAATGATGTTTTGAATTAAAAAGTCCGAGCAAATGGGTGTACATTTCTCTTTTACTGAATTTCCAGCATATACTCTAGCCGACACCAGTAAATCAATGGATACATTTGTTACACATTATGAGAGAAACACGTAAAAGTTTTGTAGTTATTGCAATGTTCTAGGGTCAGTGTAAATTGTCGTGCAAAATAGACTTCATGTTGCAAGTGTTTCACCAACAATATTGCTTGAACATAGTCACGTGTGCTTAAAAGGAATCTATATGCGATGTTTCATCCAATTTGAAAGCGTCAAGTGAAGAATCTGCATCAGAATGGTTGAGGAAGTGTTGAGTACAAAAAGGAAAGGTATCTTGATTTGTTGAATTTACATGAAAAAGAAGTACGTAAACTAATATGTTTTGTGTCCTAAGTCAGTGTCTCATGTTATTTTGCTTTGTATTCTTTTGAAAATTAACTTAGTTATCATAAAGAAAATTCAGGAAAGTCATTGTGAATATTTGGGTTCAAAGTAGTATTCCAATTTTTAAGTTCACAAATCAGACAACATGCACACAGCCAGTCAAGATTTTGATGTGAAAAATGAAATCTTTGTCATTCAATGTAATATTCGTTTAAGCTGTTTTCAGGAGACATTAAGACTCAGGAGACATTAAGACAATATACGGGGCCTTGCTGACAGGGTACAATACCTAAAGGTATCTCTTTGCGACAAAAATCACCATTTTTCAAACCTTTTGCTATTATGAGCTCCGGCAGCCATGCTGTGCAGTCAACCGTAACTATCTGAACAAATTAAAGACAGTTTAATGCCAAAATGGTTTATGCTAAGTTGTTTGACATTCCATGAAGTGGTTTATGAGAAGAGATTCGAAGCAATTGTGGACGAACGACGTACGACAGACATATGACCATACTTAAAGCTTTACCTGGTTAAATCAGGTAAGTTAAATAATCAACGTTTCATCGCAGTAGCTTCAAAACAAACAACAGAGCCATTATAATGGCATTATAATGCTCACGTACGAATCATTGCACTTCGAAAGGAGAAAGTAGGTCAAATATCATAATCAAGGTAAAACATAGGAATTTTGGAAATTAGTTTGAAAAATAAGTAGACAAAATTTCAATTCTCTAGCTTGAACACTAAACACTAGGCATAAGTTCAAAGGTCAATTTCAATTCAAAACTGTACATATGGTTCGAATTTCATTGCTGCAGCTTTAAAAACTGGATGGTAGGTCAGTTCAAATTGTACTGATGTAGCATCAAAAACACAAAATAGGTAAAAGTCAGTAAAGGTCAAAGTTTAAATCTGCATGCAAAACTATCCAAATAGTTCAAATGTCATTGTTATACCTTAAAAACAAGAGAGTAGGTCAGAAGGTCAAGAAACCCCGGGGCTGGTCCACCTTGGATCCAAGGGTAATGATATGATCAATAACAGTCAAGACCAACTTCACTATTTAATTCGCAAATCATAGAACTAATGATTTTCCCATTATTGTTGATAATAGATCTGAGTTTGACATTTGATCCCGTGACCAAGATATCAATTTATGGTTAAGATCAACATATCCACGAATTCTGATGATCCTATGCCCAATGGTTCTACAGTCATTGGACATAATATGTCTAACCTTGTACATTTATGGGCGTTGTCAATTATGACCCCGGGGCATAAGGCGAACAAACACTTCGTAGAGGACCACATAACATGCTCTGGCCCGAGTAGTTTCAGACAAGAAGATGTTTAAAGTTCTTCGATAAGACAATGCTACGTACCAAATATATCAGCTTTGGTCTTGTTGTTTTAGAGAAGATTTTTTAAGCTGTTCCAATAGAAGTCTGTATGAAAACCAGTGACCCAGTGGGATGATTTGAACAAACTTGATAGAAGTCGGCTAGACAATGCAACACATCAAGTATCTATGCTGTAGGCGTTGGGTTTTAAAAAGTTTTCTATATGTAAAATCAAGTGACCCGTGGTGATGAGTTGAACAATCGTGGTAGAAATCTAATAACCACAAATGCTACGTGCCAAATATATAAGCCTTGTTGTTTCAGAGAAGAAGATTTTAAAAGTTTCTCTTTAAAGCTGCTCGCTCTCGATTGCCGTTCAAAAAACAAAATTTTCAAAAATGACATACTAATATATTTATATAAAGCTTAAGGCAAGAATCAACAATAGAAGTAAACATCTACAATGTAGGTAGGAATTTACAAACATCGAATGAAAATGCTGGTTTTGCGGCACCGCTACACTTTATGTTTATATCTGAATTTCAAAAGCGTTTGCAACGCTTCATTATTTGGTAGCGTATTATTTCAAATTTACAGATAAAGTTTACAGGAATTTATACTGGAACCTTTTTATATGACTATTTGTTCTAAAACATGTTGTTTTCATACAGTTTTAAGAACTTTATTTTTTTACCAAAATCTGAGAGCGAGCAGTTTAAAGAATGCTTTGTTCACTGAAGAGACCGTCAAGGCGGGGTCAAATTTGAATCGGAGATCATGATTTAAACATCTGAGAAGAGGTCCATTTGACAATGATACATGCCAAATATCTAAGTTATATGCCTTCTGACTTTTGACAGTAAGATTTAATATTGTTTTCCTACTTGTTGCCATAGCAACCAGATTTTTGCTTGGATCACCCAGGAAACATCAATGAATTCAAAAAGTTCCACTTTCTGCTCTGATTTTAAGTAGCCGTACAATTTTTTATGAATGTTTGCTGATAATTGCTTATGAAAAATACCGGTAGTCTCCATAGTGTAAATAAGGTCAAAATATAGAAACAGTTAAATAAATAGGATAACTGTTGCGTATATTAATTCAATGTCACCATTGTACATGAAAAATAATAACCAACGATCATTTATCATTTGGATGTTTAATGTTAAAATATAACTTACCCATTTTCTGTTGAGGCTTTTCATCATGTTCCAAATTAATCATAACCCCACTATCGGTTTCGTCAATACACGTTGAATTTGAGTAGAACTGTGACGAGAAGATCATTAAAACAAAAATAATATCAAACAGGGAATGCCACGTACCAAAAACGCAGCCTCCCCAAAACGAGCCCCACAGCACCCAGAAGTGCACACACACACACACACACACACACACACACACACACACACACACACACACACACACACACACACACACACACACACACACACACACACACACACACACACACACACACACACACACACACACACACACACACACACACACACACACACACACACACACACACACACACACACACACACACACACACACACACACACACACACACACACACACACACACACACACACACACACACACACACACACACACACACACACACACAAAAAAGCAAACACACGAGGACAAAACGAACAATTAACGGAACACAGTGGGGCACCGCCTTGGAACGGTCAGTGGCAAAAACACCACTGGGGAGCTTAAACCGGTTTATGGTGCGCACCCAACCTCACTCTTACCCCCACCATGTTCCAAAGTCACAGGACAGTGTAAATAAAAGTAATCCCTGCTAGGTCAATCTCTAACACACGCAATGGAAACAAAAGGCATGGTATGTAAAACACAAAAATGCTCGTGTATAAATATATAAAAAGCAAACCTTGAGAACCAAAAAACGTATGTACTCAATGCCTTTGCAGAAGGCAGAGCACCAAGAGAAACACCCTTAAGGGCCCGACGAAACAGGCCAGAGGACAGAAATCAAAACAGTTTCGTCCCAGTGGGATTTAAAAACTGCCCATCACAGAGTCCTCCCCCTCTTCCGTCAGACACAATCAAAGAGGGAAGCATAGCGTCCAACTGTAAACGGGTTGAACACCAAACATGCGGTGTGTCTCAAAACATTAAAGTTTGTGAAGTAAGTTGTATCTCTGTACATTGCCAACCTCACGAAATATGCAAAATGTTCGTAACATGTGATAACGCGTGTCATCCGTCAGTCTCTCTAACAAACACATATATCACTTCAACATTCGTTATAACATCAACTTTTTCAAACATTCGCAAATTATCAACAATCAATATTTAGTTATTTACATCCTTTAATGACTACATGTATATCTTTAATTTATGTTACATGTTTTGCATGGATACATGGTAAATTATTGCAGCATATTTTGTACACGATAGTTTTCATCAATGCTTAATAAAGCACCATCTAAAATATAAATTAAATTAAAAGGTATGGAAAACAGCAATAAAGTTCACAGTTACCAGACATTTTTATCCTTTATAGCAGGTAGCTAAACTTGTCCTGACTTATCAACTTTTAGATGTAATACATATTGTCGTATACATTTGTATTATCCTCCATGCCTCCTTTCTAGTACTAGTTTTTCTTTTGCAAATAAGGGTTAAGTTGCTGAGGCAAATTTTATCAGTCACTTGAAATTACTTTTAAACTTGCAATTGCAATGTAGGATTTGTAAGACAAGAAAACTAAAAGAAAATAAGAAAAAGGTAAGTTTAAGACCCGGGTCGTTATCATTTTTGGGACGGCCGACCCAGAGTGAACAAACGAGACAATTAGTATAAACTGATTTTCGAAGATACGCGGTTCCTGAAAACACAACCAACTCCGCCGAAACAAGTAGTTCGAAGCCGAATAAATAGTTCGAAGCGGAGTAACTGCTTTGCATAGCAGATAATGTGATGTATATCGTGTGATGAAACTATTTTTAAGACGGTTATTATGTTTCCGCGAGAGCGCGTTTTCTGCAATTTGACGCAGTCAATTTGTCAATGACGCAACAGAAATGGCAAAGAGCGTTTCCTATGACGCAATTAAAGTGACATTATGCGCATCGTATTGGACTAAGTGTATTTTTGGTGACAGTTTTATAAAAGCAATTTTTGGTTGCTGTGCATTTAAATGTGTTAAATTAATGATTATGCCGCATTAATATTTGAAGTTGGTGCTTTAGATATAAAAAAATCGGACTGATAAAATGATAGTTGAATGTGTTGTTGTTGATGTTGGCAGAGATTTCGGCAGTGGAAGGGAAGCAACTCCGCCATGCAGTTGTTCTTTTCTTAAACTGACTCTCCCAGTCAAATAAGAAAATCAATATTTTGAAAGTTATTTTTTTATACAGATAGCAGGAAGAGTTTGGTGTCTTGGGTAAAAAGTTGTTATTTCCTCTACACTTTTGTACACACACCATTTTCAGCTGGATTTTTACTTGAAAAAAATGCGCATAATGTCACTTTAAAATGTGTATGCCCAACCTAGAACTTATAAAAATAACCGTTTAAAAACCTATAAAAACGGCGTCGAAATGCACGACAACTTGTTTGCAAAATACGCTTCCGGTATAGGATATGTCTAACTGTGACCATATTCCGTCGTCGTTGTCGTCTCATTTCGGATCGATTCGCATTTTGTAACGTTGAATATTTATGTGTATTGGTTCGTAAGTTACCATTGTTATGGTGTCATAGACGCTTAACAAGAAATGGCAAAAACGTCTTTCTGAGTGTTTGCTTTTAATGATAGTTTTGTTGTAATTTCAATGGGACTGCCAATATATACAGGGTGTTCAGTGTGGGAAAATCTTAAAGGTTGAATGCACATGCAAATTTCTTTTGGACCTGCTGTGGACAAAATTGACTTTATAGATGCAGTGACAAAATGGAAAGTACCCAAAGAGAAATGTTGGTTAACTAAACTAACTTTTGCCTTTGGTTACCTTCTTTTTTGGTGTTGTATCACATAGGGTGTTAAACTGAATAAAACTTCTTTAACATATAGTCTAGCCTAATTCATTCAGCTCATCAATTTGACCCGTTTTTTGGATCTAATTTTTTATAGATGCAAGGATAACGTACATCCGCAAACTATCTCGCTGGCTTCAACGTCGAAGTCATAAGACTACATATAGTCATGTCTTAGATTTCTTTTCACCGTGAAGAGTGTGACCCACGGAAATTCTAAATGTCCCCTGTATAGAACCTGTACTGCGCGAGTGCATTTACTGCCGTTAGATTGCTGTATGTAGTATTGAGCTTTGTATTTGTCTGTTTTGGTGTTTGTTATGTTCTGTTTGTGCTTTTTTTCCGACAAAATGTTTATGAATAGAACCAAAAGACTATCGTTACGAATCTTCGATAGCGTATTCTCGAGTACAAAAGTGTTTCCAAGCGTAATTTGAATTTAAAAAAGCTGTCGCTGTGTTTATCGGTATATGGTCAATGTTTATTCTCGACTTAGCATCGACACTCACAGCAGATGTGAAAAGAATATGGCCAGTTATAAAGGATGACAAATTTTTAAAAGATTACTGTCAAGTTTTAGTGAATAAACAAGTAAAGATAAAAAAGAAATAAGTGAAACAAAGGTACTCTAAGTTGACTTTAATATACGTAGTTACATGTATGTTCTTCTATTTGACATATGATACACCAAAAGTGCGTAAATGCATTCCGTGTGGAGTTGAAGCTTACATAATTAGTTGCATTCGACAGACTTGCAGTTCGTACATATTGTCAGATTTTCTACATACTATGAACAACTGGCAATTTATGTATTCAATAGTATCAGTCCTGTATTTGTCAGACTAGCGTAAACATATAATTGAAAGTAATTTCAGACATAAGCTACTGTAGCGGACCGCATTTTGTATTGAATAATTTATATCATTTATGTCATGATTAAATGTAGATACATTATCCAAATTTGATTTGTTAGGCTAGCTGCGTTCAGACTACTGCAGCAGATTTTAATTTTACTTTCATAAGTAATTTTGGAAAGAAAGCATAAAGAGAGAACTGTTTATGGAAAGTGCTAATCATTTTTCATTATATTGACATTGACCTTCATCTTGTGTTAACGTATTGGAGTGAACAATTCAGGATATCACTTGGAGTTAAACATCTTAGTATTTCACTTGGAGTTACATCCAGTTGAATATTTCAGTATTGCTTGCCTAAATTTGATTTACACATGCCAACACAACCGTCCTACCAGTACGTTCAGTGCTATGATTTGATAGCTGTAACTGCAAAACCTTAAACGTTTTGCTGTGTTCTAGTACCTAGACCATTCTGTCAAGTATTTCACATTTCAAAATCTGCTGTGTACTATTTTCATCATTGGAATATGTTTCTCAACAAACGTTCAAATTCTTTAAGATAATTAAGGAAAACACAACATATTAACTGCATTTGGACGTTTTCAAATGCCGTGAAACGTTAGAAGCTTGCGGAAATAAATCATGGCTCAATTCCAGACTTAATATTCATGTTTTGATATTAAGGTTTAGAGTAGAAGTTTTGACAAAAACGTTTAAACCTATTGTGAATGATTAAAGTAAACTGAGCAATGTTAAATCACATGTAACACTTACGAAAGTCTAAGGAAGACTTAATTCCTCACCTTAAGTATATGACACTTTACAGTTACAACAATAACTTAAAACAGTGATAACTTAAACAGTTACACATGTATCAAGCATTTCACTGCGCTTAGAATATCAAGTCATAAATTACAAATTGGTTTGCAACACATTTGAAGATGAAATGCATTTCTTCTTGAATATTTCATTTGCTAAAAGTAACAAGTCAAGACATCCCGGTTGACAAAAAGAATAACGAAGTATTATATCGTTTAATGTCTACAAGCATGATATATAATAGTTAATGGAAACTTTTTTATATTATTAGTTATACATAAAAGGAGTGACATCCGCCATGTGGTCCACCACAAACTGCTAAGAGTGACGTCCCTTTTTTCATTCTTTTTTCTGCAACACTCATGGACAGTGTACTCAATTTGTTCAAATGGTATGGCAAGGTAATAGTCCATGACTGCTTCATTGAAATAAAAATAAAATGTTCCGCCAGTTTTTGAAATTGCCACCACATTATGTTTACATGTATAGGTTCCGGTTCCATGTTGCGTCACATTGGTAGACGAAGAACCAGTTTTTGAGTCACTCTTAGCAGTTTGTGTTGGATAACATGGCGGATTTCACTCCTTTTCTTTTTTCAGTCTATCGGGTACTTCAGTGGTAAAATAAGCAAGTTAAGATCCGGAGAAAATAAGGTCATCTTTTGTTAGCTTGGTTCTTAAATAAAAAAGATAAAACAAAGCCAGAAAAGGCATAATCCCGACCTTGAGCTCCTACGATTCCAGAGGTTGAATTTGTACCTTAATGTCCTGTCAGCAGCCATTAGTTGCAGAAAGGAATACTTATAATTCGAAGAGCACTTTTTAGTGTCAATGACAGTGTTTTCATTTTCAAAAAACAATATTCCACTGCCACTGGGATTCATGGTGAACTTGATCGACTGAAATGAGATCTTATGTCCGTAACCCGTTTTGACTCGGGAGAAACGAAGGTAAAGTATGCATCAATGTAAGTTTTTAATGTCTATGGATTTGATTTATTTTTCCACGACGTGTGCAGTACTTTCAAACGTCACTGAAAAAAATGAATCGGGGGAACGGCGGCCATTTTGTTTTGAATGTAAACAATGATTACAGAGCTGCTTTAACCAATCAGAAAAGGCTAAAACGATGAGACGGTATATACGGGATTGCTCACGGTGTATACGGTCTCATATACAGGGGCTTTTGGCCAATCAGAATCTATCAAAGTTATGTGCCATATTATAATGATATGTATAATACTATTTTGTGCTCTTTTGTTTAGAAAACACGGTCCTATGTATCAGTTGAGTTCCACTAAACGATTATTATAGTTGTTATAATCAGTTTTACCGTATTCTTTTTTGCGGGGACTGGATTCGGATCTTCGGTCACTGTCAATTTTCTTTTTCGTCTTAACGTGTCTGTACAAGACAGTGTACCTGTAAAAGATACTTTAAGATAATAACAAACAAGTTGTTTTGCACATTGTGTTACCATTTTAAGCTTCATATGGGACTGATTTGCAGTGATTGCATAAGGGGTTTGATTAAGTACAAGAACTGACTGAACTTTTTTCTTTTAACGTCAAAATAAGGGAAATTTTTCTTACCTTTAAAGAAGGGAAATACTCTTATTATCTGACAGACAACACTCTATTCGCTTAACAACATTTAAGAACTATCGACAAATTACTCACCACCCACTTTTATGTAATATAACATTTTAGATATGAATAAAAAATTAAAATCCCATTGGCAATTTGGAAGTAAATTAACTTGTAGCTCTTACACATGTATTACCCCAAGAAAGATACCTTACTGGTAAAATTGGCGGCTATTTGTTTGAAAGAAAAATCATTTCTAGCATTACCTTTTTAATCAAATGTACATGCTACAGTATATAAATATCGCAGTATTTTGCTTAATGTATCGCAATTTCCTACCCTTTTCCTATTCAAAACAGATTTTCTTACACAGAAACATCCAGTCCTTTTCAAACATCTAAACAACTATTGTCATAGCAACAGCAATTGTAAATAATTATTTATTCTTATTGTAGTAATACATTTTTAAAAAGCATACGTTGAAAAAAGACATTTTTTTTTTTAAACAGTTTTGAAAGCTATCGAAAAACTATATACATTTGCCGTCACAATAATTCACTGCCAATGTTAATTGAAGTAAGTTTAACGTCAAATTATGGAATGTGACATCAACGATAGTTTTACAAAATCCGAGCAAAAATAATAAAATAATTCTACAGTACCTTATTAAAAATAACCGCCACACGAATTAACTTAAAAGCAATGAACGATTTATTGAAAAGATCATTATGTTGACTGTCAAAAAGACAAATGGACAGTATAGGGGTATTTTAAAGATACATGTTGACAGCAAATAACTTCCGCCCACTTTCTCGCAATTCAGGATCAATAGTCAAATTCAAGCTTAACACTTGCTGTAAATTATTTCGCACCTAGGTAAACTGTAGACATTAGAAATTACCGAAGTCTTTTTTCAATTGTGTAGGTGCCAAGCCTGTAAATCAATAAATTGGTCTTATTCTTTTGGTCTGATTAAACGGTATAAGGACAACAAATTGTTAAAGAGATCTGAAACAAAACAAACATATTTGGTGAAAAAAGGTAATCAAAACTCAGGTAAAATGTAAAAAATTCCAAAGTAAACGTATAACGTGTAATACGTCTATCGTGTAGCGTGCAGCATGCATCGTATATCTTCATATCGTGTATCGTTCTGAATCATGTACCGTTTATTTACCGTACATGTAACGTGCGTGTATCATGCGCTTCGACTACTGTACATTGAGCAACGCTGCTTGAGGAAATATGGAGCGCTGAGTTAGTTTCGTTTTAAGTTTTTATGGTTGCGGTTAAATACTTTATTTTGATTCGATTCTAAGGACATATGTCGTCAGTATATAGACACGCAAGGACATAATTTTGACTTTTCAACAACATATCACTTTTTTAAATGTGTAGAGAGTAAATACTCTGTCTCCTTTAAGAATTCCGAAAAATACTCAATACGTGTAATAGTGTGTTTTATGAATATCTTGATATCATCGTATTTTCAGGTACCCATTGTTACATTAAAGAGCCGTTTAGTTAACTTCCAGTGATTCTTTACAAAGGTACACGGTCACACGATACAGACACTTGAATTTGGATACATGTAAATGTTTGAAAATCGCACCTTTTAGTTAATCCTTAACATTATGCACAGTTTGTCCATTGATGCTCTTTTTGTAACAATATGATCAAACAAGACCAGTTTTCCAAAGCTGCAAGCAATTGTCATGACACATGTTTAGTGGATTCCATCTTACAGGTTAGGAAACCATTGATAAATAAATAAAAACGTATCAATTGATTTAACGTAAACAAAATACGTTAATGTCAACAGTTTTGAACTAAGCAGAAAACTTTTTCTTTTGTATAGAGTATGCTAACAACAAATGTTCCAGTTTTGGCCACAGTTTGGCGTTTCCCGATGTAAACAGCTTTGTGCGCCACGTATATCTCACGCAAATGCATGACAGTTCATTTTCACTATTGTATTGCATTATTTTGATATGATTCGTATCCGGATGAGGAAACACTTAACATGCCTCATGTGAATACATTTATTTTCGGTTGTTGGCAGTATCAGTTTTTGAGTATAGTATGTACTCCTTGTTTGATGGCGAGTGAGGCATAAGCACAAGTTTTCGTGTGAGATGTATGTAAATCGATTGCCATTCTAATGTCCAAAAAGGAATTACTAACACGCAAACTTTTACATTTAAGAGTTTCAGTCATTATTAGTATATTAGATCAAATACAGTAAGAAAACATAATGTACATTGCTTTTCTCTTTTACAGTATGTTTTTTTTTTTTGTTACCATGGGATTCATTATTGTTTGACAGAATACGGTTTTGCAAACGGTTTTGGACAGACACTGGTCCAGTTCTATATTTATTTTATATTAGCATATTTTATACTTAAAACATGTTTGATCTACTATATATACGTTATTCTGTTGATAAATTCACCATTCAAAATTTGCGGATGAAAGACCACCTGATATTGGCTAGAAATTGAGCACAGTTAATTAATTTTCGCGAGGAACGTGTTACAACTGGGGTAAGCTGAAACCCGATTTTCACTCTGATGCATATAATTCTGTGTTTATTTGTGTGTTCTTTGAAACTTTAATGACTATATAAGCCGAATGTTTTCTCGAGGTGCAACAAATGTACGTTGAAATGTTGGCCTGCTCACTCGAAAAACCTCGACCATTGGCAAATTATGCCGTTACATTTGGATTTTCACTCTGATGCATATAATTCTGTGTTTATTTGTGTGTTCTTTGAAACTTTAATGACTATATAAGCCGAATGTTTTCTCGAGGTGCAACAAATGTACGTTGAAATGTTGGCCTGCTCACTCGAAAAACCTCGACCATTGGCAAATTATGCCGTTACATTTGGAAAATCATTTATATGTGAATAATCTGAATGGGGCGATTCATTTGCCCAAAGACAACATATATTAATGTTCCAAATTTCAACAAATTCAATGAAAGTTTAGCCAAGTAAGGCTCCTGAAACATATCAATTACTGTACTGGGTATTGGTTAAACGTGTACTGAGGGTACTGAGGGTACTGAGTATTGGATACACATGTTACAATGACATTTGGATCTTAAAAGCTTCATCAAATAATCAACAATTTGAACAATGTAAATGCATATGCTGTGCAGTACTGCACTACCCGTTCAAAAAGTCAGACATGAAGTGACTTTTAATGGTATGTACAACTAGTAAACATTGATCTAAAATAAATATAACTTGTAAAATAAAATGCGGTGTTTTGTTTTGGATAATGAAATTTGCGGAATTCTCTGCCACATCTGCTATCCAAATATCTCAATTACTAGTAAGTTTAAAGATTGTAGCTTATCTTATTATGTCGGAAAATTAAATCGAAGTAAGTAAAAGATAGAACCTTATGATAATGTTACCAACAAGATCAAACAAGAGGACCAAGATGGCTCTATATCGCCTACCTGAGACCTACTAATGACGATATGTTACCAAACTTCAACCCTAAACTATATATCATAAACACAAAAATTCTCTTTGATCTTGTCAAGACAAACATTTTGACCATTTTACATGGTGATTTGGTTGTAAATGTCACCTGTATGGCATACAGAAGATTTTTAACTGGGTGACCCAATTTTGACTCTAGATTACCTACATTTGAACTTGACCTCAATTTGATCTGGACAATCATACTGACATTGATATGTTTTACCCGTGCCTAATATTTGACATAAATTTTATATTCATTTTCATTCTGGCCAAGTTTTATGTTGATCCAATGAAAATGCAACCTCTATTGCATACTCAAGGCTAAGCGATGATTTGACCCCGTGACATAGTATTTTTACCCAAGATAACCCATATTCGATCTCGAACTAGATTTCATAAAGGCTATCATATTGATCAAGTCATGAAGATCCAATGAAAAATTCAACCTCTATTGCACACACAATGTTTTTTCTATGATTTGACCCCGTGATATAGTTTAACAAACCTGATGACCAATAATCGAACTCGACAGAGTACATCAAGGTTGTCATTCTGACCAAATTCCATGAAGATCCCGTGAAAAATGCAGACTATATTGCATACAGTTTTAATGTCCACAGACGACAGGTAGACGACAGAGAACGACGGACATCAGTCGATCACAATCACTCACCTTGGGCACTTCGTGCTCAGATGAGCTAATTAAACGCTTACAATGGCAGCATAATATTTCAGTTACTTTTAATGCCCAAAACTCAGTACACATTAGTATCAATACTCCATTACACCAACACAGCGCACCAGTAAACTATTTTACTTTTTTATTGATAGCACCATTATGAATAGGAGATATTTCACCAATTCGAGAATAGGCAATGTGATATTACCTATTCGAATGGGTGATATCACCTATTTCGTCTGGGAACACATAGAGTTGGTGGCATCACCTATTCCAATAGGTAATATCACCAATGATACCATGTTTTCCCATTCAAAATTTCGATATCATCTTTTCAAAAGGTAAAGTTGATATCAACTATTGGAATGAGTGGTATTCCTAATTTTCTTTAAAAAGGGGAGTTCACCTATTTCAAACGGTGATAACACTAGTTCGAATGGGTGAATATGCTATTCAAAGGCAATTGCTACTGATACTATAATTTCGAAAGGTGATTTCACATATCTTGTGGTACCAGTAACTTTTATACACTGCAGTAAGTACTTTTTAATGTGTCCGAACCTTTGATTATACTTGCACCGTTTGTAAGAGTTACCCTATTTGACGGGGTTTCCCTACTTTTTTGTAGTAAGTACAAATCCAATTAGCCTATCAAATAAAATCGATCTTCCGATTTTCATCACTAAAGATAGATAAAGAACACTGCATACACCGAACAAATTTTTAAAAGAATAATATTCAATAAAAATATCTAACCTTTGCTCCCGAACGGATAAGCTGCTACGTCACGACATGACTTGGACGTGTTGGTAAATTTCGCGGAAGAGATGATTTTTAAATAGTTTAAACAACGATGAATTAATGATAAGGACAGATTCTGTGATAGTTTAAACATTTTAACTGTCTACAACAGAAAACCCAGTTATCAGTCTATTACAAAACAGATTCTTGTATCCGAGAAATGGGTAGGGTACGGAAAGCATTGCATTCCTGGTGTTTTTTCATATAGAGGGGTGATTTTTTCCGCAAGATCTATTGTTCATTTTATTTTTCTTATTAAATATCCACTTCCGTCGCGAGACATGAAATGATGACTGTGGTGCGGATATATGTATAATCGAATATTCCGATGAAATGTAGTGAGTTCGGAATAGTGGTTCGAGACATTACTCACATGATTACTTCATTCCATGTGTCTTTTTCATATTACATGTTAAAATGACAGTAAAGTCAACAGAAAAAGTCGGCCATTTTTTTATGTGAACCATTATTTATGTGTGATTGTTGAATGTATTGGTTATCAAATGATATATTCGTTTAAATATGTGATTGCTCGATAAAATACACTACCTGGTCGATATGACTCCGCTGTTTCTTGTTACTGAAGTAAGGTTAAATTATAAATATTCTATGTTTGGCTTTAATGAAATGACAGAGAGAACATAATAACAAAATAATGTTTACTCATCTAAACGAAGCAAATCAGGTTGTTCGAAACGTTCGTAGACTTACTCAATAGCTCCTACATTTTTGCACAGAAACTGTTGAATTGTGCATACATTTAGTTACTTTGCATTTAGGATATAAAACCTTCTTTATTGAAATTCGGTTTTTGAAGCAATTCCGTTTCCTTTGTGACTACTTTCCGGATTAATTCACCATTGCAGCATGTAGAAATATAATAAATTATACTTAAACATCTACCAGTTAATAGACAGCTTTTATAAAGCGGTAATTATACCATTTGTTAATCTACATGTAAATATCGATAAAGTTTTACTAGCCTCATACAGGCATATCTTTTTAACATCTACATTCACTAAATTAATGCAAAACAAAATGATAAAGCTAAGACTCGTGGCTAATTACTGAGTATAAGTACTCCAAATCATTGTTTATTTAACGATGAACACCGCTGGAACGGACGTTATTTCACAAACTTTAACACAATTAAGTTAAATGAGACATTATGTTGTCGGTACATTTACTTAATGTCTTGGGGTGCTGGAGGTCTTATGACTCGCACGTACAAAAGTTCGTTATTGTTCAGTAGGGAGGTAGGTTAAACCAATTCTGGGTAGAATGCAGACATAATTCCTGTTTTCTGTACAGAGTAGACACAGACACAAAATCGGACTTAAAATATGTACAGAAATATTTTATTGTCTGTACAGAATCGTATTGAACCAGATTTTTGTCTGTGCAGATTATTGTATCAGACAGAACGTTTGCTCTTTTCTTTTTAACATGGCAGATATTTAGTACTTTGTACAGATTATGGTATGTTTTGGTTTACAACTATGACAGGAACTGGCAAAAACGATTATTTAATAATGCATTTCGCAAATAGCCGCCAGTGAAAAGTTTATACATGTTTACTCAGATATAATGACTCAAATCTGCAAAAATATATTGAATAAAAAAAAGTATTAGTATGCTACAGGTTGCAAAAGGAGTGTTTAACTTGGAACTAGATTAAAGTGCAAAAATCATGCATAGAAGTCGGAAATATAAGATGCATCGCGAAAACTACACATACTGTGTTTGGAATTCAAAACCACTTTTCTGTATAAAATATTTTTCTGTACAGAAATTATTATGCTGCAATTGTTTTCTATACAGAATTTTGTACAGAAAATTATCCGGCTTTTTTCTGCCCAGTTTTCTTTTTTGGCTTAATTTAAATATTTGGCAATATTCTTTACAGGTTTTGTTCTTTGTCTATATATTAGAAATGTATTAATGTGACTGTGACTGAGAAAATGGGTCCAGATGAGTAAACATCACACATTTTGTTGAAACGTTTTCTGAAAGTGTGAAGACTGTTGACAATGAATTGAAAATTTCAAGAAAATATACCAACTGCTTTTAAATTTATGCTTGTTTTCAGATAGAACACATTGTTATTCTTCATCACGACGTTTGTAATGTCAAAACAGTAATTTTAATGTCAATATATTTGACGTAGATATACATGTACATGCTACACATTCGTATGGAGGTATTTTTTCTTGAAACTTCACATGATAGCACATGGTTTATCGTCAAGTATTTTGTTTGTTTTTATTTTGTTGTCAGTTCTCAATTTTTCAATTATTCCTCATTTTGATCGACAGTGCCTTAATTTTCACTTTCTCGACTGTGACAGAATTAGTGGTTGCTATGGTCATATGCTTTATGATAAAAACTTGATATAATCATTTTCATGCATATGTATGAATGCTGTTTCCAATAAGCATAATTTTTAAATGCTTTCCCTTAGTCGAAATGTGATTGTCTTTTACATTTGCGCAATAATAATCAATGATCATCAGGACCCATTTTCTCAGTCCCAGTCACATTTATAGAATTCTGATTCAACTATGTTTCAATGAACCACAATATTTTCTATACTGATTCTGCACAGACTTTTTGTATTTAGTCTGTACATAATCTGGTTCCAATCTTCCCAGACTTTTTTTGTACAGGGTACAATTTTGAATATTTTGACGGATTTTATAATAAATGTGTTCACAATTTCAACTTATCAGAAAATATTATACATACCATGATCACTTATTTAAATATGTTTTACACTTTCTGATTCGTTAGTACTTTGTTTGATATTTTGGAAATTTCATATTTCCCTGCGTTGCCAATTTACTTAATGCAAATGATATACATGTAGTTAAACCAAAATGACTAAAAGTATAGAAAAAAATGATCAAGAATGACCACAAAGTCAATGTCCCATGATAAGTACACATAGGTTTAAACATTGAATTAAAATTCTCTGATAAAGAGATTTGTAATTATTATTTGAAATATCTACGTTTTGCAATGAAACAGCATGTTTATTTTATGTATCAGACATTAGAGACATACATCTTTTTAAATATTAAGGATCACATTTATAGCTTCTACAACAATAAGTTAGGCGTATGAAAGCGCGCTGCTAAAAATGTGACAGTGACATCAGTAACTTTGTTTGGAGCACTACTGAAAAAAACTTTCCATGATATTATAAAAAGAAATTTGCTATGCAATTGGAAATATGCTGAAATATACATGGTGCAAATGTGAGAAGAAAATTCGCGAATATGTCTTTACATGTATGTATGTGAATGAGACTGAAGTAAAGATTATACAATTTGTCAAATTTTAGTTTTATACTGTGAAAAACATGTTTGAACATAATCTTACTTTAAAATACATAAATAAAGAGTACACACTATACATGTACTTGTTTACTACAATTTTCCTTGCAATTATTGTCAAACACTATTAATACGCGTGGAAACAGTAATCACTGAATATACATGTACTGCAGACAATAATGAAATGACCCATTTGTTCATTATACCTTTATGCACTTGAGCGAATTAACTGAATTGAAGTGACGTTTTAAGCATAAAATTAAAAGAAAACTTCTTATTCACGCGTAATAAGCGTAATGTGCGGTGTCCTTTTATTGACGTCACGGTATGCACAGGAAGTAACGACCCAATCAAATGCAAAAGAGCATGTGCGTGCATGAATCTTCTATCGACCAATTGAATAACACTCTTACAAATAATGGCAATATGCGGATTGCACGCCCATACAATACGGGACTGTTTTCTGTCAGGCCTTAGTACTTTATGGTTGAATAAACGTTTTATCTGTTGATCGTACCTTGAAACTATGATGGCGACCTTAGAAAGATGCCAATATGTTACGTTTGTATGCTAGCGAATTAAGCGGAATGAGGAAAGGGAAATGATCAATTCCGGTACAACTGAATATCAAAGCAAATGCAGAAAAAAGACCTATCACATTTTCCCCTTACAAAGTAATTAATTTACAAAAAACGTGTTTCAACTGAAATGTGATTATTTTCTACAACAGGTAGAGGTGCTAGTAAGCAAGCAACACGAGAGCAACCACTGACGCTCTAATGATATAGTTGAAGCCTAGGCGTTGCTACAACCTCTATTATGGCAAGCTAATTTTCTATTTAATCAATAGTTATCTATGATTTCATAGAGATATCTCATCAAATAGGTGATATATCTCTTAAGTTCAGAGATATCTCTGTTAGTAAGAAGATATCCTACTTACATATCGCATGTTTTGAAAGATATCTCTGAATCTTAAATGGGTATCTATCAATGTCTCTACCATACAGAAATATCTCTCCTACTTTAAAAGAATTTATTCTATTTTATTGCGTTTACTTGACATGACAAAACAAAAAGGCATTTTGAAATGTTAGTGCAAACTGCTGTTTTTCATCTTTTTCTTTGCGAATATATATGATAACAACAGTATCATAACGGAACATAATCTTATTATAATGTTAACTGCTCCTTCATAAGTTTAATGTACAACGTCTATAAAATTGGAACTCTGTCGTCAAATGACGATGCGTACATTGTATTCATTGTATTCAATACTTCAATATTAATCATTATCTATACATGTCTTGGCGACAGTAACGATATATGAGCGATTATCTTAACTTTTTCTTGCGACTAGTTCATTTACTTCTTTTCTTTCTCAACTCTACGTTTTTGGTACGTGGCATTCCCTGTTTGATATTATTTTTGTTTCTATTACAATATGCCGTAACATGAATTTCATCGAATGATCGAGTGGTACAAATCATATGGCAGATACATTTAATCTAACGTTTAAATTTTTCTTCCATATAGAATGTGTATCAATTGATTGTAACCCAATGTCTTCATAACTGCAAGACATAATAGCTTTCGTGCATTAATAGCTGAAAATAAGCTGGCAGATATATGAAGGGTTGAGAATTAAATAAAGACATTTTGTTAAATAAGAGCGTGCTGCTACCTTAAATATTAGTCATTAAATGCAATGAACAGTGCCTTACGTAGAACTGATGCTTTCTTCGCCTCTTCTTTTTTCAATTGTATCGAATGTTGACGGGTCTGAAATTAAAACCGTCATATAGTATTTTATCTCTATAAGAAATAATATTAGTAATAACTTACTTTAAAGTGACATTATGCGCATTTTGTTCAAGTAAAAATCCAGCTGAAAATGGTGTGTGTACAAAAGTGTAGAGAAAATAATAACTTTTAACCCAATACACCAAACTCTTCCTGCTATCAGTATGAAAAAATAACTTTCAAAATATTGATTTTCTTATTTGACTGGGAGAGTCAATTTAAGAAAAGAACAACTGCATGCAGGAGTTGCTTCCCTTCCACTGCCGAAATCTCTACCAACATCAACAACGACACATTCAACTATCATTTTATCAGTCCGATTTTTTTATATCTAAAGCACCAACTTCAAATACTAATGCGGCATTATCATTAACTTAACACATTTAAATGCACAGCAACCAAAAATTGTCACCAAAATACACTTACGCATAATGTCACTTTAAGAAACTACTAAACTGAGTTACGACACATTTGGTGTCATCTTATCTTGAATCTACTGATCACATTTATTTTGATTCCTTGATATTAACAAGTTAGTATTCCAACTTATAACTTATCTATTCTGTTTCTTTTTGACGTCAGATTCACCTACTGAATTTTGCAATTTTTAGTTTTCTAATGACAAGATAGAAACGCCTTTTTTTGAAAGGCTTAATTTACAGAGGGAAAACTCGAAAATATGGACGTTATTAGAAATACCTTTTAGTGTAAATATCTGCATTAAATCTTCAATATACAGTTTCACTCTTTGGAACACAATCGAAACCATTAACTACATACCATTTCACATACGATGTAGTCTTGAAAACAAAATTATTTGGCATAATATGTTTCAAACGAATTTTTCGTGTTCATTTTATATTTTATGTGTATTGTGTGTTTGTTTGTAAATTACATTTTAGCTTCTAAATCGAACAAGAATGCCATGATGGCTCTACATCTCTCACCCGAGAGCCATTGTTCCAAAGGACAAAAAGTAGATCTAAGGTCAGACGAATCTTATTCAACGTCATTATCGTATGAAAAGTGTACTCTGTAGTTTCAAAAACAAGAAAGTAGGTCAAAAGGTCAAAGTCATCCAATGTAAGTAACAAATTCTGTTTGAAAACTGTACATGTGGTCCAAAACAACGCAGTGTGTTCAACGGTCATTTTCAAGATCACAGGGTAGGTGAGGCCATATTCAATCATAGGGAGATGATCTCAGTAAAGTCAGTAGTGGACCACTATACAATGTATACTATATTTTGTCAGTCTAAGTTAAAGAACGTACCACCTGGGTGTGGCCAATGTAAACGCCGGGGAATGACCTGAACCAACTTGGTATGAAGCCAATAGACAACTTTGCAATCAAAATATCTAAGCTCTGGGCCTAATTTGTGGAAAACACCAGGGAGCTATTTGAGGAAACTACAATGCAGTGTTTAGTGATAACGCCGAGGATATCTTTAAATATTTTGATCTGAGGTTGTTGTCTTCGTTTCCGCAATGACATAGAGCCTCCTTGTGATGTGCAAGCAGCAGCAGCAGCAGCCCATGACTGCCAGGAATGTTTCAATTTATACTGTACTGCGCAGAGAACACCAGCAGCCATACTTCTGTTTTAGAGAAGAACATTTTTGTTTTACTATGTAAAGTTATGTCAATTATTGATCCTCATGTTAGGGTCGATATTGACCCACAGGACACGAATTGAACAATCCTCTTGGGGGTACACTAGACAATGATACAAACCAAATATCAAAGCTATAGCCCTTGCAGTTTTAAACAAAAATATGTTTTTAGGTCATCAAGACAAATGTTTTGACCAATTTCAAAAGACTTGTGGTTACATGAGGCCTCTAGAATGTCCACACATATTTTTAAATTTTGAGCTGGTGAACCAGTTATTGACCGCACGTAACCAAATTTCGTATATAATTAATCTAGACTTAATCAAATAAATAATTTTGACAAATTATAGTGATGATTGGATACAAAATGCGACTTGATGACTAAATTTTTTCACAAGGTTTTCTTTTGATTTTGACCTGATTAGCTAGGAATTGGTCTTTAATAATCCAGTGTTAAACAGGAGTTCATCAAAACATATATTCTGACTACTTCTCAGGATAATTGGTTACAAACTGTTCACAATGTTTTTTCTATAATTTAACAGGTTGACTAAACATTTATTCCCATGAGATCCAATTTAAAACCTGGCCCAGAGTTCATGAAGACAAATATTCTGACAAATGATCACGATCATTTAGTACGAAATGTGACTTCTAGAGTGTTCACAAGGATGTTCAATGATTAGGCTCAGACACCTAGTTTTTCACCAAAGTGGCCAAGTTTTAACCTTTGACTAGACATCACAAACATTCTGACCAACTTTCAAGATGCTTGGTCCCGAGAGGTTTGCCTATGATTTGATCTGGTGACCTAGTCTTTTATCCCATGTAACCAACTTTCGTGCTGTACCTAGAGTTCACTAAAATAGACATTCTGACTTATGTTCTAAAGATAAATGGGTATAAGATATGGATTATTGAGTGTTCACGGAGTTCTTCTGTGATTTGACATAGCTTTTTACTCCAAGTGGCAAATTTTCGAACTTTCCGATACAGATCATTCATAAAGACAAACACTCTGATCAATTTCCAGTATGACTGGACTTAAAGTATGGCCTTGAGTGTGTTAACAAGGTAAATGTAGATGGACATACGGACATCGAGCGACCTCACAGATAGACAGACACAGGCCGGTGACAAACATCAGGCGATCTCAAAAGCCTACCTATAGTACATCGTGATCAGATGAGCTAAATATAAACTAACAAAAGGGAGTTGTCACAGAACAGCATATATCTATGACCATCAGGAATATAGGTGTCCAAATATCATACATTAATGACCTAATGAATCCATTGTATTCAAGGGACTGGACCTCAAGAAAACGAACCAAACATCACGGATAAAGAACCAAATAATGAGTTTCTGACAGAGTACAGTATTTACTATCTTATTTTACAGGTTGATTCAGTCAGTGGACAAAACATTAACGATACATAACCAACTAAATGATATAATTTTAAAGTCCCAGGATCTTTTTGAATTTACTGATATTGTGGAATAAAAATAATGATAGGATAATGATAAAGCTTTGTTTTATTCACTTTAAAACAATGTTGATATATTCATTTCTTTTGTAATCAAGTCGCTTTTTCACGAAAAAGAGTTGCCAGGAAGCCTTTTTCATTTTTTGCAATATCACTGAAAAAATATTGCTGTATATTTCTAACAGGTACATCGATTAAAAAGTAAAGTTATGAATGTTTTTGGTACAAATAAATGTCGTTTCCGCCGGTAAGACATCTTTCTCGTTAAAATCAGAGCTACTTGTCAATGTGGTCCTGGGACTTACTTACCCATCAACAAGCCAGTGGACCACAAGAAGTGTTTGTTTTCAACATAAGTCAGTTAAAACGTACCGTATATTTTTTTCAGGTAAAGTTGTCATTTGAATTAATCATATTCAGTCGGGGAACTATACATGTAAGTATCAGACAACAATTGAAACCTGAATGCTCTGTACAAGTTATACAAAGACATACGGTACACCTTTTTCAAATAAAAATCGTGAGTAAAATGCTTTCTTGGACTGTAACAAAGTTATTGCATTCATTAGGGGTTAACATACGGTACACCTTTTTCTAATAAAAATCGTGAGTAAAATGCTTTCTTGGACTGTAACAAAGTTATTGCATTCATTAGGGGTTAACTTTGAAAATTGTACACAGTATTAAAATAGTTTATTTCGATAATTTCTACTTTCTTTACTTACCTTTGGCCTATTTAAGTGCATCGCTCCTGGCACTGGTGAATGTACTGGTCTTTCATTTTTCTGACATGTTTCAAAGCCACGTTCCTCAGCGTCTGAAAACACAATCTACACTTAGTCTAATGATATACAACAAAGAAGCTAATTTTGTAAAATAAGCAAAGCAAATCTCTTTGAATGAAATTATACAGCATTTCAAAACACAACAACTTGTTCAACTACTGAATCAAGACTTAAAGTGACATTATGCGCATCTTACTGCATATAATGTTTTTTTGGTGACAGTTTTATAAAAGCAATTCCTGGTTGCTGTTCATTTAAATGTGTTAAATTAATGATTATGCCGCATTAATATTTGAAGTTGGTGCTTTAGATATAAAAAATCGGACTAATAAAATGATAGTTGATTGTGTCTTGGTAGAGATTTCGGCAGTTGAAGGGAAGCAACTCCTGCATGAAGTTGTTCTTTTCTTAAATTGACTCTCCCAGTCAAATAAGAAAATCAATATTTGGAAAGTTATTATTTCATACTGGTAGCGTGAAGAGTTTGTTGTATTTGGTTACTTTAAAAAAAGCTTAATGTTACTTATTAGGTGTAACTGGTAAACTTTAAATCGTCTATTCATTTTAAACCAGATATGCGTGAGTGATGATATGTCGGGGGATACCTGACAATTTTAGTATATGAAGTACTAAACTTATTTAATATTATAATAATAATTATTATTATTATTATAATAATAGTTTTTGCTTTCTTAAAGGTCAAAATAACGCATACATATACTATTATTATGTATAATACAAACACATGATAGAAACTGCATAATCGGCCGGACGACATATTTCTTCAACATTAGTCAACTGCCCTCCCCAGATATAGTATATATGGTAGTTTGACAGTTAAGTCAAGTGTAAGTTATATCAATGCTATGTAAGTGAAAGCAATACTATAGCTGGGATTGCATTTCCGTGGCTGGGTTTAAGTTCAAGGTCGTTGTTACTAACAATAGTAACGGTTTCCGGTCAATAACTATAGTTATGAACGACGCCTTTCTATGAAACTTTGTGTATATGTAGCTTATATGGATATCTTTGTATTGTTTTTTGGGTTTCTTGGGTTAAGGTCAAAGTCGCTGTTTCTAAAAATAGAAAATGGAGTATTGCCATGGAAATTGATATGTAAGGAGCTTATACGGAGATGTAGCTTGGGATTACTCTTGCGGTAAGGTCGGTGTAACAAAAAAAAGAAAAAAAGGTTTTCGGCAAATATATTGTGTTTGGAATGACTTATTGTTATGAATACGTATGTGGCTCATATGGTGATGTAAGTTGGAATTGCAATAAGGGTCAAAGTCCAGTTTGGTAAAAAGGGAAAAAGGTCCCATGAAACGTCGTACATGTATGCCGGTAGCTTATATGGAGATGTACTTTGATATTGACTTCTTGATATTGTGCTTCTGATGTCAGTGTCAAGTTTGCTACTATTACATGTAAGGGTACAAAAACGGTTTCCAGTGGTTTACTCTTATTGGGCATTGCCATGGAAACAAGCAAACTCAGTGAATTTATATCCCCCGCCTAATGAAGCAAATAGCTGAAAAACTACAATTGGAAAGTGTATTGGTCTGACTGCTTCCAAAAGAATTTTTTTTTTAATTTCTCAACCCCACGCGGGCCTCATCTCTAAGGTGATTTGTTCTTCTTCAAGTTACAGTCATAAAGAACTTAATTGTAAAAAAAGCACTACATCCCTTTAACGGCCTCATTTCTGTAAAAATCCAGTTTCTAAAATCCCCTTGTTAGAGAACTCAAAGTTTATTATTTGTGCCAAACCTATATCAAATTTTGACAAGCCCATGACAAAACATGGCCCTATATCGCTCACCTGAATACAAGTGCACTTGCCTGATGGGTGTGGTCAATTTTGACCCCAGAGGCATAATTTGAAGAAAGTAGATAGAAGACTACTAGACAATGTTACAAACCAAGTATCTAAGCTCTAGGCCTTGTATTTTTAGGAAAGCTGATTTTTAAAATTTCTTCTATACCAAACGACGCCCTGGGCAGGGTAAATTTTAAACCTGAGGGCATGATTTGAACACAGTTTTAGGAGGTCCACTAGATACTGTTACACATTAAATATCTAGGCTCTAAACCTTGTGGTTTTGGAGGAGAACATTTTAAAGGTTTTCCTATATACGTTTTATAAAACAAGTGACCCCCTGGGCGGGGCCAATATTGACCCTAAGGGCATAATGTGAACAAACTTTGAAGAGGTCTACTAGGCAATGCTACATGCTTCATATCTCAGCTCTAGGCTCTGTGGTTTCAGAGGAGAAGATTTTAAAAGTTTTTCCTATATAAACCTATGTAAAACCAAGTGACCCCCTAGACGGAGTCAAAATTGACCCGGGGGTCATAATTTGAACAATTTTGCTGTGGCCCACTAGACAATGCTACATGCCAAATATCTAAGCTCTAGAGTTTGTGGTTTCAGAGAAGAAGATTTTCCTATTTGTTGCCATTGCAATCAGCGTTTTGTATGGAATGGAATTCTTTGAACAGTTTTAGTAGAACTTCATGCAAGGAACCTCCCTGCCAACATCAACATTGGCCCAGTGGTTTCAGAGGGGATGTCGTTTGAAGAAAATGTTGACGGACGATGGACAATCATCCATCCTAAAAGCTCATCCTAGCAAAGCTAGGTTAGCTAAAAAAAGCAGCATTTCTAAAATTCACCACCTCATTGGGGCATCATCTCTGAGGGTTTTTTCTTTTTTCTGCAGCTTACTGAGATGCAGAACTCAGTTGTTGTAAGAATACGGCATTTATCATAACGTACCTAATCATGCCGACATATTTGCAGATCTTAATGATGTGAATGTTCTTTTATGTTTTACGGACTTGGACGTGGATTTAAATGTTAAATATGAATTTTAATAAAGACGATTATGTTTGCAAAGGAACCACCGTGATTCAATTAAATGTATACCCCGTATACAGAAAATACCAGAGTTATGAAATTTACAAAGTCTGGTCCCCAAAAATCCTGTCACCCCAAATCCGGTCGATTTTCTCTCGCCGAAGGCCGACTTGAATTTCGAGATTCTACTGTATATTGAATATAGAAGAAAATAACAATTAAAGAGCAATAACTCTACAGAAACTAATCCAATATTGACAAAAGTTGTGTGTGCGCCGCGGCATTATGCAATTGTAAAGTGTTTATTTTAAGTTTCATGAAATTCTATTGCTTGGTTCTTGAGTTATGACTCCAAACGGACGGACGCACACCCATACAAAGGTGTTATTATGTGGTATTTCCATTGTTCTCGAACAATAAAATGACCACTTAAGTAACAAAAGAATGACCACTTAAGGGACAACAGACGGAATGAAGACAATAGATTTTGTCTTAGGCCACACCTCCTACCACCCAAGGTACCCATCATGCGTGCGGATGGACGGACGGACAACGTAAAAACAATATCCCTCCGCCTTTGACGGGAATTAATTAGTATGGTGGTAGCAAATATGGAGATATAATCGGGGATTGCATTTGGAGACCCTAGAATGAAAGGCAAGGTCGCTGTTACTAAGACAAGAATAACGGTATCCGGCCGAGGTTTGGGAGTGGGTTACTGCGGATGTAACTTATTTGGAAATGTAGCTTGGGATTGCATTAGGGTCTCTAGGGTCAATGCCAAGGTCGCAGTTACATAGAACAAGAGTTTTCCGTAAGACAGCATGCTCGGCTATTCTCAGCAAAACAAGACTAATGTCATTAAATACCAAAACAAAATGTTGCTGACTCTCGAATTATAAACTTGAAAACTATAATCATAAAACGGTCAAAAATTATCTGTTGTAACTTAATTGTTCACTTCCCCTGAACACTATTGCTAAGTTTCAAATGATCCCCACAAGTGGTTACTGGAGTATGTACACGGTACATATTGTAGCTTACACGCAAAACTTTAACCAAATTTCTACTTTCAACAAGGACATTTATTTGTAGTGGTTACCGAAGTATGTGCATGATAGTTCCTTACACGCAAAACTAAAGTCAATGTGTCTAACTTCGACAAAGGCCACAATTTGTAGTAAATTCAGTTAGGAGTTATCTTACCTGAGTCGCGTGTCTTGGGTTTACTTATTGTAGCAGAATGGAGATATATATAAATGAAAGAAACTCTAAATCCATTGTTCAAGCTACTGTTTAAAAGAAACTGCTATACAAAATATTGTTAGAAAAATCTTTATTAATAAATATAAAAGAAGAAATTCGTTCCAAAATACAACGCAAAAAGGGTAAGAGGAAAAAGTTTTTTAATTAGCCTAGAATTTTTACTCGATCTAGCTATAGAACAATAGGCTCATGATATGATATTGAAATGACACAACACTCAGGAAGAGCTTTTATGCGTCAACCTTCAGTCGAAAATAATAAAATGTTACCTGATGCCATCACTATAACCATGTATGCCCCTCTAAAGCAAAATCAGTAGATTAACGGGACTGAAAAAGAAAATTGTAGTCAATATGTTATTTGTAGTATTTCTCAGGCTGACACTATAATCAAGCGTCTCGGCAGAAGATATTCATTTAGTGTGCTCAGAACTAATCGTTTGAGTTGACCGCCATTTATTTGGTTATCCTGTAGAGCTGCTAAATTCGTACCGTACAATGTACTGCCGTTCCATAGTTAACGAGAGTTGGCCCTCGTAAGTGACAAATACCCCAAAGAGGTGTCTCAGAGTCTGTAACCTTGACCTTTAAGGTGTGGACCCGGTACTTGCGCGTGACATTTTATCTCCATGTGCTGAACATTCGTTCCAATTCATTTTAAAATATTTCATTGTATACCAGAGCTACAATTCCGACATGAACACGTGTATATATTATACAGGATTCTACACTGTCTTAACTCTAGGTGTGACCTTGACCTTTAAGGTAAGGACACAGAACTTGCATGTGGCATGTCATCTCCTTTTGTTCAAATATTGTGCTATGAAAGTTTAAAATCCTTTCATTCATATAAGAGTTACAATGAATGCAATGGATTCCAGTGTGTGACCTTGACCTTTAAGGTAGGGTCGTGTGTGTTGTGCACGACACGTCGTCTTGATGTGCTGAACATTTGCTCCAAGTTATGGTAAATCAATCAATGCATGACAATGATACAGTCCCGACACGAATGTGTGCATATATACAGGATGCCATTACCTTAAACTCTAAGTGATAACTTGACATTTGAGTAATGGACGTGGGGTTCAAACGCCATACCTCGTCTTGATGTATTGAACGTATCTGCCAAGTTATTTGAAAATCCTTTAATGCTTGACGAAGTTACAGTCCTGACACGAATGTGTGCATATATACAGGATTTGATTACTTTTAATCTTTAAGTGTGACCATGATCTTTGAAGTGGGGACGTGAGTTTTGCAAGCAACACGTCGTCTCGATGTGCTTAACAGCTGCGCCAAGTGTTTTTTAATCTTTCAATGCATGACAAAGTAACAGTCCGGACAAGAATGTGTGCATATATACAGGATTTCATTACTTTTAAACTTTAAGTGTGACCTTGACCTTTGAGGTTGGGGCGTGGGTATTGCACGCGATACGTCATCTTGATGTGCTGAGCATGTGTTAAGTTATTTTAAAATCCGTCACTGCATGACAACGTTACAACCTGGACACAAAAAATGTAAGGTGGGACACACAGACGGACGGACGGACGATGCGATTTTAATATGCCCACCTTCTGGCATAACTAAGGAAAACAACGAAATGAAACATAATATACTAATTATGGTACTGTATTCAAATATTTGCATAATGTACAGACATAGGTAAATTATCTGCCAACAGACATGCTCGTAGAGTCCAATCAAACTGAATTGAATTTAGAGAATACCAGAAGAATAGGGGCCTGTCAGCGAACGAGGGTAAACTGAAAACTTTCAAACCTGGAAAAATCGTGCCTAAAGTCGTGTTCATGTTTGTCTTAAAGTGTCAGTATGTGTCTCAGATGTCTGATTTTTCAAAATTTAGAAGCTGTCAGCATTGCCTGTAATTGAATACAGATGAAACGTGTTTCATACGGTAACTGTTGCTTCTTTAGAAGGTCAAATCTGTCTTAACCCGCGTATATGGTGTATTACGTTACTGGTGTCGAAAGGATAAGGATATTTATTTTCAATGATGTTGCAAAAAAACAACAAGACAAAGAAACGCTGTCTAACAAGTTTGAATGTAAAGATGCGACAAAAATATACACTAAACAAAACAGCTAAGTACTCCAGTTGTATTTGCTGGATTTGTAATTTACATGTATAATTGATGCAATACGTGACCTTAGTATATAACGGTGACTTGGTGTATCTGGTTCCGTATTTCCAATTAAAACATGAATCGTCCTTTGTAAGTTTTATGAATCCTTGTAATTATATTTACATAGATTAAGGAGATAGTAAGAACGGAAGAATAACAGCTATATATCTTTATAACTCTTCAATAGGAGGTAGGAAATGGTACAAATTTTATTACATTTGACTTCAAATATACTTGTTTGTTAAATATTTTAGGTCGATATAATTATATACCTTGAATTTGTTTGATATACGAAAATATCGAACGCGGGGTACCAGGAAAACATTTGACAGGTCCAGAGGATATAAGCGGAGTTTTCTATAAACCTTTGGTTTTGACTACATACAAACACAATGCAAAAGATACGTCCATACTGATGATCAAGTCGAAACCATTTTTGGCGGGGCTGCTGTGCTTGAAGATAGTTTGTCAAATTCCTACATTATCAGTTGTCGTATTTTTATTCTTTTGTAAAGTCCAAAATGTGAGTGTACAAAGAACACCTTGTCTCCTAGCGTATGCGTGCTTATTCAGTTGATACATTCTAAAATATACTCCTACTGCAAATATTTATTTACTTACCCCACCACCTTCCAAAAGTATGGATTTTTGAAGAAACTTTAAAGTTAATTTTAGTCACAAAATCGTTTTTTTTTTGAAAATCAGAATGAAACTACAGATTACATTTAAAAGTGCAATGGAATAAAGGCTGTTCACAAATATAAGGTTGTCGTGTTCGGTATTAACCAGAAAATTAATACATGTAAGTTCGAGGCTCATTATTAAGAAAATCACCATGATAGTATTCGAGGTACAACATAAAGTGCAAAATTCTGCTTTGGTGCAACTTATTTATTATCAAAGCGCTGTTGGCACAGAAATCCTGTAGGCTAAAGATGGCTTAGTGGAAATTTACTCCTCGTCATCTTTAGAATGAATTGTATTTTAATGTCTTTATTTCGTGACAGCCCTGTCCGGAATGTACGTAAATTGTATATACATTTAAAATAAATAAAGTTTAGGTGAATATAGACATAATCGTTTGTAAATAAGGTTTTCAGTGAAATTACATCATAAATTTGAAAATCAAACAACAATTTCTTATATCGAGCTCCGTACGTTTCGTCAATATCCGCACTTTTCCGTAATATGCATAAGATTATCTTCCGTAATCAGCGTAAGTTAACATTAAGGTTGTGTACTCCTGATGGGCACTATTTCAAAATTGATAAACTAAAGTGAAGATATTTTGCTGTTTAATTGAAAAGAAATATCGTCTTCTGTTGCTTTACCCCTACTAGAAATACTGGCATTATTTTAAAGTACCATAACAAGTTTGCAAGTATCTATGTTTATTTGTTTTTGTTCTTAGGTTCCAGAAAATATTGCAGGCAATGTAGAATTACACAACATGTATTTAAAGTATACGGGTTTAACACGGGTAACAAAGAGGTAGATCCCATGAAGCTTAATAATTTCAAACCCGAGACCTTAACCACTCAGCCACGAAAGCTTGTGACACTGGATTGAATAGCATTTAATTTGGACTGTGCTTTTCATTGTTTAAAGGCGTACCAAAAACTGATAATTAACTGACTGAGTAGTGAGCAGCAAAGGTCACAATAGACCTTACGAATGCAGGTTGATCATGCTCTGCAATGGTTGCAAAGGTAGAGTCATTGTCCGCCAGGCAGGGGTTACAGTACTGCCAACGTTAATTTTTACAACCGAACCGCAACCGGCACCATTTAGAACCGCTACCGAACCGGTAATGAACCTGACCGGACCGGACCCTTATAGAGCCGTTACAACCGTTTGTAACCGTTCACTGCAGTTAAAAACATTTAGAAACTGAACGAAGCGTTACTATGAACGTAGCCATCAAGTGGTAATCGGTAGCGGGAAGTAACCAATCAACATCTTAGAGGGTGTAACATGTATATCGGTTATCTGAAATCAGGTTTAAGAATCGATTCCTTATGTTTGCATATTTGCAGTATATGGCTAAAATTATTATTAACAGTTCTAATTCACGAACATAGGCATGCTAAACGCTAAAAGTAAAATTCCGCATCGTCTACATACTGGTTTAAAACAGGATTTGATAAGATAAGCAGGTATACAATCCTTGTGATTCGAATTAAGGAAGAATTTAGTGTATACTTCCGTGTTCGAATTGAAACGTGCGCATTTACTGGGTGATTTCATATGACTAGTTTATCCGCGACTATTATCAAACAATTAACACGAAGCAGCCGTAATTTCTTGAACAGCGGCGGTATGCACAACGATCCCTAATTTGGAACTGCATGCACTCAGTCGTAAAAAAACGTATCACGAAACTTCAATTTATTTTCCCCAGTTTCTACATGTGCAATACACTACAATATAGATTCCCAGTTTCATTATTGATTGATGTGTATATCTCATTGTTATTATCAAAGGCGAGGACTTGCTTATCTGTCATAAAGAACAGTGGGTCTTTAACAAGTTTTGCGTTAAATATTTACTTAAAGTTATTGGTCAATAAATTCTGAAATATTTGATTTAAAAAATTTGTTTCAAGTGTCTACGTTTTGATATTATATAAACCGCAGTAATACAGTATCTTTATCTTACGTTACATGCATACATAAGAACATTTCATTATAAGATATAAAATTCTAACTTTTTAAACAATAACTTGCTATGTATATACTTGGTCCTATATAGTCTATTTTTAGGTTTATTCTATTTGTCAAAACTCTGAAAACTATAACTATATACATGTACTCATGCTTATTTTCCTATTCGATTACAACGAATGGATCGTAACATGAAAATAGTTTCAAATATTCAAAGATATTCATTTACATATTAAACTATATAATTTTATACTGAGAACAAAAACGTCTTTGACATTCAAACCATTTTTTTAGTTTGAATGCAGATTCTTTTCTATTTGGTGAGAAAAGTTGATGCTAAGAGAATGATTTATTCTCATAATGAAATGAAGATTAAAGCTGAACATACTGTAACAGGACAATTGACCCACAGCCAAACGTACAGACAAACGGACGAACATGGATATAGGTCCATGATGTCGATTAGAAAATGTTGGTCGCCGTGATTGGCCTTCTCTTTGGTAAGCAATCAAATTCAACCTTTGGCTATACTAGCTGGAAATTGCAGTCAGGTAAATTTCTCCTATTTCTGGCTTCAAAATTTAGTTTTTTAGGCATGACGGAGACATGCCAGGGTCTCATCCAGATATCAAGCTAACATAAGTGCTCTTTTGGACGGACCTTGATAAAATTCTCATCAAATCAAAACAAATCTAGAAAATGTTGCCACTAGTACTGTTTTATATAGAGTGTGTACACAACCACAGAACCGTACTGATATGTATATTTCTGTAGAATAGTGTCACAAATAATCAATATATACTCAGCAAAAATAGAAACGTCCCTCCATATTTCAGGAAAGATTTATCGAAAACCAAAAGGGTTACTTTTATGAATCAAAATAGAAAAACAAGTTCATTCATTTCTGTATCAAAACCAATTAATTGCATCTGGCTATCTTGTTAACTTTTCGAGAGATAACCGGTCAAGAGAGGTAGGGGTCAAAATCAAATATCACAAAAACTTAGAAAGGTGTTATTGAATGTTTAGAGATGGAATTTCAATAAGAAATGTGGCACATCCAGTAAATCTCGTTAGTACCGAGTGTGGCCACCATTTGCATGAATGCATGCAATGATCCTACGCCGCATCGACGTAACGTAACGCAATACCAGTGCGTTGGGCAAATTCCTCCATTCCTGTTGTAACGCCCGTGTAAGATCGCGAACATTGTCAATCTGATGGTTAGCTCGCGCTTTGCGGCCCAGCTGATCCCATATGTGCTCAATGTGGTTGAGATCCGGGGAAACCGCGGGCCATGGCATGACGTTGACATTGTTTTGTTTCAAGAATTGAGTGGTGACCCTGGCTACATGAGGGTGGGCATTGTCCTGCATCAATGTTACACCAGGACCATGCTGACGAATAAACGGTAAGGCATATGCATTTAGCACGTCTGCAACATAACGCTGTGCATTAATGTTGCCCTGTACAACAATAAAATCTGTCCTCCGGTTTCCCATGATCCCACCCCAGACCATTACGCTCCCTCCCCCAAACCTGTTCTTCTCAACAATGCAACAATCGGCGAATCTTTCATTTTTACGCCCGTATACCCGTAACCTCCGTCAGCATGACTAACTGTGATACGAGATTCATCGGTGAAGAAAACTCGGTTCCAGTCAGCCCTTCTCCAGTTCAGATGACGTCGCGCCCATAACAGCCTGGCAGCACGGTGACGTTGGTTCATTATCTGACCAGTGTACGGGCGGCGTGCCCTGATTGGTTGGGCGTTACGGCGAAACCGGTTGCGAATGGTCTGCCTTGAGTCACCGTATTGCCTAGCAGTGACTGTGGCTGTCAATTGACGTTGACGTAAGTGCGTCAACGTAATGAAACGATCGGCTCCGACAGCACCCGAACCGACGCGCGACTACCCTGGCAGTCGCAAGCATCCCTATTGCCTGATTTCGCTCGTTTACGGAAAGCCGTGGCATATCGAAAACAGTGAAAAATTAAAGAAAAAATTTAATTTTCAGAATAGCCCCTATCGCATGAATGGTACGACATGAACTGAATCAACATATGGATGACATGTGTAACTAGAATCGTCCCTGTTTTATAGCCGGTGAAGCTTTGTCTGTGTAGTTGCTACATGTTCAATGTACATGTATTTTAAACCCTGGCGATGTTCAGAATACGATCGTGTACAGTTTACCCGATACGCACGGTTTACATATCGGCCAGTAACCGGAACGGTCATTTGCACGTTTTGCACGTGCACGCTATACATGTCATCCATATGTTGATTCAGTTCATGTCGTACCATTCATGCGATAGGGGCTATTCTGAAAATTAAATTTTTTCTTTAATTTTTCACTGTTTTCGATATGCCACGGCTTTCCGAAAACGAGCGAAATCAGGCAATTGGGATGCTTGCGGGTGGAATGTCCGTCAGGGTAGTCGCGCGTCGGTTCGGGTGCTGTCGGAAGACGATTGATCGTCTTGCAGCCCGGTACCAGCAGACTGGGGCTGTTCACGACCGGCAGCGACCTGGTAGGCCTCGTGTAACGACGGCTAGAGCCGATCGTTATTACGTTGACGCACTTACGTCAACGTCAATTGGCAGCCACAGTCACTGCTAGGCATTACGGTGTTCTCAGAGCAGACCATTCGCAACCGGTTGCGTCGTAATGCCCAACCAATCAGGGCACGCCGCCCGTACACTGGTCAGATAATGACCCAACGTCACCGTGCTGCCAGGCTGTTATGGGCGCGACGTCATCTGAACTGGAGAAGGGCTGACTGGAACCGAGTTTTCTTCACCGATGAATCTCGTATCACAGTTAGTCATGCTGACGGAAGATTACGTGTATACAAGCGTAAAAATGAAAGATTCGCCGATTGTTGCATTGTTGAGAAGAACAGGTATGGGGGAGGGAGCGTAATGGTCTGGGGTGGGATCATGGGAAACCGGAGGACAGATTTGGTTGTTGTACAGGGCAACATTAATGCACAGCGTTATGTTGCAGACGTGCTAAATACATATGCCTTACCATTTATTCGTCAGTATGGTCCTGGTGTAACATTGATGCAGGACAATGCCCGCCCTCATGTAGCCAGGGTCACCACTCAATTCTTGCAGCAAAACAATGTCAACGTCATGCCATGGCCCGCGGTTTCCCCGGATCTCAACCCCATTGAGCACATATGGGATCAGCTGGGCCGCAAAGCACGAGCTATCCATCAGATTGACAATGTTCGCGATCTTAGACGGGCGTTACAACAGGAATGGAGGAATTTGCCCAACGCACTGGTATTGCGTTACGTTACGTCGATGCGGCGTAGGATCATTGCATGCATTCATGCAAATGGTGGCCACACTCGGTACTAACGAGATTTACTGGATTTGCCACATTTCTTATTGAAATTCCATCTCTAAACATTCAATAACACCTTTCTGAATTTTTGTGATTTTTGATTTTGACCCCTACCTCTCTTGACCGGTTATCTCTCGAAAAGGTAACAAGATAGCCAGATGCAATTAATTGGTTTTGATACAGAAATGAATGAACTTGTTTTTCTATTTTGATTCATAAAAGTAACCCTTTTGGTTTTCGATAAATCTTTCCTGAAATATGGAGGGACGTTTCTATTTTTGCTGAGTATACATATTTTTATTTATTGTTTTTTCTTGAGGCCCCCATAAATAAATCAAATACATCAGATACCATTTTGTTTTCGTTCTCTATTACTTAAAACTTGGAGAGAGAAATACCTTGTAGTTTAAAACAAATCGCTGGAGTGAAACAAATAGGTAGATTACGGTGGATAGTCTTACATACCACAGCGTGTCTATGTCTGAAACTTGACTAATTTGTGAATACTGGATTTCATGGCACAAAGCCTCTTAAATAGTATATTTTTATGAATCTGATCAATGAATTGCACATTAATCCAATGAGTGGCGATAATCATAAACACTGTTTTCCGGCTGAACAAGCAATGTAAAACCACTATACCATAATAAGATTAGACTAGTTGTTTCCTAAAACTTGCAATATTAAGTAACTGATAATTCTCAAAGTAAGTTGAATTCCAACGTAAAACGAAGAAATATCAAAAGGTAGAACGAGAACACAACACAACAAGTAGATTGTAGATACAATGAGTGAAAATTTAAAAATAAAGGTCGCAAGGCCAGACATATTGAAACAATTGACATCGAAACACGCAAATGTCGGGCATACAGGAAGAAAGTTTTTTGGACAGACCCAACAACGAGATTTTGAATAATAAGAAGCTATTGCTTTGTGTCATCCTGAATGGTACAGAAGTTAGGACCAGCAATATCTTGGAAGGTAATCTGTTGTGTCTAAAATCTAAATTCTTTGATATGACTAACCTGCCCCTGGATGTTTTTGATTGATTTAGTTCGAAATATTACTAAAAACCTTCTGATTTTGATCAAACTTGTAAAATGATAATAGCAGATGAGTATGCTGCATACAACACCCTTAACCTCCCTACCCCTTAAGTCTTTATTTTATTTTTGAAGTTTTTAAATTGATTATTTCCTAAACAATTTGTAGGCTGGGAAAACCTGATCAGTTACAGATGTTCTAAAAATATAACTTCCGAATAAAAAAAGAATAACATTTATATAAAACATAAGAAACTATTGTTGCAAAATGTCTTTCTAAAATAAGATTAAAAAACCCTTTTTTTTGGTCTATCCCGTTGATACTAATATCTCTTCGATTGTATCGCCTTTTCTATTGAACTTCCTGGTACATTTATCTATTCATGAATATGCTGAACCCAGTGTTATTTGATTAGTTTTGATTTATGCAATATCATCATGTCTACCGGCAAGTAATGTCACATGATCTACATTTATCTTTGATTAAAGTGAATCACACATTAATAGTATAAACTACTTATATGCAAACTATATAGTTCTAACGTATTTCCCAAAGTAACGTCGATTCTTTGAACTTTCACTTGTTACATAGGCAGTTAGAGATCCATGTGAACCTACACCAACCTGAAGTATGTCTTAAAATATTCAAGCAATTTTTTTAAGAATGCACAGTATACTTGTCACAGTGGTAATTATTAATGGTTTTATACCTAATAATATTTGCACGAGTTGTACATGAAATGTGACAACTCAGTCATGTGATCATATAGTATCAGGTGATATCTATTTATATATTCTCTCAATAACTAACAGTGTGAAAAGGGAATCGTAACATAACAACATGTTTCGGGGGAGGGGGGGGGGGGCGTTGAATTCAGGCAGTTGGACATATACAAAGCTAGGATAAAGATGTAGTTTTCCTAGCTACATCTATTCATGATTCAAGCAGTTATATATTACAGATCAGGACAATCCGGGTTTTCCCTTGTCCCAATCCCCTTGGCTTATCCATCAATATCAGTTATTAATTAATTTGGTTATTAATACATTTGGTTAAATTCCTTTTATCCAAATCTTGTTTACAATTAATAACTGTTACTGTCTGAAGTAATTCATGCATTCTGCCTAAGTAATGTCTGTCCTAAATTATTGTTGTGCGATAAATTGCTTTTGCTTTTAGTTGCTTTTATATATTTTTTTTATTTGCTTTATGCTTATTCTTGTTTTCTTGTATTTGTAGGACACCCTTTTAGTCACGTTGGCTTAAGGACCTACAAAGGAAATATAAATAAATATAAATATGGAAACGACTACTTGCATATTTCCTTGTGACCACCCTCAGAGAGAGATATGGAAGTATAATTAATATATACCAACGGTCACACACTGAATTACCTTAACCAACTCCTAGTATGATTTATAAATGTGTGATTGCCTCGTAAATTCTTTCGTGTGATGCAATGTGTAAATTTCTGAATAACAAAACAAGCTTGAAAAATCATGGGAGTAAATCGATCCATTACGGACATGGATTTAATCTTATGCCAATTGTGTTTGTAAAATCACTCTTTTGATATACACTGTAAATGATGACCCATTCTTGATTTAGCTACAAAGAATAAATACTGGAGGCCTATCATTTGATTGACACAGGAAGATATATAAAACTTTTTTCAAAGAGAGTATAATATTTTATATATCGCTTCCCTTTTCACAGCACAATGACCGTTTCCTTGATTTTAACCTTTGCTTGTTTCCACATATCATATTAACTATGTCTTTTAGTTAGTACATGTAGGTCTATGCTGCACTTGATTGTCTAACACTTGAAGACATACAGGCAACCCATGAACATCTTTGGTTTATGCATGGTTTTATAACTCCCACCCAGTAAACAAGAGTCCGATATTTTCTTGCATTTCCGATGATTTTACCCATGCCGTAAATGCCGGTCTAGCACTGTGCGAGACGACTATCATGAATTATTTGTGACGTAGCGTTATAAACGTTGTAACGTCACTTACCCAAACTCAACATCTGAATATCAATTGGTTTATGAGGTTTATATCATTGCGATAAATTTGCAGTTAGAAATCTACTTTAAGTGCAAAACGATATGCAAGAAAGCTTCCTTCCCGCCAAAACAGTTCAAGTGACCCTTGGTTTTGATCTGAACCGCGTGCTCATAAAAGAAACTATTAAAATTACAAAGTATCTATGGTTCTTTAGAATAAGTTTTACTTAAAAGAATTCATGGTAAAAATCAAATAAGAAACCAACAGGTAATATTTAAATTACTCTAAGTAATATCGATGTCTGGTTCATAAATCAAACATAAAATGGGCAGTAATATGCTACAAAATGTACTGATTTCTCAATTGTCAGCTTTTGAAATGTGATGTTAAATCTTCTTTAGTATATAGCAAAGACATTTTTTGTCAAAAAATTATAGTAATGATGCCTTTGAAAAAGACTTTTAAAGACGCATCTACATGTATTTTAGGAACTTAAAGTTGAACTACAACTTTCTTTTGATGCATTTGGATTGGTATCAGTCGTTTTAAGGTACCCAAACGTATAGTGCTAAACACATACCGTGCCCCCTTGTTACTTTTTAAAACTTTAAACAACATAATTATCTCAAACATAAAATCCATATTTGACTTGACGACGTCAATTATATCTTTCTTGTCGAGCTATTTCAACAATTAGTCAACAATTTCCCAAGGGTATATGCTAGCTAGAATGCAAATTTAATGTTCACATTACTCATTTACTCAATGAAAACTCACTTCATCATATTTTTTTTACAATTTCGTAACATGAAGAGCAGATATGTTTATTTTGACCTGATTGATTTATGATTGATAAAGCAATGATACATGTATGTAAATCCATTTTATGCTGCAATGTCTGCCATTTTTAAGTCTATTTGTCTACTTACTACTGCATCGGAACGGTCGTAGCTAGGGCGTTTGTAATAACACGGGTCATGGTTTTAAGAACGGTTGTACGAACCAGTACGAACCAGTACGAACTAAGATCTGCGAAGATCAACAAATTGCTGCTAATATGATACCGCTATTCAAGATTTCATCTGTAACTACTTTACATAAAATGCTATTATGCTATCATTAATGCTGATAAGAAATTTTGGACAAAATACAACAATTTAGACAACTTTGTAGGACTAAGATTTTCAGTATATCTTATTAATCTTACAAGGGCACTTGGTTCGCCTACTTCTTTTAATGTTCATGTTGTAGACCAGTTATATTATTATCGTATAATTACCTTAACCTCTGTCAGTACTTCAGAAATTATGCGATAATAATATAATGATATCAGAGAGAACGATCTAAAGTTATTACACACATGAAAAACAATTCCAATAATTGTATAAAATGTTAAGTAGGAGTATAATATATCAGCATGGGATGTTTTGAAGGAGTAGTGATCAAGGACAGTTAGTTTGACAGACTGATTGTTTTCTGTGACGTTTTAGTAACTGCACTTTTTTAATTTAAACAATCTTAGAAATACACAAAATTTATATTTAAACTCGCTCAATAATTTTGACTAATGTAAACTTGATATTTTAAAAAGATTTACATGATTGGATACTTGTGAACAAAGAGAAATAATAGAAGTAGTCGTATTTCTGTTTTTTTTACCTTTTATTATCCCTGAATGTGGAAACAAATCTTGATACAAAGGTCACCTGTCATCAGCAGTCACTTTCATTCTGTCCCTTTGGTATTCGCTATAGATAGGCTAGATTATTAGATATTTACTAATTGAATATTGCGTTTTAGACTTTTCAATAGCATAATATAGATATAATTTATATCATCTACAAATCTTTACTGATATATTCAAATTTAAGCAACACAGTGTATACAATACTAATGATGATATTTTGATTATGATTTATTTTTATCAACTTAAGGAATTCGTACTGTTAAATGCCGTTCACATATTTTTAACGATTTACCAAGATTGATCAACATGCATACTCTGCAGGTGGTGCAAATGTTGCCATTATATTTCTTAAAAAAAACAAACAATGATGGGTCGATGACATATCTTTTTCGCAATATTAATCTTTATTGATACACCATCAAAGCGAGGTGCAAAATTTAAAATTAGCTATAATTCGGGTATCATAAACGTTTATGTTTGTGGTGTGCTTTTCAGAACAGTTATCAATTTTCCATCTGTAATATGTCATACTTTAGGATTAAAATTTAGGGACAGTTGCATTTTTATCATCATCTCAATAATTATTACGTTCCTTATCACTTATTCATTACCCCAACAACTTTATTTAAAATCAGTTTTTAAATTTTTGATAAATAATTTTTTCATGATAAAGGAATAAAAGGTTTTTGAGATATTTTGCCTACAGTTTGATAAAGACCTTTGTTTTAGAACGCAAAAATAAAAAACGGGGATTGATGTGCATATAAGAAAGAAATTTAATAAAGATTTTGGGCTTTGAGATATGACGGCATAGGTCTGTAACAAAGAAATGTAACAGAAGCTTGTTATTACTGTCGTTTTATATCCTGACATTTTTCTTTGTAGTTAAGTTTGAATTAAGTGAATATCATAAACAATGTTTGAGAAATTACTATTTTTTGTACCCCTGTCCCCATTTTGGCGTAAGGCAAAATTTGTTAATATAGTCACAAAATGTGAGGTCAAAAAGAATCCTCAAACATGTTAAATCTTATTACACAAAAATATGCCTAGACCATCTCAGACTGGAATGAACTACCTCTTGAACACAGACATTCTCAAAGCCTAAATATCTTAAATGCAGGTTGTACTCAGACATCGAAAAGGTCCCTAGCTATGACTACGTAGGTAATCGTAAAAATCAGATTTTACACACCCGACTTAAATGCACTGCAGCTGATTGAACGAACATCTCTACATCTAAAAAATTTATTGACAGCCCACTGTGTATATGCGGAGAAACAGTGACAACTCATCACTTTCTTTTTCATTGCCCTAGTTATCAGAGGGAGCGTGTTGAACTTATAAACAGAATAAGCTCAATTGATACCGCTAACATTACTGCATCGCTTCTTTTAAATGGAGATCGAAGCAAGACTGATGCCACCAATATTACTGTCTCCTTACAGGTGCACAAATACATACAGAACACAAGGCGTTTCATATAATATTTCAAGGCAACCAAGTCTCTCTGCCTCTGTCTCTCTCTCTATCACCAACCCCCGTCCCCCATCTCTCTCTCACACACCCTCTCTTATTCTACATTATAATACATGCAAAATCACACACACACACACACACACACACACGCACACGCACACGCACACACACACACCTGATATATAAGAGTTTTCGAATAGTTAACTTTAAGTTATGAGCTGTAAGTTTACGCACTTCTGTTATCTGATTTTACACGGCATAAACTTATATGATGAGAACTTTTTAACATACTTATCTTTTTCATGCATGTATATTTGTAAAAAGAATAAACTGCAAGCAAACATAATAATTTGTCTTATTTACTTATTTGTTATTACTGAAAATGAGTTCATAAATGTATTAATCAGGAAGAGATTCATATAAGCTGTCTAGCTTTCTTCTGAATCCTGGATGCTATTTTTAAATGTATTGTATTTGTTCATGCTTTGATAAACGAATAAATAATGTTTAAACTAAGTTTAACCAAATTATAGCAATTATTTAAATTAATATAAATCATATTCATTAACTCATCCAAATAAAATAATCGTGTGAAGCTAATAAGTTGACATATGTAAGTTTTTTTTTATGTTCGGTTACTAAAACAGTTTTAAATGTATTCTCTAGATTTTTTTGTCTTCATAATCATATACTAAATTTGCCATTTTGGTGAAAGCTTGTTATTCCTGTGAACGGTAAACAGACAGCTGATTTTATTAGCAATACTCAGAATTAAAGGTCCATTACTAAGACCAAATCGAATTTTATTTTAAATCTGGAATTGTAACGGGTGTCTTCTCAGTAGAAAAAATATGACATACTGCATCGAATGTGACCAAATTTTGTTGAACAATTAATAATAATAATAATAATAATAATAAATTCTTTATTTTAAGAAGGTAACATGTACAGATTTAGCAGTAATTTAAACAGGGAAATACTCCACTGTTATTGAAAAGGTTTAGAAGCCAGTTTAAAACTGTATTTCCCAGAATAAATTCTAGATTTAAAAGAAAATTCGATTTGGTCTTAGTATTGGACCTTAGAAGACGGGTCCATATATGACATGAACATACGACCTGAGTTGTCCTTTTTGGAAGTGGGTTATTCTGACACCAATTCCACAGCAATAAAAAATACTTAAAGGTATATGATTTACCTTTCCAAAGTGGTCCGTCTCGTTATCCTCTACGCCTGCTTTCAAATATTTTAAATAAGGATGATTTCGGTTATCTTCTTATAACACTTTATTAATGATGCAAGGAAACAACAATTATTAAAGTTGTAATCCTACTTCCACAAGGGCGGATTCCTGACACGTCTACAGCAAAACTCGTACTGTAGTTATTATATGTACATAAACTCCAGGTGATTTATAACTGGTTAATGATAATGGTATGCAAAAAAAAAAGATATTACTTGTACCTATAAATAGTGCCATACATTTGAAATCACGGCGCAGTATTGGCTGCACTTTAACTTGGGTAAATCAATATTTATTTAATATCCTACGTGTACAAAATAGGCCTGTCTTATAAACCTTTCGACAGCTCGCCTAGAATATTAAACCAGACAAAGACAGTTACCTAATATTCTCTATTTACGGATTCATTAAATAGTATGGAAACCCTGGATGGACTTATAACTTCAATACTTCTCACTTCGAATTTCTAATTTCAGTACTTCTAAGTTCATTCCTTCTATCTTCTAACGTCTAATTTCCTTACTTCCATTTTCCTTACTTCTAACTTCCTTACTTCCAACTTCCTTACAAGAGATCACATTGCTTTAATATGCAGTGATAATACTAAACTTTGATTATTAGTAATTTGATAAAATAAATGGTAGTGCATATGTGCATATTATGTACAAGAAACATTTTCAAGCATCACCACTTTTGGGGCATTCGTCACTTACGAGTGCCAACTCTTATTAGAAACGAATTACTTCAACTTGTTTGGAAAAATTTGACAGGTGTGAATTAAAAACATGACCTTACCAGAAATGTGTCACGTGGACAATGTAAATGAAGTATAGATGTGTAGAGGCAAAAATGAGTAACATTTATAAAATTGCATCTTTTTTACTGTCTATTTACGTCAACTTTAGAAAAAGTGCTAAGATGCTTGACAAAAATATATTTAAAGAACAAATAATGATCCTTGTCTGACTAAAGTGTGTTGGTGGTTTGTAGTTACTTTAAAAAATGCTCCTTGTGTAGTTGTTTTTCTCAGTTTTGCTTACACACTTCTATACGTTGAGACATTTTTCACACTGGAGCATTGCTTAAGTACATTTGGTGGCAAAATTCTATAGAAAAATTTGGTTTTCGCGGAAATAGTTCCACGTTTAAACTTTATTGTTAACTACATGACACAGAGCTTAGCTGGTTCTGTACGGAGTGTGTTCCAGTCAAAACTGTCTGGGTCCTAAGGGTCTTTTGTTTTACTTGTTACAAGACTTTAACAGGAAATGTAAGAATGTATCGTTGTGTCAGAAACAACAAGCCAAATGTGCGAGCAAGCGTGCGTGCGCCCTGTTGAGCTTATCTGGACTGTGATTTCCTCAAACATGTACATTGAAAAAAATTTAAATTACATGGCAGAGTTATTCATCACAGTAACACGGCGTGTCAAGCGCAAGATCCGAGTCAGTAGTTAAGTCAGGATAGAGGTACAGAATGGACATATGAGACATTTTCCGTCTTGCATTTAAGGATATTGGGTTGTTCACAATAACGAGGCCCGTGTCGCGCACAAGACCCAAGTCCGAAAATCAAACGCAAATGACAATATGAAACAGGCACCTTAGATCATTTCCCGGACTTTAACATCTTCATCACTCTAAAGATTTTGAATTGACTTGCTCACTACAATGAGACGACTGTGTTGCCTACAATACCAAGTTCTCTTCAATTATTTAATTAGTTTTACTTGCACAAAATACATGATTCATGAGAGACTTGAAGTTAATAAAACGTAGGTTTGTCAAGAAACAAAACATAAGCAAATAGACTCAATATGATGTCACTGCTATACAGTGTTTATCTTATTTGTTGAAATATTCAAATGGAACTACGATTATCATAAAGAACATGTTTATAGCGTGATCCTGTATTACGCTGAAGGTACGCAAAATATGGCTGTATCGATCACTGCCACAATACCAAATATCACACTGTGTGAATTATCCAATTATACCATTTACCAATCTTATTCATGGTATAAAGGAATTACAATACCTTCATGTGCTATTCAGTATTGGAAATTATTTGAAAGAACAGGTAAATGGTCTGCATGAATAAAACTTTCAATTATGATTTAGATAATTTGCTTTCACATGCAAGTAAATCACCAGATTTGAGGATCATGGCTAAAATTGAATCTAGGTTTTTAATAGAACATTGTCCCCTGACAATCAGGCCTGTTGGAAAATCGATTAATTCTCTTATTTCGAAAAACGTCGTTGATCCTTTCAACATGCTTTCATACAGTAAACAAGATTACAAAGTTCAAATTCCGTTTTTTTAATAAAAAAGGGGGTACGTAAAGGAAATAAAAACTAGAGCAGATTGCAAATTTTAGGAATGGGGCATCAGTTCCACACTTTATACATTGTACTATTCGTAGTAAAACGGCAAAGCATTATGAACTTTTACCGTCTAGATTTTCAAATATCTGAAATCAGATTTACCGTATTTCTATACATGTACCTAGTCTTTATCTTACATGATCATTATCCTTATAAATCTGATATGAATGAAGATATTCATGAATGTTTGGAGAGAAAAAAACACTTTAGAAATGGCTTTAAAGCTTAAAGAGAAAAGTTAAACGAAGATTTTTGTTTAACTGGGTTTGGATGGTATTTGAATTCGAAAAATTGTAAAATCAGAAGGTTATTGACATAAGTACTACTCTACGGAGACTGCCTTGAATTGCGGCTGAAAAAATAAGGTTACATTATATTTTATAATACCCCAGATAAATTTGATAGATTATGATTGGTCAAGAGTCCCTGTATATGAGCCCATTTACATCGTGAGCAATCCCGTATATACCGTCTCCTCATCGGTTTTGCCTTTTCTGATTTGCTAGAGAAGCTCTGCAAAATTTGTTTACATTCAAAACAAAATGGCCGCCGTGCCAGCAATTCGAACTAGCGTTTGTAAGCACTGTACACATCGTTTGGAAAAATAATTCATATTAGACATTAAAACTTACACTGATGCTTACTTTGCCTTCGTTTCTTCTCAAACAAAACGGGTTACGGACATATAATCTCATTTTCAGTCGATCAAGTTCCTTCACATGAATCCCAGTTCATGCAGTTAAATATCGTTTGTTTGAAAATAAAAATACTGTCACTGACACTATTAAGTACTCTTTAAATAAAGGTATACCTTTCTGTAACTAACGGCTGCTAAAAGGACTTTCATGTACAAATTCAGCCTCTGGAACCACGAAATAATATACCGCCAGATCAGAGGTAAATCTGAAAATAAATGTCCTTTTCTACCCTGTTAAGGTAATTAATTTTTCAATTGTCTTTACTAAAATAAAGTGAACTAGGATCCGCTGACAATTACGTTATCATAAGGTAAAAACTTAGGGGCCCACGTGGGTATCGTCTTTTTATCATTTATAAATTATAACAGCAATATTTAGACAACAATTCATGTAGTTTTTTGTCTTCCAAATAAATCTGCGGTACTACAAATTCATTATATAGATCATTGACTAGGTATACGGCCTCGTATAGCCTGTTTGAACTGATATAAACCATCGCCAAACGGCGCGGGTTATATCGATTCAAACAGGCTATATGAGGCCGTATACCCGGTCAAGAATCTATGTAACTAATAGTATATAAGATTTGGATACTTTAAAACAAAATATAACTATAAAGAATATCCACGACTCTATAAGGGCTACAATCAACGCAATAAACAGGCGCCGTATAGCCCACAAGTAGGACCATAAATATGACCACAAAGTACCGTTATATAGGAATGTCCGAATGTGAGCACGCCATAGAATACGGCCTAGTTTATATTGCATGACTGGGTTATGTACCGGATTCGTATAAATGCACATTTTCTTTTTATTAACAAGGCCGTTGCGTTGGATCACGCATCTTGTGTTATTTTTAATATATATTTTCAAACACTCCGGTATGCGTTTTTTTAAATGGTTGAAACTATTTATACCTAGATCGTGAAAAAAAGCCTTCGGTTTCGTAAACAAACGCGTAAAAAACCATGGCCTGACAGTTTGGGGAAAAGTTATTAATTTTGTTTGATGACAGTCCAATTTTGTATGTAAAACGTCTAAACATAATTCCATCTATCTTTTTTATTTGTCTGTCATAGCTTGTAGTTATGTAGCTATTGATACATACATAAAATTGATTATTCATTTACAACAATAATTTGGACGTCTCCCAAATCGATTATGTCACTCCATGGACCAAATTTTTACTGTATTCAACACTGTCCGCCGCCTCGACCAATTACTACACGGAACTACATACTTTTATGATGCACAATTATAAAAGGATATTTTTGATTCAATCTAAATTTTATTTACAAAGTTAAAAAGAAGTTAGAAATAAATATACGAACGAAATGAACATATCACTTATAATATTTTCATAATAGAATAAAGCGGCTTTATATTACAAGTAAAATATAGTATAAAAAGGTTAGACCGACGTAAAGATACTGCATTGTGAAATGATAAAACCGTCAATTTTATAAATCTATCCGATAAAGTAAAACCCTCCAAGGTGATATTAGATTGAACCAACGCAGTAATTACGTTATAATAAATCTTGTAAAATCTTTATACATGTCAAACTGTGATTTTTGAATCAACCAGTCACAAAACTCCAGTTTTGTCCATAAAGGTGATTAAAGCCGTTGATAGGGAAGCACGAATACATCAATCTATTTTGACAACAAGAACTATGAATAAACAAGAGGGCCAAGATGGCCCTATATCGCTCACATGAGACCTACTTAATACAATATGTGACCAAACTTCAACCCTTAACTATATATTATAAACGCAAACATTCTGTTTGACCTTGTCAAAACAAACCTTTTGACCAATTTGCATGATGATTGAGTTGTAAATGTCATCTGCATGGCATACACAAGCTTTTTAACCGGGTGACTTAGTTTTTACATAAGATTACCCATATTTAAACTAGACCGAAATGTTATCAAGACAATCATACAGAGTTTCATGAAGATACAAGAAAAATGCAAAACACATGGTTTTTGTATGATTTGACCCCGTGACCTAGTTTTATACCCCAGATGATCAATATTCATACTTTATCTAGATTCCATTATGATAATCATACTGATTAAGTTTCATCAATATGCAATTACAAATGCAACCTCTATTGCATACACAAGCGTTTCCTAAGATTTAACCCGTGACCTAGTTTTTGACCCCAGATGACTGATATGCAAACTCAGTCTAGAATTCATCAAGATAGTCATTCTGACCAAGTTTCATGAAGATCCAATACAATGCAACTTATATTGCATACACAACGTTTGTCTATGATTTGACCCGTGACCTAGCTTTTGACACCATATGAACCATATACGAAGTCGACCTAAATTTCATCAAGGCAGTCATTCTGACTAAGTTTCATGTAGATCAATTGACAAATGCTACTTCTATTGCAAACACATGTTTTTTTCTATGATTTGACCCCGTGACCTGGATTTTCACCTCAGATGACCAATATTCAAAGTCGATCTAGATTTTATCAAGGCTGTCATACTGACCAAGATTAAAAAAGATCCAATGAAAAATGCAACCTCTATTGCATACACACGGTTTTTCTATGATTTGACCCCGTGACCTAGTTTTTAACTCCAGATAACCCGTATTCAAACTCGACCTAGATTTTATCAGAGAAATTTTTTCAATCCAAACAATGTTATACATTCTACTGATTATTTCATTGGCGGTTGAAAGCTTACCAACTTCCGGTCAAAATCGAGCTTAATGCGGCTGCGCAAAATAAATTAACTAAAGTGGAAAGAATAAAAAAGTAACTTAATAAATATTGTCAAATATTGATTTTGTTACCTTTAAATTAGTTAAGGATGTTTTTCCTATATAGTTCAATGATCATGAATTGATCGATAACGCTTAACCGATACTAACTTTTAACCGTGCTCAAGTCTGTTGACAGTAAAAATGTTGTTTTAAAAATAAGACAGTTCTGAGTGTTTTTGATATGTGTATCGGTATATAAAAAAGATGATTAAATATTTGTGAACAATGAGATATAATAAAGGTGAATCTTATTCCTGATTTCATTCTTTACCTGACATTATGATTGGATATGGAAACCTTGATAAAGTTGTTACCTGTCAATTTCATTCAGTCCCTTTGGTAATTGTTGTAGACAGGTCATACTGTAGTATCTTGTGTGCAGTACGTTTGCCTAAAACCATGGACTAAATACAGTTAAGGTAACTTGTCCAAAACAAAATGGCCACCAGTAAAAAAATGATACTATTACTTAAATGTAGTCTGGTGGTCTTTTGACATAATACACAAACAAGTTACTGTTATATAAGCTTTTAGAACCTGTATTGGTGTGTTTTGTCGCAAATATTGTTAAAACATGTCATTTCAGTTCTTGGTTTACTTACATGAAAAATATCCAATTTTTGTGCAAGTTTCCTGACAAAGTCAAATGATGAAATTATTCAAACTGGCACTTATTTACTAGTTCAATGTCTGCTCCAGATACTCGACCATAGAAATAGTTGAACAGTTCTTTCAATCTTACACATCAACATTTTATAACACACCACTAAATTTTGAAGTCCACATGCTTGAGTTATGGTTTAAGGAAGAGCACTATTGTCTTTAGTGGGTGGGGTGCATGGTTATTTTCAATTATTATTTTTTCCTTTAATGTAAAAAGTGTTTCTTTTGGTCGGGATGTCATAATATTGTAGTATACTGACACTAATAATTCATGTAAAGAGAACTATAAATCAGTGAATTATTATAGAGAACGGATACATTTTGAGACATATTCTTGCTAGTTGACAAAAAAGGACTCGGAGTGACAAATTCAGTGGAATAAAGAAACTAAAACATAGTTTATACCATTATCAACATACCCTTGTTGTAAAAAAAAGTTTACCAATCCATATAAAATACTGCAAGACGATATCGTTGTTTTTACAGATAATTTTCAAATTATGCATTTGATACAGAAAATTCGAATACAATATTATGTTGATAATGGTGTTAATTATGTTTTAGTTTATTATATTTACTGAATCTGTCACTTTGAGTCTTTGTTTGTCAACTAGCAAGAATATGTTTCAAAATGTATCCGTTCTTCATAATAATTCACTAATTTATAGTTCTCTTTACATGAATTATTAGTGTCAGTATACTACAATATTATGACATCCCGACCCAAAGAAACACAGTTTACATGAAAGGAAAAACAAATGAAAAAGAAAACATGCACCCCACCCACTAAAGACAATAGTGCTCTACCTTAAACCATTACTCAAGCATGTGGACTTCACAATTTAGTGATGTGTAATAAACTGTTGATGTGTAAGATTGAAAGAACTGTTCAATTATTTCTATGGTCGAGCATCTGGAGCAGACATTGAACTAGTAAATAAGTGCCAGTTTGAATAATTTCATCATTTGACTTTGTCAGGAAACTTGCACAAAAATTGGATATTTTTCATGTAAGTAACCCAAGAACTGAAATGACATGTTTTAACAAATTTTGCAACAAAACACACTAAAACAGGTTCTAAAAGCTTATATAACAGTAATTTGATTGTGTATTATGTCAAAAGACCACCAGACTACATTTTAGTAATAGCATCATTTTTTCACTGGTGGCCATTTTGTTTTGGACAAGTTACCTTAATAGAAAATGGAAATTTATAATAGTTTGTTTAAAGAAGATAATATCGAAATTAAGGCACAAGAGTGAAACCTGCGTGACACCTTGTACCGTGTTCCTTTTTATTACATTCAATTGAACGCCGCAAACTGAGAAGTATCAACATATTTTCAATTCAAAAGGTATAGATATAATATTTGCACAGATCATCGTAGTGTCGTACCGACTGACACCTGTTTTACCGTTTACAAGTTATGTAAGGCGAAGTATGAAGACAAATATCCAGGTATTTTTTCGATAACTGGTTTTTCGTAATCACCCGTGTAAATCTGATTGCTCCCGGAAGTGTTTAAACTATAAGGCCTGACATAAAAATCTGCTCGTTTGTATATTTGACCGATTAGCTCACATACAATCTTGTTTGTTTCATGTCCCGTTACAAATGCTAAAATATTTGAAACAAATTATGTTCTGTAGACGATTATCTCAAAGAATGACTAAAACACACGGCATTTTCTTGCTCTGAAGAAGTACTACAAAATACGTCGGACTTGAAAATAAGCCGGTCTGGAAAATACGCCACCGAATCAAATTAAAATTAGCCGCGGCTTATCATCAAGGTTTTAGGGTAATACTATATTTGCATGGTGAACGCCCTTTCTTTGTTGAGCTCTGACAGGGATAATGTTTAAACAATACTAAAATGAAAGTTAAATGTTTTGAATGTGATTACTGTTACCTTGTCTCTTTGGATAATGTAAACGTTTTAATAGACCTACACAAAGCTCAACATTCACATCAATCATTCATACCAAAAATATCACGTCACAATTCAGCTAAAAACCAGTCATATTGTATTAAATGTCTATAATTGTACATGAATTTGCTGTGCATATTAAGTGTCTCATCTAAAAACAACTATTTCATTTATAAAGGTTAACTGCACTAAAGTATTCATTAGTTCTAATTTTAGATATGAAAAGTCGAATTCCAAATTTATGGCTATATTCAGAAACGTCCTCAATTCAAACTCAGTAGATTTGATTGGCAAGTGAATGCTGAAAGCAATACATCAACATATCTACTAAACTTGAATACTCATTTGATCAATGGACAGCAAGTTACGGACCCATCCTTGTATGATATCGAGCCGAGGAAGATTTCTGAATTTAGCCACGAGTGTATTGTAGTGCCTCATATTTTGATTTAGACATGAGTCTCTTAGCAACATCGGTATGGTTGGTCAGTAGACTGAATCTCATGTTGGAATGGCACTGTGCCTGTTAGTTAACCTTGTTGTATTTAGCATGTATATTGAAATGTATATTTTGCCTGTTTGCAGACCGATATTTGCATAATGAAAGAGGTAACACATGAAAATTTATTTGTTTTCAAAGTAGCTCAGGAAAATACATCACATCAGAAAGTATATGACCGCATGTCATTCGTATTCTTTTTTAAATTTACGGTTGGGATGTATTTTATGCAACACTTCCTTGTTTACGTCCGCCATTTTTGAAGAGTGCTGTTGTTGTATATTTCTCCTTAGCAACAATATAAGGCACCTGTTTCCTGTTTCGTTGCCAAAATGAATGTAAACAGAGGCATGAAAAGGAGTTTTTCTGTAAGAATTATTTAGATAACATACAATACCAGCTATTTACTTTAATTGTTCTAACTTTAGTGAGTTTAGTTTCTCGTAAAAGAAAAAAAAAACACACAATCTTGAAATGCAGGGAGATTGAATGGCAAGTTGTATGCAATATCTGCTTGAAAACAAGTTAAGAAGGATAAAAAATGCATCCACTACGAAATAAAATGCTACCATCAATATGTTTATTTCAAAAATGAATATTTGAGAGGTTTTTTATTTACAGATCTGCATGTAACTGTCTGTTTCTAACGGGTTACTGCAAGATCATGCAATAAATCGTTTTTGTTATTAGTATCTTGGTAAAATTATCATTAAACGAGTGATTTGATATGAACCCTGCCAATTTGTCTTCTGGAACTCGCATTTGCCCTAGCCAATCGCCCGGGCACAGGCCTGTGCGAATTCCGTCGGACAAATATCAGAGCTAATATCAAATCACTCATGTTATAACATATATTAGTTTGATTAGTTGTTTAATACAATTGTTATTAAATGAGTGATGTGAACTTGGCCCTTATATGTTTTCTATGGCCTTCGTATTGGCCCTAACCCTGTATCATATATACCAATATCATATCACTCATTGAATAAGTATAATACCATATATTTGTATTTCTGTTTATATATTTGTTCCATCTCGTAAAATATTTTGAAAATGCCTCTGTACAGAATATCAGACGGTCAAATTATCGAACTGGCTAAATACGCATCATTCATAAGTTAGCGTACCAGATGCTACAGGACATCCAAACTCTTCAATCTCTGTTTCAAGATAACATTTGATATTCAGTGATATCACTTGGTGTATAAATAAAGGCCCTGCTACTCATTATCCTCAGCACACAGCTACTTTTTGCACTGTTAACGTTTACGGCGTACCTACGGTTCAAGGACAGGTGACAAGAATACATTCAAATTCCAGTTAAAAACACTAAATGTATTCTTCATTGTCCCAACCCAGATGATACTGGGTTGGTTTCAGTATCCCCAGGCCAGTTATTTCATTACTTATAAAACACAATAAGGACCTCGTGTCCTTGACACCACAGTTATTTAAAGGACTGCTCCAAGTGTAATGAATACTCGTAGCAGTGTGCCGCAGTCAGTCAAAAACAGCTGATGAAACTGCTTCTTGTTCCTTGCAATTAACTGCATCACTAACCTGTACATAGGAGAGTGACAAAATGTTAAAATGTGATACTGTAAATATATAAATGAGTACAACTGCAACAGAGAACTGCTCCTTATTCCTTGCAAGTTAGTCACTGTATTACTAACCTGTGCCAAAAAGAGAGTGACAAACAGTTTAAATTTGATATTGTGAAGATTCAAAATGAGTACAACTGCAACAGAGAAACTGAACATTTGCACCAGCAAGCAGCAATACAATATCGAGAACCTATCAACCATATTCTATCTGCAAATAAATCTTGATTTTATAGAAAAGGCACGTGACTGCCTTGTGCCCACTTTTCATCAGCTAAAAGAGAGCTAAAATGTAGGAACATATGAGTTCAGCTCTCAAACAAGGTACCCCATTCCGTGGGTCAACTGCAAAGAAAATGTGGAATATCAAATGAATATCAAATCAAATCACATCCGGCAAAATACTTGTTAATGTGAAACATACCTGTTGTCAAAGGGTTGAACACTTAAGGATATCTGCAATAAAAGAAATCACATTCTGCCAAGTCAATTCACAGTTTTGGACTTACTTGTCCTTAGTCAATCAATATCCACGGGTCATAATACAGATCATAGCTATCACAAATGCAAATGCGAGTACCTCCCTTGAAATGTATTTTAGTAGTTCAGTAGAAAAATCACACAAATACCTTTTCATTGCATGAAAGTGAAATAGGTTTACCAAACAATGCCCGACACTGTATTATGTCTTTAATCACTGAGGCTTCTTTCAAATTGCTTAATATGCGCCACACACTGCCGTCCTTGATAGGACCATTGATTGACCATTCCGGCTGAAATTTAAACTTTATGCGCCACACATGATGCTCTATAAGGTTTCTGTAAGTCTAAATCTTAAAAATATTATCAGTTTAATGTCATTTAAAGATCAAGATAAATAAAATGTCAAATGACACATTAAAATAAGTCTTCTCTTACAATGTTTTGAGTAAAATTCTACAAAGCCCCTTGCACCGCGGCTGGCTGTATAAAATAATACAAGCCAAATATATGCGAACAGACTGATTTACAAAATGTAACAAATAAAATACTGTCTCTGAACAACAAAGGTCACTAAAGACTGCATATTTACACCTTATAACATGAATGGGTGCAGATAAGAGAAGAATAGCCGACAATTTATAGCAACACAGTAAACAAACAATGAAACTTACCTCGATCTGACTTGTCGGTTTATCCAGACGCCCTCCATCAAGCAGAGTAAAACTGCTTTCGGCATCGTAAATTCTTGTCTTGGTTTTTTGTTTTGCGAATACTTACATTGAGGCGGATAACAGTCTTAACGACCCTGTGGCTTGAACATGTTCTCCGATTCAAACATTTCAGTCTCTCAATGATTGTATCGGGGCTGATGAAATAAGATAAATAGGATGTGATACTGTAAATATACAAATGAGTACATGCCTATTCTTCTTCTGCAGTTCCTCCTCCACTGGTCCCGTGTATTGTAACTATGTAATTAATTTGACTTTGAGACTGAACGTTGTAATTATATACTTAACAACTTTAAAAACGCAACCAGGAATTAGACGGGTATTTTGTCGTTATCGTAGGTGTAATTTTGAAAATTCAACACCATGCTTTTGCCATTCCTTGGTTTTACTCAACAAGTTCATTTCTTGATTCATTCATAATTTCATTTGTAAACGTCAACAATTTTGCAAGAGTAATTTTATTCGCAACTCAAAAGCTACGTTTTATCAAAAAGATTGCGTTTTAAAAGTTTTTACATGTGCATAGCAAAATTAAAAATAATCCCCTTTTACTTGCTGAGGGGCTACTCTGACCGACTAATTTCTGCCATTAATTTAGAACTGAATGACCGAATCCACATTTACATCTCACTTTTAGTGGTCTCCGACCAAAAAGTAAGTAGTTTAAAATACCAAATATTTCAGTTGTACCTGTTTATACAAACTCTTTCAACAAATTGTATTCGTGAACTACCATCCAGCAATTATTTTGAAAGCAATACTTTTGCGTGCCTTCACTTGTTTAAAGCCAATTAGCAGTCAACCACATAGTGAAGGTCCGCAAGTTTCTTACACAGAATTACCTGGTTACGGTTCTCATCAATTTGGCATACTGATACCAATATTACTCTATGGAAAATATGTGTGTCCATATGGTGTCGGACCAGATTTTCTCCTACTCTATTCTGTAGTAAATAAAGAAGTTTTGCACATTACCTGTGGGTATATTAATTTCATGCAATTAGCTCATCCCAATTATTGTCACTGTCAATCCACATGCGATACATATAACATGTTGGCTATCACTTAAGATCTGTAGTCACTGTACACATTTAAGTAGCTTGCTTGGGTACACATTGAAGCTTCCGATCCAGATATGTAGTCCTGAAAAACAATGAAAAAGTAACAGAATGCAGGAAAATTATGCAGCAGCAATATAAATGATCCATTGATATTGCTCCAGTTCAACTGGGTAAAGCGTTACATCAAAATTCCCTGTTATGGCTATTGTTTTTACTTTAAGATTACTACTGGCAAGCAAGGAAAAGCCGATGGATTTTGCATGTTTTTTTCGTTTATTTTAGAAATAGATGAGACAGAATAAAACCGTTGACTATTTTGCAAATCTTGGCCTTGACCTCCGTCGGGGGAGATAATTTTTGTTTACATTGGTCGCGCATGCTCGTAAATATGGGGCCTTAAAAGGGGTACTTAGAGCACACGAAAAATAGGCATTACAGCAGGAAATTTCGGCGGCTTGCATTTATCGCCGATATATACCTCATGTCACGTATAACACAAAAATAATGGAAAAGAATAAAAAATAATTATTTCTAATGGTTTTTAACAATAAATTGTCTTTGAGAAATTATATTAATTTGCGGCTTTGTAAGTAGGTCTATATACCTACATGTGTCATTGTTGCCGGAAGTATCCGTTTTCTACTTAGTTAAAAAGATGCAAATTGTTTTGCTTAATACCCTGCACAGCCTCTGGAAGTCGGAGCTAACATCAGATGAGAACTCCCGACATATTTTCTATGTGTTTGCTTGGCATTATAGCCTATGATTTCCCTGCATTGAGCCTCCCTCAAACGAAGGGGAAATACTATACAATCAGTACAAATTACTTCCCTTGAATCGAAGAGTCAAATCATCCCGATATACTAGTGTACGGTTTGAAAATGTTATTAATACCTTTTTACTGCGTGTTGAAATGTATTTTAACATGATTTTCTAATTTCTAAGAAAACTTGAAGTAATATTTTCGCGCGGAAATCAGAAGTTGACAGCCGTCACATGACCCCCACGTGACTTTGTTGACAACATATGTCAAGGTTGCGAGTACGCTGAAATGAAAAACCGATATCTTAGTAAATATTTAACACTTTGACTTATGATTTCCGTCAGTAAGCTTCAAAACAAATCCTCATATAGATTTTGATCAAAACTTTCTTCATTAAGACTAGTTATAGAGGCATGTAACAATTCCTTGCCATCGGCTTTTCCTTGCTTGCCAGTAGTACCAATCCAACTGCTGGTCATGTTTAAAACTATATTTTATCCGATAAAAACGGCAGATAACCACTCTTTATACAAATAAAAGATAAATACGCATTTGCATACCTTGCTTCGATTGACAACCTTATACGATTGCACTGATATATTATATACATTTCCACGTTTCAGGTAATAGTAATAGGGGCTGCAAAAGTGACCAATGAACGCTTCTGCAAAGAACCGTACAGGTTTTAGTGGAGGCTGTAACTTTTTTAAAACGACAGTTTAAATTAAAACATGTTCTGTAATGCAATTCTTTCATTAAAACGTATTCTACCTAAAATGTGTTTTTAAAACCCTTTGTTAATATTTTATTTTGTTTTGGCCCAGAAGGTCTCACAGTCACAAGGAATACGATTCACTAGTACACTCGCCCTACTACCTCTACGACAAATACGGACTTGCTTGGCATAGTCCCGTGACCTGCTTGACATAGTGAATAATGGATCGTAGTATCTGCAGAACATGGTTCATTCAGATCCGGATATTAATAAAATTAAAGTGATACCAACATCAAAAGTGTATCTTTATTAGTTCAAAAAGTTACAGATTATTTTTTCATATTGCGCATCAGATTATATCAAGCTATATAAGATATTTTTAAAGCCAACCATCAAACAATAATAATTAACTGTTTTTATCAACCTGGATATTCAGATTTGTTGCATTTTTGTATCAACATATTTCAAGGTTAGAAATATTTAACTTATTATATCAACATTCATAAAATACTGTTGAATGTTCAGCCTTTGAAATCAACTTAAAATTGTATATACGAAGTTGAGCTCAATATTGCAGCTCAACTTCGGTTTCCCATATGAAATGTAAATATTGATTGTCCATATGCTCAACACAGTTGAGTTACAAACAGATGACAAACAATACATTTCTTTCCCACAATGTATTCAGATTGCGTTCTTGATTGAAAGTGATATATATATATATATATATATATATATATATATATATATACCGTTAAGAGACCATTAAAATTTTCAATACCAGCAATTAGTGATTTATGTTCCAAGATTAATAAACATTGCCATAATTAATAGACATTTATAAGTTAATCCGAATCCGTTGTCGATTGCTACTTTGCCATATTTTAGAGGTGCTTGTCAAAACAATGAATTAGAAAAAAGAACCTACAATACGGGATATAAAAATCGGATGTACTAACTAATAGGCGATAGTGCTTAAAAGTGTTTCCATCTTTCATTTAAAGTACAAAGTATATTCATGAAAATAACCTTAAACTGTCTACTACAGAAAGTGCACTGACCGTAGTAAAATAATGTAAAATACACAATGTACTAATTTACAATTGCCAGAATAAATTTGTGAGATCACCTTCAAAAAGCCAGTTAGCTTTCCTAAGTGATGTTTGGTGTATGATTTTTTAAGCAATTATGCTACACATTGTACATAATCGAATCTTTATACCGACTCTTCAGAACCAAGTGCCTCCGTAAGGTAGATAAGTTTAGGCTTGAAACTGCAGAAAATATAACTGCTGACATTCCAGAAATTCTAGTCTGTTCCTAAATTTGCAATAGCATTATCCTCATCTGTCTGTGGCTCGACGTGCCTTGCACGTGTCTGTCTTTGCAGTATGTTCCATATATTCTCCTTCACATAGACCGGGCGAGAACGCTGACGCCACCAGTGGGCGGACACATCCCTTTTTAGCGTTTTCAAATATACCTTAAACTTACTTCTTGTCCTCTACATTACTCACCTCTATGTTGTCTTTCCGGTCGGAAACATATACGTTTACTATTCCTGATATCAAACTGCTCAGCAAACAAACTACTCAAATTCTGAACAAACATGTAAATAAATCCTGCTTGTTGCTATCAACAAGTAAATAAAACATGAAAGCCTGGACAAGTCAGACTGCTATCATTTCATGGGCAGTGATATTTGAAGCCCTTTATAAAGATAATGCTACTAGTATTTGAAAATGTTGATTATGATAAGTTCAGTAATATTTTATATCAAGAATGTATGCGTATAATTACGAAAAAAGGATGATCTAAGACATCGCAGAATTTAAACAGGTAGGGAACACAACGCAAAATTTGTCTGTTTATTACTAGTCGGTTTACATAACTTTTACGGCCTGATGCTTTTTTTGTGTGTAATTTTGGACGATAACGTCTGGCGACACAAATATATAGAATGGTTACTTACTTTACTATCTACAACTATAAACATGCAGAGTGCATTGACTGGTCTGCCCCTGACATGAGCAGTATACATCTGTAAACGTTCAAACTTCACTTACCGTCTAAAGTCACTCACAAAAGTGATTTCACAATTGTGTCATTTTTACATATTTGTTATTGATAATCATCACCTACATCAGTTAACTAGAACCAATACATTTTCTTCTATAGTAATTTTATTAAGGATATGTTAATTACATAAACTGTAAAACTAGAGGCAGTTTAACTAATGTATACAAACCAAAGTTTAGAGTTTCTTTTATCATGAAAATGTGTTAAGAATAGACTTAATAAAAAAGAGAAAATTGTGATATTGTCATCTAGACAAGATCAGAAATAAAGTACGTCCAAGATAAAAAAATTGTTTGAGATGACCCCTCAGATTAGAACCTCAACATAGGATTCGGATTAACTTATAAATGTCTAGTATAAGCAAAACAAATAACAATCTGTATAACAGTTTCATTTACATTAAAAATTGAGGAAATGTGTAAAAATCTTTTTTTTTTACTATCCTAGTCAAAAATAAAAGTCCACTCTTTTGTTTATGTATTTCTTAATTTGTATTTTTCAATAACAGAAATAACTTTGTAAAACTTATTTCTCGTATGTTTTAAAGCATCCACTGTATTTTCAGCATCATTCTTAACTATAAACGTATGTGACTATTTGAAAGGTAATATAACAAATATAACAAATGTACAAAAACAAATAAAACAAGAGGGCTATGATGGCCCTATTTCGCTCACCTGACTACCATTGGCTATTATACAAGTGCTCATGATTCTAACATAATTCGTAGAGGTCCACTACACAATGCTAAGTAACACTCCAAATATCTATTCTCTGCCTGTCGGCCTTCTTGTTTTTTTAAGTTTTCCCTATATAAGCCTATGTGAAATCAAGTCACCTCCCTCCACCCCCCTCAAGGGAAGGGTTAATTTTGACCTTGGGGTAATGATTTGAACAATCTTGGTAGAAGTCCAATAGGCATTTTTACATGCTAAATATCTAATCTCTAGGCCTTGTGCTTTCAGGGAAGACGATTATTTAAGTTTTCCCTATATAAGCCTATGTAAAACTAAATGACCCCCGTGCGGGGTCAATTTTAATTCAGGGTTCATAATTTGAAGAATCTTGTTAGAGGTCCACTAGACAATGCTACACACCAATATCTTAGCTCTAGGCCATTTGGTTTCAAAGAAGAAGATTTTAAAAAGTTTTTTCCTATATAAAGCCTATGCAAAACTAAGTGACCATCCGCGCGGGGTCTATTTTGACCCGGGGGTCATAATTTGAACAATCTTGGTAGAAGTTCACTAGACAATGCTACATGCCAAATATCTAAGCTCTAGGCCTTGTGGTTTCAGAGAACAAGATTTTGTAAGTGTTTCCTGTTTGTTGCCAAAGCAACAAGAGTTCTGCATGGAATGGAATTCTTTGAACAGTTTTGATAGAGGTTCATGCAAGAAACATCCCTGCAAAGCTTCATCAACATTGGCCCAGTGGTTTCAGAGGAGATGTCGTTTGAAGGAAATGGACAGACGGACGGACGACGTACGACAGATGCCGGACGGAACGCGATCCTAATAGCTCACTCTGGCACTTTGTGCCAGATGAGCTAAAAAGTATTACAGTAATGAAATTGCACATTTAAAAAGCGCTTACGACGATACAATTTCTTGTTGTATGTTTGTTTAGTGCATATTTTCATGTTTTAGCTATATTGTTCGTAAAGACGCTTTTGAAGAACTCAGTGTTTCAGCAAACACTGTAGGCTGATATTTCAAGTTCAAGTCTAGTTGTATTTCCAATACAAATTATGAATGTTATTGTCGAGCTCGAATTTCAGCGCTACCTTCGATATCTATTTTAAGTGAAAAATAATTTTCAAGTTACATCTAGCAGCTTGGCATTGATTGTCTGTACAATGCATACATGTGTGCAGCTCGATATTGCAAAGGGACATTCGGTTTCTTTTTAATGTAAATGGTCGAGTTTGACATTTCAGTGGCATGTTATTTTGTTTAACTAAAAGTTCATCGAATACGAATATTTATGTAGATGTACAACTCAACATTTTGTTCCCTAATAAAAATTGATTTTCGAGCAAGACAGACCTGCGTTCAAAATACTACATACAGGGCATAGTTATAATACCTAACACATAACTATAAAGTACGTTAGAGGTAATGCATACTATATAATGAATAATTCGTAAGAATTAAGACAAAATGTCCCAAATAGGTTTCCGTATATACAAAATGTACCCGTTCATTTTATTACACTTAGCAGTTTTATCACAAAGTGCACTTTTCTAATTTGTTTCTTTTAGATTACTTAGTATTATCATTGTGCAATCTAATACAAACAGTACAACATGAAAGGGATACAATTTCAAATGTTCCCCACACGCTTGTGCAAATATTACAATTATATCACTTTTCGTATATATATATTTCATATCCAATCAAAACGAACAATCATCTTTGTATCATTTTGATAGTGGTTAAAGTTAATATAGGTTTTGTAGTGTTGTTCTAATGACACAACTTCGTCCGAATTAGTTGTATTCGACATGTCTAATTGTTTGACTTCATGACAAATCAACCATGTTTCTGTGAAAGGATTGTGATGTATCTTCTCTAAATGAAAACTGACTTTTCTGCCCAAGTAAATGCGAAATTATATTCGCTGTTACATGAAAATCTATCTAAGCATTCTGGTCCTTATAAGGACATTTCCCGCTGCTAGTTTAATGATTCTTGAAACATGTTTACTAATTCCTCCATACGATTATAGTATCTTGTTTCGCTTCTGTCTATTTCTTTTCTTGGCACATCGTTTGAAAGAATTTTAGTACTTTAGCCTAACCTACTTCGCGCATTATACAAAGTACACCATATTAAGGCAATATTGAAAAGGTTGTGCGTGACAAAATAATGGTACTTATGTTTAGCCTTAGTTAATAGGATTAGATTTAAGGTCATTTGTCACGTACTTCGTAAGAACGACAATAAGCCCATACCCCTCAACATTTCTACATTTCCAATGTTTTTCCAAACGGTTGCTCTCCTTAAAGCAAGTCACGATCATCATTAGACTGAATGGATGTGCAAGCTGATATTGATCTGCATTTGTTTAAAATACACAATCACTTGGTGCCATGAGAGTAAATGTTGAACATTTTAGTCATATTCCCTATAATTAAAGAAAACAAGAGAGTGATGATGCCTCTACAAACTCACTTGAGATCTTCAGTAGCCATCTCCTGTCTTCCGACCGGACTTTGATAGATAATCATTTTTAAGAGGATTCAATTGTCAATTTCAATGAAGTAAATGGGGAAAAAGGATGTACGATTTTATATTGAAATTGGAATGCAGTGGAGTACAGCTTTTGGTAATTATTTCACTGATGATTCTTTACCAAAATAGTTCAAACGGTTCCAGTCCGCTGGTCATAATAGGTAAAAATAGAAAACATTCCAACGACATCTCCTCCTTAACCAATTCGATCAAATTTTGCAGAACTATTGTTTACAAGGTCCTTTCCCAACTGTGTCCGCTTCCCGCACATACTGGCCACCAGAGCGAAAAATAGATTAAACATAATAACTTTATCTCCGATCTTAACCATCAGTAGTCCAGTGATAATCAAGGGATCGCAGGTTCGATCTCCAGCTTCTCACTATCATAACTAATGGACTTTCGGATGATACCTTTAACGGAGTTTTGATGTACCGGTGCTGTACACAAGACGGTGTCTCTGGAACAGGACGCGTTCTGTATCTTGCATTATCCCCCGAAATCTAAAATAACTAAAGTCTTCTGATTGGTTATACAGTATTAACGAACAAACTCTAAAATACAATAAAACGACTGAGATAATTTGAACAAAACTTCACTTGGGTGGTTGCTTATAGAGCTCTGCATAAGTTGTATCTTTGTTATCAGGATGTGTGCATTTGTTATCGTGTATTGAACTGTTCACTTAGGCAAACGTTATACGACCAGCCAAAGCATGTTATTCTGTTTATTGTTAATGATAAAATTTCTTGAGCTTTTCTCCAACAGCCAATTTACCTGTTACATTACAATTCAGATTTCTCTTTTTCCTTATTAAGCTCCACACAATTGTGACTTTTTCTATGCTTCTTCTATCATCGTACTTTATAATTCATTAACTTGAATAGGTCGGGCAATCCTAGTATGCAAATTATACATATTAACTTGTGTTACAGCTTCGTCTTGACAGTTTCACCGACGCCAATTTTTCACAAAAATGATTAATATATATTATGAATATAATCTGAAGTAAATATTATGAGAAATAATACGTTCCAATAGAGCATGGGCACGCACGTTACACGTGCTAAATATCAAGGCACAAAACAAATCACAGCCTAGTAAACAGCAAGTTGTAATGTAAGTACTTTTTAAAATTGGAAAAAAAACTGGCATATACATATCTGATAGAAAAATAAAATATACGATTGAACGTAGGGAGACATGTGATAATAAAATACAGTATAAACATCTCCCATATCTTGTCATTGCTTCAAAACTAATTAAGCCTTACATATTAATATCAGGAATATCAAACAGTACATTTTTTGCGCAATTTCATGATTTTCAATTTGCTAATAGTAAGTGGAAATACCAAGTTCGACTGTATTTCTGACAGTTATTTAAATATTTAGGTGATTTAAAACATGAGAAGATTTTAAGAACTTTGAAAACTATCCCAAGCTTCTTGAGACATGGAAAATTCATACTCAATGTATGCTTATAGTCAGTGTTTTGAATTGTATGCAATATTTACTAATCGTAGGCATCAGTTATTAATTTGAAAATACTGAAAAAAATGTAATAATCCCTTCTATGTGTACATGAATACAGTTGACAAGAAGAATGTTTCTTTTTGAAGTTGAACGGATTCTATATAGCTCTAGTAAAAAGAATATAAAAGTGCTTTATAACTAATGGAAGGAAGTTTTACTGAGCTCTACTTTTAGAACAAATCATGAACTGCATGCTTTTGTTGCACATACGGGAAACCTATAGCTACCGCCTCAGTGGTCAAGCTGACTTTAAATCACTATAACCTCTCATTGATAGAGGGCCATGGGTTTAAGTCCAGCTACCGATCACGGCTCTTTATGCAGGAAAGGGTTCTAGAACTGGCCTTTCCCAGGAGCTGCTGGACTGTATAATAACCTAATAAAGTAAAACAGGCATTAAGATAAGCCGGTAGTAATGTAAACAAGGCTTATGCCAACACGTGTGCAGTCAATTCAAAAGGTTTGCATGTTTTGTTGTTTGTATTGTGACAACTTTTAATAAGATTTAAAACACAAAATAAACCTTAATTGACACTTCCATTTGGTCATCCATCCACAGACTAATATGAAATAAGGCACGGCCTAGAATGGGGATTTATCAACGAGTGTGTTTTCGTCACACTGCAGTTTCGTCTAACTGAATGTTTCATCTAAGCAAGATTAATGAAAGTTGAACTAAAATCGTAGCCTATAGAGTTGGCAGTATCAGGTCACTGCAACCTTGACCTTTGACCCCAAAAGAATAGGGACCATTTTCATGTTGCAGACAACTTTCTGTCAGAGGAAGTTGAATGAAAATATTGACCTGTAGAATGTTATCTTGGAAACTCCCTTGACCTTTGACCCACTGACTCCAATATATAAGGGATTACCTCAGTTTGCAGGGGACATTCTGAGCAAGTTTCATGAAATTCAAATGAAAATTGTGACCAGTAGACTGTTATCAAGGGAATGTTTACGGACAGATGGACGGACATATCTGAACCAGTGTCTCCCTAATGATAAAGTTCGAGGACATCAAATACTTCAAGTTCTCCAACTGTTTGCCAGACTACTTTTACAATGTTTATATTGGTCACAGCATTTTTTAAATGATTAAAAAAACTACTTTTCTATTTTTCATTTCTGAATATTCACATTTTTTGCAGATCGTATATAAATCAATTTGTTAAAAATTAAATAAAATTAAATTTTATTTCATGTTGGTATATCAATACAATAGACATAAGCAATGCATAGCTATTGACCGATTAAACAATCAATAAAGAAAACAACAACACATCTTACAAGTAAATAAGAAAATGCAGTTGATGAAATTGCAAGTTGGTCTTGGGTCACCACAGTCCAGTATTAAGATGTGGCTGAACTTCACTATTCATTTCAGGATGAGAGTCATGGAAGAACGTTTGATTAAGATCAAAGCTTTATTGTCATTTTTTACAGAATCAATTTGTTCATTTATTTGTTTCAACTGATTAAGAGTTTATAAATATGTACACTTTCTTAAAACTCAATTTTCAGAAAAATCTATGAAATGTTGTTCAAACTCAATTGTATTTGAGTAGCATCTTTGGAATGTTGTTCACTATCCATTCTATCCAAGTAAAATCCACAGTTCCATAACCTGAAATTGAAAATACACAAGTACAATTCATAACTTATATTAAGAGTTGCAAATGCAAAAAAATCACAGACTGATTTTCTTATATAAACATTTTATTATTTAGGGAAAATTCTGTACATGTTAGGTATAAATTATTTTATGATAAAAACACCTTTTATTTCGAAGACAACGTGCTGTAAATGACGCAACCCATGTTAACAAGCGTGTCCTATCACATTTCGCATTTGAAAGTTATCATGATGACTGCTATGTGTTCAATAAAGTTCGGGATAGTTTTCAAGGAAAATGATGTATAAGAATCAAAGGATAAATTATTCCATATACGTGTACTTTATTTACTTCAATAAAAATAAGTCAGTTGTTCGGACACGCACTCGTAATTTCATTACTACACAGCGGGACTAACTATATTTTACAGAATGATAAAATACAGAGAGACAGTTATCATTTCTTAATTAAATACGTTTATCATGTACTTTTTGCACAATTTTATAAAATACAAAATCTAGTTTATTTCAATATCATTTAGGATGTCATGAAAAATCGAACACCACTGCCGGGATTCGAACCGCGGTTCTCTGGATTACCTGTCCAGTGTGCTAACCCCTGCACCAGGCTTCACGTCAAATCTTACATGACAAATTACTTTACTGTATATAATTGACGTTTGCACCTGAATGGCTCCTTTTACTCTTCACGTCTCACAGATAGAAATGCCAAACAGCTAACAATTTACCTGTTTACTAGTTATTTCAGTTAAGGAAATGTAAAATTGAAAGTTGATTATAAGCGTCAAACAAAAACATATACCGAAGACAGCAGTGGTGGTTCCCGAGAGGTTGCCCCACATAAACGTGGTCCAGTATACTATATGCAGAGCTCTACATGTAAGTGTCCGCGTGGATTAAGTCGGGATTCAGACCCATTTTTCTTGGCATCTAGTTTCTATGAACAACACCATCTTGGTGATCAACCAGTTGGTCCTGCAAAAATGAGTCAGAATTAAGAAAATTGGAATGCTAGATCATGAGATCTAAACAAAACAAAGACTTGGCGTAAAGTTGGTGTTACACACCATCTTATATTAATTCATTCTGCTAGAAAACATATCATACACTGACTGATGCAGAAGCTTAGGAATTCTGATCATGCACCAACCATTGCAAATGTGTTCAAAGCATTTCACTAAAATTTACAAAATCACAGTCATATTGATAAACACCCACCTTCCATGTATCTCTCGATTATCGCACCATATGTATGTAGTTGTTCAGGTGATAAAAGCTCGATCTAGGCTTACTGTAATGTTTCTTTCCAATTTTATCAAATAAATAGCTAAATAAACCGACAACAGGACGTACGTCAGTGCGGTCATTATTCACGTACGATGACGTATAGCCTAGGAGCACTCGCTTTATCTGTAAGACAGTTAAACGCCGGCGTTTCGCGCCGCTATATAACTGTGAAACACTCTTTTTAACTACCTTATCTTTACGTTATCACTATTTTGTAACTCGTGTTCTAAAGAAAAAAAAGAGGAAAACAGTTGGTTATCGATTCTGAGTAATTTCGGATGTGCTGATACACCGGTATTTCGAGAATAAAAACCCGTCTGCTCAGACACATAAACCGGAACCGGATCACGCGAAAAAAGCTTTATTAGTGAATGCAGAGTAGACTCACAGGCGTTACCGTCTCGGGGATTTCCCCGGCGCTTTGCGCCGGGATAAATCCCCTATTAATACTGAATAACAAGCATTTCAGTCCCTAGTCATTTCATGTCTTAAAACCTTAGATCATCAGATTCAGGCTCCATAACTAAATATGATGCTTGCATTTTAAAATAGGAAAATATGAAATTAGTTAATTATACCTTTAATGAGAATTTTCAAGGTTTTCTAGAATAAAAAAGATATTAATGTAAGAATTAATAGTTTTACCAGTTTGACATTTTTATTCAATTATTTTAGTATTTCCACTTAATTCAACACATTTTATGTACAATTTGATATTTTTGTTTATAAAGCTATTTCTCCTGATGTTTGATTCCTATTTCAAATCATATATATCAAGTAAAAAACAACTATGTGGTCCAGTGGTTAATACTGTAGACTACCAGTCCGGAGGTCTCCAGTTTGTATCTCGGTTGGGGTACCAGAAATTGCATAAACGCTTATCAGCTAGTGTTTCCCACCCATCTACAGAATGAACTGGTATGTATGTATTTTAGAGTTTTATCGTTGGTACCGGATAATCAATATGACCAATACCCAAAGAAGAGTTTAGTTTTTCGGGGGATAGTGCAAGATACAGAACATGTCCTGTTCCAGGGACACCCCTGGTTCTTTAACATGCCCGATGTAAAGCACCGATACATTGGACCTCGGTTGTTTTAGTCTCATCTGAAATACCATTAGTTATGTTAGTGGAGGAGCGGGGAACGGAACCTGCGATCTCTTGAATACAAGTCCTGTGCGTTACCACTGGACTACTGATCCACTCCAAGAGGAACTGGTTTGAAACGCAGAGGTTATATAGTCTTGCGTGTATCTGTGCTATACACGGGGTGCGTAAAAGCACCATTGGGGCTATAGTCTGGTACATTTTACCCGTATTCCCGTGTATGCATATATTTCTTCAGCCTGTGCCAATGGTCTTGACAGTTTCACCTAAAGAGACCTCCTAAGGTCGCTGGGACTCTAAACAATCTAATTCATACAATATCACTGCAGATGAACGACTACCGGATATTTGCTCAAAATTTAGCACAAATAATTAGTTTTCGCGAGGAACGTGTTACAACTGGGGTAAGTTAAAACCCGATTTACACTCTGATGCATATCATTTTGTGTTTACTATTGTGTTTTTAGAAACTTTAATGACTATCCAAGCCGAATGTATTCTCGAGGTGCAAAAGATTTACGTTGAAATGTTGAAAAAATATCCAAAAAAGTTGGCGCGCTCACTCGAAAAATCTCGACCGTTGGCAAATTCGGCCGTTATATTTAGGAAATCATTAATATGTGAATAATCTAAATCGGACGATTCATTTACCCAAAGACAACATATTAATGTTCAAAATCTCATCAATTTCGATGAAAGTATAGCGAAGATATGGTTCCTGAAACATATCAATTACTGTACTGGGTATTGGTTAAACGTGTACCGAGTATTGACGGAATGAGCGAATCACTGTACTGAGTATTGCATCAAAATATTTGAGACGAAAAATGTCTTTATTTGTTATCAGTTAAAGATATACAACCAGGAAGTGTGCTGCCTTGCAAAAGTCTTATTAAACATTAATAATTTATAATTTATTCTTTATGAGTGAATAATAAACTGCTTTGTCCGGCGTTTTGTGTATTGGACACACGTGTAACAATTGCATTTATATTTTAGAAGTTTCACCAAATAATCAGCAATATCGCTTTTAATTGCATAATAATTCTGTGCAGTACTGCACTACCCATTCAATGAGTCAAAAATAAAGTGACTTTTTATGTTATCTACAACTAGTAAACATTGGTTTAAAATACATATAAGTGGTAAAATAAAATGCGGTGTTTTCATCTTGATAATGAAAATTAAAGGATAGAACCTTTGGATATATGTTTCTAACAATATCAAACAGAGGGATAGGATGCCCCCATATCGATCCCCTGAGACCTGCTTATGACAATACATGTATTAAACCAAACTGCAACTCTAAACTGTATATCATAAACACAAACATTCTCTTTGACCTTGACAATCCTGACCAATTTACATGGTGATTGGGTTATTAATGTCACCAGTATGGCATACACAAAGCTTAAAGCCTCACAGATTCAGGATTTTTACTGCCGTCCTTGATAGGACCATTCCCGATTAAAATTTGTCAAGAGTTTGATCAAGATCCTGTGATTTTATTGGAAAATTCAAATTATACTCAGTTCCAAAAGAAAGTGTGCACTTAGATTTTTGTTAATTTACGTATTACTTTTAACAGAAATATTATGATGTTTGGCATCAAAATTTAGAGCAATTTATGCATTGACAGCACATTCAATCGATAGCAACATTGTGCACATGTATAAAGGTAGTGTTCGAAATTCGAGACCGATACGTTTTATCAAAATGGAGAAATAAAAAAGTGCACACTTTCTTTTGGAACTGAGTATATATTATTAAAATTTGTAAACACATTTATTTCATCACGACAACAGTCAGATTTTGTTCAGGGAGCTTTCCGATTCAACCGTTTCCAGCCGTACTCGTATCGATTATCCCTTTCTCAATCCGATTCTGATCCGATTCGTATCTTTCACATGGTGAAAAACACCGACTCTGTCCCAAATGTGATCCGAAAGTGACCAGACAGTGACCAGACAGTGAACCGACGCTGACGGAAGACATTCGTTAGAACACCGCTTAACGTGAAAGTCCCGTCCTATAAAATAATCTCTATATCATGCCTGTTCTACAGGACAACGTCCAGACACCGGCCATCGTTACAATTTCGATCCCATACAGCAACATCTGTCATGTCATAGTCACGATTGTTATATGACTAGACAAACACGGCTGACTTTCCCGAATGCTACGGAACGCACCTTACAGTCGAGAGTGTTTGGCCGACCTCTTCGGACCATTCGCGATCCCGTAGGACCCTAGCCCAACAAATTGTGCGCCAGGGCTTTTTGTCATATACGACGGCCGCCCTTCGCGCACAACCCACTTATAATTCCAAACAATGCTGAACGTTTTCTTTCAATGTGGAATATGCCGGCGATCAGAATCTCGTCGCCAACTTTGACGGCTTCGAATATTTATTTAAACTCAATAGATCTTGAAATAAATTACATACCTGCAAAGCTTATTCCAAATAGAATCAATATAAGTGAAAATTGATCAGAAACTTGTAAGTTTTTTATGCATAACACTTAAAACCTCTACACATGTCAACGTGGTTTTGTTTACACCGCTAAAACTATACCTCATGATAGTTTATCGGTAGATTATTTTTTAAACCTGACCCGCTTGAAATATGTACTCCGGAATATCCTTTGTTTACGCAGCCAACAGAATAGGTAAATACATATGCGACTCGTTAATAATGTCATTTTGATAGGTATATAATGTTTATTTCCTCCAATGGAAGAGTACACATTTATGCATATTAATTAAATAGTACATAATCTCTGTAAGGTCGTGAAAAGTACAACAAAGTAAATGGGGCTTTTTAATTTAGTAACTTGCTTAAAGGCTGTCAGAATACCGTATTAAAAAGGAAAACTCTATTCCTAGTTAAAGGTATTACCTTTGTCACAAACCTATATAATATAGATCTATGCTTTTGTTGTGAATTTCTGAACATAATACCATAAATGGGAATTTAGAACAGATGTGGGTATTTCCGGACGTAATTACACTTTATATATATATATATATATATATATATATATATATATATATATAACCTTTTGCTAATCTCCTATTGAAAGCACGTGGCTTTCTCGTATCTGGCGGGAGTATTCTGCGCGGAAACTCTTAAGGTGTCGATAATCAAATATTCCGAGAGAACAATGTCATAGGCTTAATAACTTCATTGCCAGCCGAATGTTCGTTGCTGCATAACTTTTCATATACCAGAGTCCCTCGCCGCAGGTCAGTTTGACGTACTATACAGGTACCCCAGACAGCTTTTTTAACCGCACAGATATATTGCGTGGATCATTTCAATAAAGTAAAGATAATCGAAGGTCATTACAGATAATTAACGATTATTAGTCTGATCTGATGATGCCCCGACCTTTGTGAAACATGCTGAAAATCAAACGATAACCAGTTTATTTGATAGTAAAATTTAATGTGTTTGACTTTCGACAGAAGCTGTCTGTCATATTCGATCAGTATATAACATTTGAAAAATATCAAAGCTTCGGTATGTATATTCTCATATAATTATAAAACTTTATTATAAATTGAGATTCTTGATGCATGTAATAATATCGTCCTTTTTTAGTAACTTAACACTCGTAAGTAAAGTGGACTTGAGAGATCTGCAACATGTATGTGTTTTGTTTCATTGACGCTTATTTTCTCTGAAGTACTTTACCAAAATAATACTGTATCAAGTCATGTTTTCCAACTACGGTTTAATAAAAACAAAATGTTCGTGGGTTGAATGCCAGTAAAGTAAAGTTTTTATAACAATTTGACAATCTTAAAAATTTCGTGTCTAAAATGCTTTTGAAAGCGCACTTGATTCTTACTAACCGTACAAAGCTGTGTTCACGTCAAATATACCATATCGGCCGTGAAAAGTAGAACTTTTGCACACAAACTATGATGTGATGTGCACGATTGTCATTAAGATGGAACACGTCAATGGTAAGCATTTGTGGAATTAATTCACGCAAAATAAGTACGAGGATGTTTGGCCAGTCAGGTAAGAAAAAAACATGATTGATCAATATTTCAGAAACGTCAACTAATACCAGACAGTTTTATGAAAGTTTTGTTTTGAATCCAGTAAATATTAGAATTTGTCTGGTATCTGTTAGAATATGTGTCTTCATGATTTCTGTGCCGCTCCTTTGATGTTCGGCACGGCGAGTCTTGCTTTGACCGCATAATAAGTACATGATCTGTATTATATATAACTCATTCGAACATTATCTTGGCAAATATAGTAAACTGGTTGTTGCCTTTTTAGCACTATAAAATAGCAGATATATCATTTTTTACGTTACTTGTAAGCGGTTACTTCAAGTTTTCCGCGTGCAGCCTCCCGCGGTGTAAAAACAAGCTTGAATTCAAGGAAACGTTTTCATTGGTTATCACGTTTACACATCAAAATGTAAACGACAGGTTGCGTGTTAGGTTTAACAAGTATTTTTAGTTAATATTTGTCATTTTATTAATATTTTAAGGACTTTTTATGGTTTATAACAACAAATGAACATGCCAGTGTGAAAAATTTCACGTTGCAGTGAAAAAAAAGAAATTTAATTCAGTTCGATTTCTATGGTTGCATATTTCTGCCATCACATAACCACTTATTATTTTATGTTTTCCAGTGAATTATAGAGTTTTCTCAGTGAAATAAAAGTGAGAATCCACAGTTTTGAAACAGTGGATTACCAGTTTTATTTTTCACTGTTTTTGCAATCTTTAGCCCGGATTTACGTCAAAAAAGTATACCGAGCGTTATTAATGCTGGAGACCATGCGACGATGACGTCGTTTAAATGATGTCATTTGTTCTATAATTTCTGATGACGTTTCCCGCGATTTTCGATGTTTTATAGAAACAAACTCAATAGGAATAGAGTTTTAACCATAAACAAAAAAGAACAATTGTTGGTATCGGTGTAATTTCACGTAAATTTCACTCGTGAACACCAAAAGTAGTTATTTTTACTCGTGGCTGCGCCACTCGTGAAAATATCACTTTTGGTGCCCACTTGGTGAAATTATAACGTGATCTTACACCGAAACCAACAATTATCCTCTATATTATCACGTTATATAACTAGTTAGTCACTTAATTATCATGATAAATATCTGATTAACGCGTTAATTTTTATGTTAACAGATACTTATATCAACACATAAAAGTGTATGTTACTGCCCACTACTGCCAACAGATACCTACATAATGATATTTTAGATATCTATTAAGTTGTTAACGTGTTATGTAAATAGTTAGTGAGATAAGTATCGTGATAATTATGTGGTTAACTAGTTATGTAACTAGTTAGTCAGATAAATATCGTGATAATTATGTCGTTAACTAGTTATGTAACTAGTTAATCAGATAATTATCGTGTTAATTATCTGATTAACTAGTTACATAACTAGTTAACGACATAATTATCACGATACTTATCTCACTACACAAAGTTAAATACGCACAGACGACAGGCAGACAACAGACAGACAGATGACGGACGCAAGAAGACAACAATAACAAACTTTAGGTAATTCGTGCTCAGATTAGCTAATATAGCGCTTGCAAAAGCAGCAGAATATTTCGATTACTCACTTTTAATGCCCAATACTCAGTACACGTTAGTATCAATACTCCAGTACACCAACAAGCAAAATAAACAATACATAGTACACTAACTCGAGTTATATTCTTATCAATATTTTGGCCCAGAAATAACGTTTGTTGATAAAAGTGTGAACACCTATGCCTGGTACTTGCGAAAATAAATCGATGTTATTCACATCTAAGCACATTTGTGAAATAAAACGGTAAACGTAATCAACGGTCGAAATTTTCAGGTGAGCAGGCCATCTTTGTGGTATTTTAACATATTAACCTACATGATTTACAGCTCTGGAATACACTCGACTGGGATATTCATTAAAGTCTCCAAAAACACACAAATAAACACAACATTATATGTATAAGAGTAAATATCTAATTTTTACTTACCCCAATTGTAACACGTTCCTAGCGGAAACTAATTATCTGTGCTCAATTTAGAGCCATTATCCCTTTATACTTGTTTGAAAAGGTATATGTACGCAAGTATAGTCTTGATGTATCATCAAAGACGTGTAGCGTAGTGGATAAATCGGCGGCTGTGGAGCTTGGTATTAGGAGTTCGAGTCCTGGCTACAGAATATTTTTCTTCTTCAGATTTTGCATTCACGTTAGTATTCACTATTCACGCAATGAACGGGTTTTTATTAGAAGTAACTCAGAATTATATTTATATACATGAGGGTAGAAAAGAGAACTTAAAACAAAAGCCATGTAGATCAAGATTATTGCTGAAAAAGAAGAAGATTAAATGAAGTTATAATGATAAATAAAGAGTAGAATGGTACTGAAACAGCCCGATAAAATGAATGAGAATTAAAACCTTTCCATGCGAAATTAGAAAGTGTCGACTCCATGACGATACGATAACATACCTATAACACTGCACCCTCTATACAACTTCCTCTGACCGTTTTTTTCAAATTCTAAAACATTTATTTTGCTTTTGCGTATGGTTGTACAGAGACAGGAAATTTCCATAGATTTCGGACGAGATCAGTCGCTTGTTTATCCCCATTTGAAAATATGTCCTCAGTGTGAACTACTGTGACTATTCGCCGTCCGTCCTTCCGTCGACCATTTCCTCAAACGACAACTTCTTTGTACATTTTGTAACATCATTTCATTCACGATGCCAAGACTATAAGAATCTTTCACTGGTTACACATGCAGATGAGAATATCCGGTTCGAGAGTAACTGTATTGGCGGTAACGAGGCTCTGCCGAGTTACCACCCAAACAGTTACCCGATAGGCGGATATTCTCATTGTAATGTATCAATTTACGCATTCATTCATAAAAGTAGTTCGTTCTGACGTTATTAAGTCTTCTTATACCAGAGGGTGTAATTTGAGATTTTCCAGCATTGGTGAAAACTGCAGATATCCAGATCTGGTATGCAAGAAAACATGATATTGCACTTTTGGTTGAAGTGAAAATATATGTAGTTTTATTTAAGATCTAAGCTTAACTGAGCGTTGCCGTTCTCAGGTCAGATTAAGCTTTCGCGGTGGACCTGCAGTGGGTAATTGGTTTGCTAAAATGTATGTAAAAGTGTTTCCTCTCACACTGTGTCAGTAGTTTAGTTTGTATTATTTTTTTAGCTCGATTTCAGTTTATCGAGTCACTCTCGAGTCCGCTTCCTGGAAGAACCAGTACTAAACATGCATTTATAACGGAAATCTCAGCAAATGCATTTTATGAATTTTTAAACTTAAGTTTTTGCTGCTATTCATCGTTGATCTTCTATCTCTATATCCCTTAATATTGACGGAAAGCTGCGACGTATAGAAACCCTAAAGATTTTATTCATTTCCAGCCATTTTACCCGCCATGTGACAAACGTAAGACGGCTGGTAACATTAAAAAAAGAAAGAAAAAAAGATGTTTTTGCAAAAAGGTGAAAGAAAATGTTGTTACAACGTCAGAAGCGTTCAATATTGATGTGTAAATGCATATAATAATTTAAAGAACTAATGTAGTAGAGGTATAATACGGCACTTGTACTTTCTTGACATTGGGCTAGCTTTTATAGCGACATAGTAGAGTGTCCGCTTAGGATAATAGAGGACCAGAGTTTGAACTAAGCTCGGGGCGTAGTATTTTTCAAGGTTACATTTGGCGCACAACGTAAATAACCCACGAGTGTTTAGAAGTGATGCACCCTTACAACGTCCCACATACATTCATACTCTCAGAATTAGAGGACGAATTCTGGTAAGGAAGGGTATATGTAATAGAGGTGTAATGCGGCACTTGCACTCCCTTGCCATTTAGCTAGCATTAATGGCGACGTGATAGTGTCCTCTTAGGATACTAGAGGACCCGAGTTCGAATCCAGCTCGGGGCGTAGTATTGTTTACCATTACACTTATATTTTCTTGCTTGCATGATCTACCTTTTTATGCAATGGTTGTACGCTTTTGTGTACTCATATATCAATTACGTCATTGTAGCATTCACTTAAACGAACTGTAGGTTTAGAACTGTTTAAGCGGAGTTGCATCCTTTTTTATCTGTTATTTAGTTAAATCATAAGTCAGATATTTCTTTTCATCAGACAGTCTAAAGTACGCTTTTAAAGTAAGGGATATTCAAACGATTACTTTTGTCAGAGTACAGTCGAACGTGTCTTAAGCGACCATACAGGGGAAGTTGAAATTGTTGTCTTTTAAGACAGGTCGTGTCTTTACGCAGGCTATACTATTATTGATTGAAATCGCAAGGGATTAAAAAGGATTTAAAGGGGCCGTATATGTCAAAATGTCGTTTTACTCAGGGTCGCAAGGGCAGGTCCGACTGCAATAGGAAATACTTGAAAACTCCAACCTCCATAAGTTTCCATCACCTTTTTATTACATTTATATTATGCAAATAAGATATTATAACAAACAAAATATACAGAAACTATCTAAAAATGAACCCAAAATAAACCTGAATCGTGTTCTAGCGTTATTTAAGCATCTTCAAGAAATATGTCAACTTCTGGTTGTGTAGGACTATGTGTTTGAGATGTTGCCACATTTTTTGTTAAAGTCAAAGGATCTTTTTGAATTAACTAATATTGTAAAATAAATATACTGATAGGATAATGATAGAACCATGTTCTATTCACTTTAAAACAATGTTAACATACATGTATTAATTTTTTTATATTCAAGTCATTTTTCACGAAAAAGAGTGGTCAGGAAGCCTTCTTTATTTTTCCAATATCATTGCAAAAATATTGCTCTATATTTCTAACATATACATTGATATAAAAATTGAAGTTATGAATGTTTTTGGTACAAATAAAGATCATTACCGCCGGTAAGACATAATTCTTGGTAAAATAGGAGCTACTTGTCAACGTGGTCCTGGGACTTTAACATGAAAATACGTTACTGTAAAACACTTTAATTTCGCGACACCGAAATTTCGCGATTTTTGTCTAATTTTGACGTTTTTATTAATTCGCGTATTTTTTAATTCGCGAAGTTCAACATCCTGAGATTCGAAAGTGACGTATTCATTAGGTAATCTTGGTTTTTAACTTAGTATACATTTGCGTCGTATAAATTAACCCAAAGCCGAAATTGCCGTTCCCTGTAAACAATGTATAATTCTACTTGTATGTTTGTTGAATTAATCACTCGTACTACATACATGTATCACTCGCCTGACATGCACAAGCTATAACAGGTTTGTAATTGAATGATTAAAGTTCAGGTAAGCCAACAACCAAAGATGTGCAAACAAATTTTAATTCACACGGTTTACAAGTTATTGTTAAACAAACAAAGAGATCAGCTTGTAAAAACCGTATTGACACCTGTCATCCGTAATTGTTTTAACACGTCTGTGTAAATAGACGCTTAGACAATGATCAGTTCGCAACCTGCCATGTTGTTAATTACGTTTTCGAAAATGGGACACACAAAACGAATTGGGAGTAAAGGGGTGAAACATCTACCTTGCATACGTCAAGGTACGGTCAGTTAACTTCATAACATACAAAAGGTACGTTTGTAAGTACCGCAAATTCGGATGAAATTTAATTCGGAAAAGGAATTTTTCACGACATTCTTGAATTCGCGAGGTACTGAAATCGCGAATATTAGCGAAAATTAAACGATCGCGAATAAAACCTGTTTTACAGTATACAAATGTAAATGTACTTAATTTCGTCATCAATAGCTGAATTCTTTGAAGTCAAATATGCCTTATATTTGAACAAAACAACTAATTTACATTTTTTTTATACTTCATAAAAGAAATAAAACTATTACTTAATAAATTCTAGTTATATCAAGCTTTAAAGGTCCAATACTAACGAAAGCGAAAATTCAAATATACTTTAAAAAACACAGAAATCAGTTATTTTTAATCAAAAATGAAAGTTGGTATGTCGAAATTCTAAATAAACCACAGTACATGTACAATCAATTTTCTATGCATTATGAAGAAAGTTAAAAAGACCTGGGTGGTCATTTTGTCAAATTACTGAGATTTCATCATAATACAAAATGTACACATACTTTTCTTCGTGTTCCAAACACTTTCTGTAAATTTTAACCTGACAATCTTCATTATTTAGTGTCTTGCATAAGATAATGTACTTGCCATTGAAATAACTGTCATTTAATTTTCGCTAAGAAGTGGACCTTTAAGAAATAATTTCAATAGTTACCAGGTAGATATAATTGCCAAAATATTTCAATTCTTTTATTGATACATGACTTATCAATTTCTGTCGTAAAGCGAAAAAAGAAGTCTTGATTATACGAACTATTAAAATAAAAGTCAAATCTACTGAAAACAATACATAAAATTAGAAATTAAACACAAACATTACAGTACAAACTTAAAGCATTATGCATTTATAACTTTTAATTGATAAAGCATGTTAGTGACTGACTTTCAGATAAGCTAACTAAAATCACTTTATCACTGCATTCACAATCTGACGACACAAACTTCAAAGAGATGACATTGTAACTTAGTCTAAAATCTAAGTAAGTTAGTTATCTCAAACAAAATATAAGCCAGTAAGATTTTATAACAAAGTCTGAGCAAGTACGATTTGTTCAGTTGAGCTAAAACACTATATCTCAATGCTAATGTCTTAGCATTTAGTATACTTATATAATAATCTAGAAATGTTTTATGGAAGAACCGTTGTAATTATTAATAGAAAATAGTCGACAAGAGTGCCAATTTGGTCTTATGTCGCTCGTCTGTGTAAGCTAGATCTCACATTGTAACGCAAAATTGTATAGTAATGTAGTATTACAGTACTAGCAGTATTGTAGGACGGTATTGTAAAACTAAAAAATACAAACACATGTCATTAGAGAAGTCACGAGAACAGCCACTTAAAATCATGTATATTTTTAAGTAGCTGTTGTCCCTTTGTTTGACCGGAACCGTTTCCTGTTCTTTTTATAAAGGGTCATTTCAAAGATGCTACTTTAACAGAGGAAGTTTGATGTTATTTCATCCATTGGTTACTGAGAACAAGCAATTCATATTTCGTCTAGTTTTAGTAAGGCGATTGACCGGAACATTTTTTTTTTGTTATTTAAGCAGTCATTGCAAGGATGCTACAAGCAAATTTAGTAAAAAAAACACTATCGGCTCATGGGGAAAATCACCTTGGAGAAATTTAATATTTTAGTTATACTGGTCATCTGTCTATACAAAAAATATACAATACTAAACAAAACTTCTAACGCATTACATGCCATCTTCTTTTTTTATATAATAATCGAGAATCCCAATTTATGTCAGCTTAAGTTTAGCTATCGATGCAGTCTTACATTTATGAAGACATTGCTTATATTACATGAATTTTAAAGTAATTGAACCGTTCACATTTCATATGGAAGAGAATTTAAGCGTGGGTTTCCCATGGAAGAACATCAAGGTAATAACCCATGTTAAATTTACGAAGGATTAAACGCTAAATTAAAATTCTGTGCCATATGACCACTTTGAAATTCATGTAACGGAAGTATCCGCCCAGTTTCTTTATAAATGAATACATGATAGCTTAAGTGCATCGAGAGATACATTTTAGCTAACAGAAATTGTCTAACGTGCGTTTGAAGTCTTGTTTAGTATACATGTGTATTGTTTGCATAATTAAAATCATATTTAATCATATTTAACGGTAATAGTCTCAATTTGAAATGGTTACCATAAAGTGTCTGATACAAAATTCAAAACGGAATTGTCTACAATTTTGACAGATCAGTCAACGGCCAGTATTAATTGTAATATATAAGTCTAGACAATACTTGACTGAAAATTTAACTTACTGTAGAGGAAAACGTCATAACACAGGCAACTAAGTGCAAGATATATTATTGCTCTTACTAGCTTTTTAACATTTCGTAGAGTATATATTTTAAAGTGTTCGGAATTTTGATGTTCTTATATTGTATAGATATTATGTAATATATAACTTATACTTGCAAACTTTCAACTAATGCTTATTTGATCATGACAACATTATTCTACTACATTTATTCACTCGGTATTTCAGTTGTGTTAGTCTATAAACATTACAAAATAACAACTCTACTACAAAATATAAATAAATGGAACAAATAGTTTTTTCTGAAATATTCTGATTATGGTTATTTTATAAAACTACATTAACATTAGAAAATATTCATAGAAAACACTGACAATGACGTTAAAGCCATTGTGCGTCATACGAAATGCGCTCCATAGGAAGTGCGCCACAGTTACATGTAATAAACCATACTGCACAACAATCAATTGGAAAGATAGTATAACAATGCGTTTGCCGATGGGTTGTATCACTAAATTTGGTTGTGTAAAGTCGTATTCCAAAGAACCTGACTGGGCGAGTAGATAGATAGATTATTAGGTATTGTGTACAAATAATAGATTATGACATAAAACAATGCATGAAATATAAAAATGGATACACATGCATGTATTAATTTAAACACTCTAAATATAACATACAGAAATTAAAACAAAAAAATGCACACCAATACCAGGGATAACACAAGAAAGATAAACCAAAGGTTTCCCTTATTTCCATTGTGGTCCCTGTTATTGGTGGCATGACACAGTCTTAAGTCATGTACTGTTAATAAACAGGATGATACTGAAAATTAATTGCAAATATGATTATTGTGCTTAAAAAAATAAATTACTAAAATGAACATGTAGTTGACAACACTGTATCACAGATTATTCAATTAATATCACAGATTACAGAGAAATGAAGTTGCATTTACACATGCTACAGATATTATGTATTTAAAATTACTAAGAGGGATAACCCCTTGTAAAATGGAATGTTGAAAATAACAATAAATATTAAAAGGACAGACTGGACATTAGATGGGCTTTCACAGCTCTTTTAAATTTGAAAGGTGAAGCTATACATCTTAGGTTTTGTGGGATATTATTCCATAATGATATACCTGTGAAAGCAAATGATTTTCTTCCAAAACTTCCAACTTGGGGCAAAGCAAATCGGTCGGTTTTGCTAAATACATTACACTCATTTTGGCCTTGGTCAGTATTAGCAAAAAACCTTGAATCAGATCTGGTTTATCTATCATGGACAGAACTTAAAGGGATGAAATGTTCATTCAGATAGTCTGGAGCGATACCCAATTTAATTCTATGAACATGTGAAATTGTCAACTGATGTACTCTTTTATCTACAGGTAACCAATTCAAAGTCCTGAAATGCTCCACGTCAATATGAGCCCTACTATCTAACCCAAGGACAAAACGAATGAGCTTGTTTTGAGTAGTTTGGAGTCTCTTTGACCAGTATTTTGATATACTGGGGTACCAAAAGGCAGTGACATTGAATTAAAGCCATGAATAGCAATTTTCTAGTACACTTGGTTAGAAAATTACTCTTACAGTAGAGAAACTTTAGTCAGGCATTGGCTTTTGAGACAACTGATCTGGCAATGTCATCACAAAATAAAAATTGATCCAAAACTGCACCAAGATACTTTACAGAATTTGTTGTATTAATACTTGTCCCATTACAATTAATATCAAGAAATGGCTGGTGCCTTAATTTAGGTATAGATCCAAATAGAATTTACAATTTCTAAATAGCTGGACAAAGTGGATTGTTTCTGGGTAATATCTTTCCCGAAACAAGGATACCGGAATAATCTGCATATAACATAAGTTTATTAGTTTATACTAATTTATTTATTCTCGATTGCGAGAAATAAGTTTTGATTAGCAATTCATATCCTTTTTACTAATTGTATTGTATTACATCTACATAGTGAAAATTTATGACTTATTTGTGCTGAAATGAATATAAACTTAAAGGTGAAGAAAGTTTAAAATATTGAAGATATATATCTTTGTCTTTTCTGTCACTTTTATTTTTGCAGGATATATTCAACTCATTAGTTTAGTACAACATGTCATATAATTTTCTTATGTTTATTCCCAGTAGATTTAATAGCTTATTTTCATAAAATGATATTTGCCGACAAAAATATCACGAACTGCAACACATAAAAAAAACCCTACATCTACAAAAAATAACAACCAGCACAAATACCTCCTAGATTCCCTTATGTTATACTGCAACAACTTATTTTGTCTCAAGTATTTGATTACTTATATATAATACACGCATATCTTGATAACTTAAGAAAATGTAAAACATATATAAAGGGGGTCAATATACGTTTCCGTAATATCGGTATACATTAATGCTATTGAGTGAACAGGCCATGCTAGCCTTTTTGCAAAATAAAATCAGTATCATGACCTTGGTCCACAAAATGTAAAGAAATCTTTAAATATATCACATGGATATAACACAGACAAAGGTATTATTTCAGACTAAGGATAAGTTCTAAGCAGAGCTGAAGTACTAAAACGAAATATCTGATTGTCATATCTTTAATCAATCCTATTTACAACATAAATATTTAGATAAGGACATCATGAGAAAAAGATATTTAGACTAGCTTTAAGGGCGATTTTCATAAATTGTTACCGCAACAACATATAGTCAATTATTTTCAGAATCTCTAAATAAATTAAGCTTACACACTCACGATTATAATTATTGGGTATATACTAACAAAACTCTTTACATTTGTATTCATCATATTTTTTTCTTTTGCAATATAGTTATTGATTTCACATCATATGATTTAAATCCATTAGCCATCTCGCATTTGTACCATGTGACAGTCCAGTTTTATTCTGAATTCTATTGTGCGAGTAAACATTTGTGAAAGCTATATTGGACGAGGCGCAGGAGGTATGTGAAAGAAACATGCTCTAAAACTTTTTTTAAAACATCACTTAGATGGATAAGGAATGTTTTTAACTTAAATAAGATACTCTGTAACGAGGTGTTTTACTATTACTTTTACAAAAATAAATATTTCACGGTCATATTTGGTAAAAAAATTTTTTAATGATCTTCATGTGCCAACTGATGTTTGTTTAAATTTGGCATTATAGATCCAACTAAAATAAAAATGAATATTCTTAAATTCTGAAAATTAAGTATGTCCGCTGGTCGAACAAGGTAATTTAACTAAACTGTATTATTCGATGCTAGTTATATCAAACTTAGATAAAAAATGTAATAGCTACAGGGTTGATATAATTGCCAAAATCTTTCAAATTCTTTATTTATACCATTACTTATCAGTTACTACCGTAAAGAGACCCTTTGAGGTCTTAAATACACAAACTGATAAAAACCAAATCAACTGAAAAGTTATACACAAAATGAGAAATTATACAAAATATTACAGTGTACAATACTAAAACAGGATGCATCAACTACTTTTGATTGGTAAAACGTGTTAGTGATTTAAAGATAGAATAACCAAGATCACTATATAACTGCATTCACAATTCACAATACGACACAAACTTTAATTAAGTTTGTACATGTATATAGGAAAACAACATCATGACAATACTAATATCTTCTATTCTGATTATATTACAATAAAACCAAAACGATATGTTGCAAAATTATGATTGAAAAATAGATGACAGAAAAGTACAAAACTTCATCAAGTAATTGTTTTATAATACAGTCAAAGGTCAAATATGAGAATATTAGATATTTCGAAAAGGATGAGAGTTTTACCAAAATTAGACTGTTGCCAGCTAATGAAAATTCAGGCAACTTCAACAAAGTAAGTGAGCACATGATACGCAACATGACAAAAGGGCCCTTAAAATGAAAATAATGTGCATATGAGAATTTACAAAAAGGTTGATTTAAAAAAAAACAATCAAGCTTATGACAATCAGTCAATATTTTGCGGAGTTACGGTTACTATAAATTTTGCTAATTATCATAATTATGAGTAAATTATTTCATTGAGCTAAATTTGACATGCTTGTTTTATAGTCTAGTATTAAAATATTTTGAAAGAAAGACATCGTTTGAAGGCTGAATGTTATGTTAGGTATTGACCGTAGTTGTTATCACAGATATTTCGATTATAGCGGACCGCCGAAGATGAATGTTTCTTGTTTTAAATACAGTGGATTTATAAGAATTAAATGTAACTTTAACAGATTCAAGTGTTTGCACGTGTCTTTACACCTAATTTATATTCATGAGCAATGCTGACATAAAAATTTGGATGATACATGTGGTCATAAACGTGCTCTTTAATTTGATGCATGGATCGATTAAAACTGTAGTATATTCACTTTAAACAATATGACACATTTGATCCCTAAAGAGCCTTTTGACATGTTGCGCATCAAATATAGATTACACTATATATTGTCATTTATTTAATTTTATTTATATTTTACTTATTCCGGCATATCGTTTAACATTTTTCATTTTTATATGTTAGTATAAATGTATTATATAAACAAATACTGACAGCCATATGGAACACAAAGGATCTATTTTATGGCATTTTTGTCCTCAAATCCTCAGAATCGTCTTTAATATATCACAAATCAAGATTATACCAGTAACCTAAAGACAAAACAAAACTTCAAAGTAGATCTAAAGTACTAAACAAGAACTTAAACTAGCTGGTTGGTTGTTTTTGATAAAAACATTTATCCCCCTCTATCGAGCAATAACACCACGAAAAATCAACTGACCGGAAAGTGACGATACGTTAAGCTCTATGATGATCACTAGTGTGAAGTGAAATCAAAGGGTTTTAGAGATGAGACCCAAACAAAATAAATGTGGACTATATGAGTAAAATTAAAAGGAAAATAATCCTTTAAAAATAAAATATCCGGAGCGTACCAAAGATATGCACAACTAAGAGATGAAGCGCGGAACTATTGTCTTTCTTCAGGCCTTTGTGACATTGGCCTTTCACCTGGTGGTTTAAAATTACATAATGCGCTACTACACTTCAAATATATGCTCTCTTTTCAAAATCCTGCGAGAGTTAAGGAGATACAGCATGGACAAGGTTTCGACACATTTGACCATCGGCTTAGTGACCCTAAGTAATACATATACTAGATTCCATATTAATGCTTCCCAAAATCCAGCTTAGGGTTTAGGGGATAAATAGTGGCTCCGAAATGACAAAATGCTTTACTTCTTAATACTGCTTCATTTAAGTTTGACCCCGACAAGTGGTTTTGGACTTTAAGGCCCCTGTGACCTTAACCCGTAATTAGATGACTGACCTAATATGTACAACTATACTTCATACTGATGTCAGTTTAGGCCCCCGTGATCTTGTCCTATAAGAACCCATATTACAGTATGTAAAGCTAGACTTCAGTTTGATGCTTCATAGAAGTCGGATGAAAAATTAACAAGGGGTTTTTGAGGTGAAGAGCGGATAAGGTAAAGAAGACAGACGGACAGACATACAGTCGGGAAGTGAGAAAAAGTTGATGGATGGAAATAAGTTTTGTCACGATGGGCTTGTCACATAACATACCACTTTAAAGCCGGTATGATTACGCTTTTTATATATGATTTGGGTTTCGGTTTACATGTGATATCAGCGTGCTGATCGCTCCGTCAATTTTTTATTTCAAAGGAATCCTTTATTCGATTTTCCATTTCTCTGAACCTGCTGTCCATTTGGTCCATGGTGTACATGAAATTGAACGATTTCAGCACAGAAACATTGATTTCTTCAAGTATTGCTTGAATTGGTGTTACAATACACGTGTCGTCGTTCATCATTCCAACAATCATGCCGATGCATCTGAAATCGTTTTGTTCCTTGTCCGTCATTAAAACCAGAGCTCCTGAATCCCCCAGTTTGCAAAATGCTCCATTCTTTGGCGTGATGTGATATTGATTGAAAAGTGAGGTTATAATTGTTTCTTCCCCTCTTTTTCCTTCAGTAATTACCTCACGTGTCCACCTGAACTCTCTGACAGCAGAATTTGTATTCCAAATCTTACCAGCCGTCTTGTTTGAAGCCTGACCAAACTTTATCACATCCTTATCATCCGATGGTAAACCAGCCTTTCCCCAGACAAATTCAGATCGAAAGCGTTCTATCAATAACAAAAATATATATGTGAAATGTATTACAGTACAATTCACTGTATACGTATACACTTGTGCCAAAAGTAGTTATTTTCGCTCGTGGCTGTGTCACTCGTAAGAATATCACTTTTGGTGCCCACTCAGTGAAGTTATAACGTGATATAACACCCAAACCAATAATAAATGTAACGCATTCAGACATACTATAAACATCATAATTGTAACTTCAAGTATAAACAACCAAACAAAAGCAGTTTCACGTGGATAGCTTCACGTAATGATTTTCACTCAATACGGGCTTTTCACAGACTTCTGCGCATGCCCGACATTAATGAATATCGACCGTATTAGCAACTTAGGGGGTAGTTACACGCCACTGCATAAGCGATATATACTGAGATATTGATCTATCATTTATATTTGTTTTATAAAACACTTTAACGAGATTGTTAAAAGCTATTTACTGACGTTAAATCATATTTTAATCATTCAACTATATTAAAGTTAATATTTAGAATGATCAATACAAATAAGGTATATTGTTGAAATGAATTTATATTTTTTAATTTTTTAATTTAAATACAAGTACGAATTTACGAACTTATTAAGAAATACATGTTTGATGTTTTGTTGAAATGCTGAAAGTACAATTTAATTAATTTCTGTCATCATTTATGCACATGCATGAAATTGTAGTCTGACGAAGCCTATATAGCTATGCCTTCGCCGGTGATTCTTTTCTTTCCTCCCTATTATAATTTCATCATTTTCTACAATTTAAGTTAGAAAAATATACTTATTTAAGTAAGGATATACTTTGCAGTAGAAATAAGTTAATAATTAAGAAATAATCAATGGCTTGGAGTGCTTTATCGAAATTGAAGCATTCCCCGGAGGTGATGTGCTTGGCGGATTAATTCACGAGGGCGAAGCCCGAGTGAATTATAACGCAGGCACATTACCGACGGGAAAGGCTTCAATTTCGTTAAAGCACTCCAAGCCATTGATTATTTCGATTCTTATAAGCCGAATTTATGATAACTATCGTACCTACTACGGCCCTTTTTTCAGTTCGGCGGTAATGTGTAAAATAGCATAAATAGTGGCTGTTGGAATTCACTCCCCTATTCGGGCAACCAATCAAGATATCATACATAACTATATTATACAAACTTATTTTAGTTTAATCATCTAATGCACAAAAAAAATATTAAAAAAATACCCGATTGTGACATCATGCAGAAGACGTCAGATTCAACAAAGCAGACAATCGAATTAAAAGTCGTTATCGGACCGACACTATCCCCTCATTCGCCGATCGATAACTGATTGTGCTCTTTAACGCTGAAGAGTACCAAGAACGATAAGTCTGTGAAAAACCCGTATTAAGAAAAGAAAACTGTTTCCTGTAATGAAAACTCTTTTAATAACCAAATTATTTCAGGTTTATGAATTCGTCCAAAAGTGTGAAAACAAAAATCAAATCAAACTTTGCTGCATAGTCCGAGATACATTTGTATTGAAGCCATTTAAAATCATATTCCCAAAGCATGACGTTTTGAGATAAATGCTCACATATTCCGATAATATTGCTATCAACATTATAATTGCATTTAATTCGAAATAATGCATTAATGTTCTCAAGCTATACTCTGATTATCACCTCAAATAAGGATTTAGGAACCGTAAACAGTACTTAACTTAATCTTTACAGAACATTTTTGACATGGGTATCTTCTCACTTCTCGCCTTGTTTACATTTCAATCTTACCGTCATGCATTCCCGTAGGATCGTGAAAGGTTCCAGAAGTTGTTGCAAGGTTTTCAACTTTCACCAAAGCAATATCAACACCCGGTTTGCCATTGCCGTTTTTGTATATCATCTCAACAAGAGGACCAATTTTATTCTCCGGCTTACAGCTAGACTGATATATTTTGAAATCGCATAATTCATCTTTGTTCATTTTCTCTTTTTTTTTAAGATCGTTAACCTTGTTGCCGTCTTTTATGAAAACATGTGCGCAAGTAAGCCCACAAAGGCCGTACACTGGATGTTCAATAAAGCCACCAAGCGTACCAGCTTTGTTTTCCACCAAATTAGATGTTATTTCACAGCCCATGCGAAGATTTGTACCTGCGCATAGTCTGAAGTCACCCTCTCGTACATCGACAGGAATATTGTGTAACTTTTTTTGAAAGGCTTCCTCATTTAACGGTATAAAATGTTTGGCTAGGACATAAAGCACGATGCAAGCTTCTTCTTTTTTTACAGTTCCGTGAGGGACTTTACCTGCCGTAATGGCAGCAAGATACTTGTGTTCTTCCATTAATGAATGCGCACATTTATCGATAACCTTGCTAATTTCATTGGCCTTTGCCTCTGATAGTGGGTTGTTCATGTTGTTTTTCTCTTTGTTTTGGTGTAGAATTTTTGATATAAGTGTCCATTCGCACTGTATGTTTATCTTCGTTTTAGATAAAACGACAAAAACTATTTCATTTTCATTTTCAGGTTTGTACGCCGGATAGACGTGTTCTATATTCGCATCGAGGCTTTTGATGAATGAACAGATTTTTTTGCACTCTGTGTTTACATCGCCTGAATTTCGCTTTTTTCTTTTGCATAACTCATTCAGCTCAGTCTTTGTAAGGCGTTTGTGCTCTTCCACTTAAAACAATTAAAAATACACTGATAAACTAGGTTTTATGTAACATTTGTATCCTAGCCAGGTCAGTGTGAAACGCTACTAGCCCAGCACAAGTATTGAATGATATCTATGCAAATAGCTGTCGAAAAAGTTTACTAAAATGTGTACAGGTCGAGGACGAAGACTTACAAATCCACAGGCAAGAAAAAGTGTGCAAAATATATACACAGCTACACAATGTAAGTGATATGATTTAAGTCATGTGATTTGATTCAGGAGTGAATCAAAAAGCTATCAATTATTTTCAAGTAAATATAATCCTAAATGGTATATACATGTATAACTACTATATAACTACAATAAAGCTACTGCTCGCTTACATCAGTTTAATATTAATTGCTAATTACCTGATTTTATTTCCGACAGTTTCTGTGCAGTCATTGGGTTTGCATGCTCTAACTGAAAAGACATTAACATTTTAGCAATTATGAATCGATTTTTATATCAGTATGAAAACAAAATTGACCGAATTTAACTATGACTCATGTGTCTGATAAAAACCGATTTTCGTTAATTGAATACAACTGATTTTGTCCTAAACTATTAAGATTATTTTGAAATACTTAATAGTTGAAGAAAGTGACAATACCAAGGTCAAACAATTACAGTTGAAACGAAACAGCTTTATACTGCTACAACCTGATTCCATAAACAGACGTTTGCCACTGACCGTTCCAAGGCGGTGCCCCACTGTGTTCCTTTAATTGTTCGTTTTGTCCTCGTGTGTTTGCTTTGTATGCTAGTGTGTGTTGGTAGTGTATATGTGTGTGTGTGTGTGTACATGATTGTGTGTGTGTGTCGTGTGTGTGTGTGCGTGTGTGTGTGTGTGTGTGTGTGTTGGTGGTGTGCACTTCTGGGTGCTTTGGGGTTCGTTTTGGGGAGGCTGCGTTTTTGGTACGTGGCATTCCCTGTTTGATATTATTTTTGTTTTAAGGCTATTGCAGACTTTCTTCATTTCACTTTTGGTTCAAACATTAGATCCGTCTCTTGTTCTGAATTCACATACAAAAGCATGCACATGCAATTCATACAATTCGACCTTGTCAAATTCAATTATGAATAACGTCAGATCTATACATGCGTATTCACAGTAAATACACTGTACACACTGCTTAGTTTCCAGATCGGCTTATTTTGCAGTAGTTCTTCAGCTGAAGGAAATAAAAATGGTCGCGTAAACTGATATCGACATTAGGCCAAGTAAACTGAATGGACTTTAATTTCTGTTGGAATTCTTTGGATCTTGTTTTCAGTGAGAATTTTATCGTCAATACAATAGTGTTTTATGCGAACAGTTGATTTCTTTTTTTTATATAGTTAGATTTCTGCCATTTAGAAATTGAGAAAAATGAGGCGGAAATAACATATTCCAAATGTTACAACTGCAGTCGACTAACAAAGACTTGTATGTTTCTCGCGGCCTGTAATTGTCTTCACTTAACCAAAGTGCTTTTTAACTTCTTTATCGCCTATTTATAATATTTCTTATTATTAAGGATACCGCCACAGCCGGGATTCGAACCGCGGGTCTCTGGATTACCGGTCCAGCGTGCTAACCTCTACACAACGGCGGCACGTCGAATCTTTCATGACAAATTACGTTATATACTTGATGTATGCACCAGAATGGCGCGTTTTCTCTTAACGTCTCACAGACAGAAGTGCCGAACGGCTTACATATTTAATTTCAAAAGTAAAATTGCATATTTATATTTCCATATTTCGTCTTTGTTGCAGTTTGAGCGATATATCTACCACCGCTGCTATACATTGCAACTAGAACCTTAAAGAAATAATTGAAAAATACCCTACATCTGCAAACCAAAGTTTGCGTATACAAACGTCTATTGATTATGATACGAAACATTTACCCTAATTTCTACTTTTTCACTCTTGTAGCCTGATATTCAAACACTTTTGCTATAATAAGTTGGACAGTATCTCCTTAGCAATTAATAAAATGTTGTTTGCCATGCATTTATGCCATGACTTTACCATAGCGAACAACCAGTTTATGAATGCCCTTTCTTTCCGCATAGATCGATTAACACAACCTAATTTTTGATATGCATACATATTTAATGAAATGGGCTTATTTAACTAGGATAATGTCCAATTATGGATTACTGCATTCTGTGTCAGTTTACATTTATTAGTAAATCTGCTGAAATACTGTGGACTGTAAATGAAATTGAAGACAAACATTTTTCAAACATATTTGAATCAAACAACTGGAAGGAAACGTATCCAACACATGCAAAGATGAAATGCATTTCTACTTGACCGTAATATAATTTTATAATAGTGGATCGTTACTTGATTCGCTAAACATAACAAGTCCTGAAATAAATTTCAATAAAGAAAAAATTATTAACTGTTTACGCAACCCGTTCGACAAAACTAATGAAAAAAAATGTAGTTTTATATTTACAGAGCTGATCTAGTTAATGTGAAACTTTCATAACTGGAAATGTTTTATATGGATATGTGTACAACTTTTTTGTACTTTTTTGTTTAGTTTATGTTAATGTTATTTTTGTATTATTTACCCTGGTAAACACTGTTCTATGTTTCAGTTTGGTTCCAATAAACGATTATTATTATCTTTATCGTTTATATTATTATCATTATCATTATCATCATTATTATTATTATTATTATTATTATTATTATTATTATTATTATTATTATTTAGTACCTTTTTATTTTTTGCCGAAACTGGAAGCGGATGCTCGGTTCCTGTCAAATTTCTTTCTCTCTTCAACGTACCTGTACATGGTATTGCATCTGTAATAGAATAAGATCATTACAAACAGGACCCTTTTCACATTGTGTTACAATTTTAAGTACATTGTACCATATGATAGTGAACTACATCACCTCGAAAAGCAAGCCATATCTGAAAGCATACTTTGAATCAGCAACAGGTACTGATGAGTCAGTTTTCAGAAACTGCTAGATTTAGAGAAAAATAAAATACTGCTGTCGTTCAATTCTGAATTTCTATAAACCAGTTGCAACATGTTTGTATACATGCACTGTACATGTACATGTATTACTCACTGTTTCCGATAAATTACAAACTACACGGTGAACAATCACGTGATCGTAATACGTCATTTTGTTCTTTCGCAAAAAGTATTTTATAAACAAAAGTCTTCGACTGAATTCTTCAAGTGAGCGAAAGTTTTTCATTTCTCAACCGATTTCTATCAGATTTGTCGCAGGCAAAGGGAACAACAGTACTCAGTACCGGTTGATAACCTTTGCAACAATTCCTGAATTCAACGGATTGTCCGCAAAGGATATTTCAATTTTGACAGTGTATTTGGAGTAATCCACTTTTAGTGCCATGTATTCACGACAAAACTTACTCCGTTGTCATTTCACTGCAAATACAATAATTGTCAAGTAGATTGAATCATTGTATCATCACCCAATAGAAATAATAACCAACGATCATTTATCATTTGGATGCGAAATGTTAACAATACGTATAAAAACTAAAAGTACCAAATTTCTGTTGAGACTTGTCATCATGTTCTAAACTCATCACCTCATCATCAGTTTCGTCCATACTAACCGAGCTTGACTGTAATGAGAACAAAGTTTTAACTAAAAGTTGAAAGCGACTACACGTTTAAGGCGTCTTTCATCGTTTCTTCTAAAAACAAAGTTTGATCATTTTATACATGTACAAAATCATATATAAAAAACAAATTTATATGCTAAATTTTCGTAGTATATTATAACACGTGTCATCCGTCAGCCTGTCTGCCAGTTAGATATTTCTTGTTCACTTCAAAATATATAACCTCAACATAAATCATAATATCATCACATGCACGGCATAATATTACATAACATAAATATATTTCATCATTCAACATCACATCACGTCGTATCACAACATTATCGTCCCAAAGTTTTTAACGCATCACTTCATAGTTCATTATGCCACGTCACAATCCGCACATCACATCACATAATTATCATAAAAAACATGATCACATGACAATCAAGATAACAATCATCACATGACATATAGTTTTGTCACATACATTCTGTTACATCATGTCATGTCATATGTTTATAGATTTATTTATCACGTCATATCACTACATCACGTCATTGCATTACTATGGAAGGCCGGTGGGTCATGCTAATTGCTTTTTGCTAATTGGAAGGCCTGTGGGTCATGCTAATTGCTAAATGCTTTTGCTAAATGCTTTTGCTAAATGTTTTTTGGTATGTCGATCATGTTAATTGCTAACTGCTTTTTGCTTACTGCTTTTTACTTACTGTTTTTTGTTTAATGTTTTTGTCAGTTATTGCAAAATGCATTTTGCTAATTGCTTTTTTTTATTTGCTTTTTGCTAATTGCTACATGTATTTGCAAAATGCTTTTTTGCTAATTGCTTTTTGCTAATTACTTTTTGCTGTTTGCTTATTGCTATTTGCTTCTTGCAAATTGCTTTTTGCTCTTTGCTTTTTGCTAATTGCTTTTTGCTAATTGCTTTTTGCTAATTGCTTTTTGCTAATTGCTTTTTGCTAATTGCTTTTTGCTAGTTGCTTAGCTATTTGCTGATTGCTTTATGTAAAATGCTTTTTGCTAATTACTTTTTGCGTATTGTATTTTGCTGATTGCTGTTTGCTTATTGCTTCTTTAACTAAAAAAAGCATTATGCAAAAAGCATTTTCCAAATTGCATTTAGAATATAGCAATCAACATTTAGCAAAAAGCAGTTACCTCTGAACATGATTCGGTCAAAAGCATTTAGCAAAAAGCAATTAGCAATTAACAAGATCCACCGACAAAAATGCATTTAGCAAAACGCAGTAAGCTTGAAGCAATTAGCCAAAAGCAGTTAGCAAAAAGCATTTTGAAAAAGCATTTAGCAAAACGCAGGTAGCATAAAAGCAATCAGCGAAAAGCAGTTTGCAAAAAGCAATTTGCAAAAAGAAATTAGCAATTTACATGATCCACCGGCCAACACACATTTAGCAAAAGGCAATTAGCAAAAAGCAATTACCAAGTAGCATGCCAAAAATCATTTAGCAAAAAGCAATTAGCAAAAAGCGTTTAGCAATAAGCATGACCCACCGGCCTTCCATACATTACATATCATGTAACATTACTTCATTTTACAAGTCATTTCATCGCATTTCGCTATATATCATCGCATCACATCATTACATCATGTCACGTTAAAGCTAATTAGGTTTCATTAATCTATTACTTCCCGTCATTTCATATATCATAAAATGACATCACGTATCATTACATCAATTGTTATTGTTATTATTACATTTCATTACCTTATATCACCCCATATGCTACTAGTTATTTCTTTCCATGTTCGCTATTTGAAAATAACTAAACTGGTCCTGATTGTTCCACCTTTACATGTAATACATGTTGTCGTATTATATCTATTAACCTTCTTTCTAGTACAAGCTATGTCTTTGCCAATCAGAACAAACTAACATACTAGTAAGTTAAATTGCTTCGGCAAATAATATCAGTCAGTTGAAAAATACTTTAAAAACCTGGCTATTGCAATGTGGCATTTGTAAGACAAGGCATGGTTTAATACACTTATTAAATATTGATACCTGTAACTCCAAAACCCGTTCGAACATTAAATTATTTTGTCCTGTTCGAAATTGTACCGAGACCCTTCTGTTTGTTGAAATATTTCACATGTTAATTACATAAGTTTGATCACGTCACATCACTAAAGAAAGAAAATACGATTAAACTAATCTTTGAATAAAGTGAATGCTGCACGGAGTACTAAACAACCGAAGAACACTTCCCCGTCAGCAGCAATGGGTGGGCAGTATATGGACGATATGCCCTAAAATAAATTTAGTTCGTTAAACGAGAGGACCATGATGGCCCTACATCGTCCACCTGATTACCATTGAGTAATAACAAGATCAAGGTCAAAGAGTAATATTTTTAGTACACAATCCATAAATGTAGTTCAGTGCCTGTATGAAATGTTACAGAGCAATTAATTTATAAGTTAAAGGCGTGCAATTTGATAAGAAATAGTCTAATAGTTATTCTAACACGACCAGCGAATAACCTACATACATGTAAAACAAAATCTATTTGGGTTATTCTGCAATAAACCGACCTTGAACGACGCTGCACGCGCATCGTGTGTTGGCTGCTCAATTAACTAATAGAGGATCTTACATGGCATACTGTGGATGACTTGGGGCAAAGCGGAGGGATCCGATGATTCAATTCATGGCGTTAACTTAATTAATGTTACGATACTATTTACACTGACTTTATTTACTGTTTTGTTGTTAGTGTTTTTGTCTACACAATGACGTCATTAATCAAGAGAAACTGTGACGTCATTTATCTATACCCGTTACTAATATTTTTCGTAGCTTGAACCGTTATTGCGTACCCTGAAAATTCGAACCATTGAAATTCCTGTTACATTTACTTGAAAATTATTTTTTTTCTTTCTTATGAGACTGTAGTTTACGTTGATATAAATCTGAAACACCGCGTGCACATCTTTCGCGAATGAAAGTCACATTGCTATAGCGTCTTTACAGTGTTCGCGGGAGGAAACTTCAACTGCAAAATCAAGGTGCGTAGCATGCAAGTGCAAATTACGTTCGATAAAAATAGTGCTATCATTTTCTTCTAATGTTGTTTTAAGTAAGTCGTATTAGAATCGAAATAATAAGTATCCAAGATTGGTTTATGGTAGAATAACCCTCGTTTGTCGTTCTTATGCGTAATATTCTTGCGCATGGAAACTCCAAACTCGGGATATTCTACGATAAACCAAACATGGATACACATTATTTCATAATTACTCTTAAATGTCAAAGATAACAAGACACAAACAGTATACGTTATCGAGTTGACGCATAACAGTGGGTACACTGATTAGTCTACCGTTGCTGGACACATATGTACTGTCAGGACTTGTAGTCAGAATTTAAAGTTGTTTACATGTATGTATTCTTACAATGATATGATATCATTACGATTGTCGAAGAAATAAAGATAACAGATCCACAATATAAAATTACATTTTTTTTCTTAATCAAAGACACACATTTAAATGGCATCTGCTACCTTGTCTAAACTTAAAGGGATAAAAACATGCACATATAAAAAGCCCGAGACTGTGGGCTTGTCTTATAATGAATATTGTGGCTTCTTTGCACTTGTGTTTGACCTAGTGGATTCTTCCATATTAACATTTTTTCGAATGCGTATTTTGAAGTTGTCTCATATCTTTAATGAGATGATCAACAACTATATATACGTTCAATCCGCTTTACAAATCAGACAAATGGATTCGGAATAGAACTCTAAAAACCAGGCGGAGTAATTACGTTGCCATCACGATAGCAAGGACAATTTTAGATCGTGCGTATATCAAGAATATCTTTTAAAACCGCTTAACGTAAGCAAATCGAACCGATCTCCTGAGGAACAAAGCTGTTATTAACGGCAACCATGTTAAGATTTTGCTACCAATAAGAAACAACTGTACGATACTATCTGACCTGCCGGTTACAAAACAAAGGATCGTCAGCTGTCGTCTACAGTTAACTCACACATGTAGTAAGTTCTAAGAAAAATATTATTTCCGTTTTGGTCAGCCATTATGTGACTTTCATGCCATCGGTATTGATTTACATGATTAAAAGTCACATTCATTGAACAATGCACGTGTACAATTATAAATAAAGTTATGTTGAGTACAGCTATTTGTTTAACTATATATGGCAATCTTACCTTCAAATACATGTTTTTTCAAAACACAACGTTATAAAACATAAGACGTGAGCAGCAGTAGGTCATCACTAGTGAATTTGATAAAATAAGAAACTATACAATTGATTATCTTTCAAATGGTGGCCTGCGTACAACCTCTCGGTTAACTAGTTTCCATCGATAAGATAGATTATTTTAAGGCTTTTAGGCTTTTCGTTTTGGGGAGGCTGCGTTTTTGGTACGTGGCATTCCCTGTTTGATATTATTTTTGTTTTTTTTGTTGTTTTGGTGTGATAAGAACGTCCCTCTTCATCGATACAGAGCAGTAATACCATCGACGACCACTTATCTTGACGTTTTTCCTCCGGCTCGATTCGTACCCAGAAATTCTCGCATCGCCGACCACCGGGCGCCACTTGCAAGAACAACAACTACATCCGAAATGTAAGCAATGGATTTGGCTTGGAGATCTTACAGCCTTTTTACGATTTTGGTGATATTTTGTTGTTCCATAAGCTTCTCTACTCCACCCCTAACAGTTCACACCCCTACCTACTCATCATGTGTTATCAGGGAAGTGGATCAAAGGGTTCAAAGTATCCAATTTCTGGTCTCCTACCGACGCTTGGACACTATCCAGCTGTATCCCAGTATTCGTCGTGGAAAGCTACACACACTCCTGTACATTATTACCTCTTTGTCTGACGTCGAGTCCAATCCCGGCCCACACAAGCCCAAGTTTCCATGCTACATTTGTACCAAGGCGTGCAAGTTGGGAGAGTGTGCCTTAGCATGTGATGATTGTGAACAATTGTACCATGTTGAGTGTATTCACATGAGCACGTCTGTCTATGAGATATTGCGGGACCACAGCAGCCTAACCTGGCAGTGCGATCAGTGCGGTATGCCAAATTTTGCGACAAGTCTTTTTGAATCTTTCATTGTCGATACATCAGACACTCCCTTCAGTCCGCTGAACTCCTCAGCTGATACATCCTTCTGAAGCCCAGGTGGACCCTTATCCAGCTCATCTCTTATTCAAACTCGTCAAAAGAAATCCGCCCCTTCCTTTCGAAATCTGAAGATACTGAATATTACTTTCAGAGTGCAAAGAATAAGAAAGCTGAAATTGGAAATTTGTTAGACTCATCAGACCCAAACATCATCATAGGAACAGAGTCGCTGAGATTTATCCTCAAAACTATGATGTCATCCGCAAAGACAGATGTGACGGATATGGTGGCGTCTTGTTGGCGATAAAGAACGACATCAACTATGAGAGATTCGATGCAGGCGACACTGAGAAGGGACTATTGGGAAGGGCCGTCCACTAATGTTGATAGAACTTGTGGCCCGACCCATTTGCTTTTGTTTTGTTGTGTCATATGTCTGTTTGTGTGTACATGTATTTTAGTATATATGCAATAAAATATGATTAAATCAGGCGACACTGAGTCGGTCTTCGTCAAAGTTCCGTTAGACAGGAACAAGCGACTTATACTTGGCTCCATGTACAGACGACCGAGTAGTGACATTCTCTATGTCGAAGCCCTATGCTCACAGATCGAGGGGATCAGAGGGAGGTACAGAAATGCTATCATGCGGATTGAAGGAGACCTGAACCTTTCAGACATCAATTGGGTTAAAATACAGTGGAGGGTAATCAGAACCCAGTTAGGCTCAACATTTTTCTTGAGCTCACAGAATCCTGTGATCTTCAACAAATGGTTTCAGAACCTACCAGAAAGGACAACATTCTTGATGTTTTTCTGACCAACCGTCCAAAAAAAACAGAAATAATATCAAACAGGGAATGCCACGTACCAAAAACGCAGCCTCCCCAAAAACGAGCCCCACAGCACCCAGAAGTGCACACCACCAACACACACACACACAAACACAACACACACACACAGTCATGTACACACACACACACATACACTACCAACACACACTAGTATACAAAGCAAACACACGAGGACAAAACGAACAATTAAAGGAACACAGTGGGGCACCGCCTTGGAACGGTCAGTGGCAAAAACACCACTGGGGAGCTTAAACCGGTTTATGGTGCGCACAACTTTGATATCACGGTGCACAACAATTCCGAGTGTAGTAGACCACGACATTGTCTTTGTATCCAGTGCTGCCGCAAGAAGAGACAAGTCTGTGAAACGTCACATCAATTTACGGAAGAAGACAAATAATGAGTCTATGAAAACCAAGTGCCTTAATTTCCAGGAACAGTTCGTGAAGAAGTTCTCTTCACTTAGTGATATCAACAGCTGCTGGGAAAACATCAAGTGCACAATGCTCACATTACTAGATAAAGGCGCTCCCTCCAAGATGACTAGCTCTCGATCCAATCAATCATGGATTAATACAGTGTTTAAACAGCTGAGTAGGCGGAAAAAGAGAGCTTTTGTTAAGGCAAAACATCTAAGAAGAAAAAAGACATCCGAAGATGTGAACAATTAAAGAAACTGTCACATAAAACATGTAAAAAGGTCTACAATAAATAACCTTTCTAACCTCATCAGTCCTGAATCTACATCCAATCCGAAAAGATTTTACAGTTTCATAAAGAGCAAAAAAAGAGACAATAATGGTGTGGCTCCCTTGGAAGCAAAAACTGGCATTACTCACTCTGACAGCGCTACCAAGTCAAATCTATTAAATGAACCGTGTTCTCCCGTTTTAACAAAGATGAGGATGTAACATCTATCCCAGATCTAGGCACCAGTAACCATCCAACGGCTAATAGCATCTTAGTAACAGAAAAGGGAGTATACAGGTTGTTTGATGATCTTGACCCTCACAAGGCTACTGGACCAGACCAGCTACTGGCAAGGTTGTTGAAGAAACTAGCCAAGGAACTTTCCCTAGTTTACCTCGTGTTCTGTAAGACTTCGCTTGACCAAGGTGCCATTCCAACTGATTGGAATTCAGTCAATGTGGTACCCAATTTCAAGAAAGAGGATAAGAGCAAGCCCGAAAACTGTAAGATACTGGAACATATCATCAGTAGTACCACCATGAAACATATGACTCGGCATTCCATATTGACCGATGCACAACACGGCTTTCGAAAAAGGCGATCCTGTGAGATTAGTACTTACCATCCAGAATCTTGATAGCAACACTGATAAAATAGGTAAGACAGGTGTCATCCTGCAAGACTTTTCTAAAGCGTTTGACAAAGTTAGTCATCAGATATTACTGACTAAACTACAGTTTTATGGTGTTCGTAACAGTTAACACAAGTGGATAGGCAGTTTCTTGGAAGACCGTACGCAGAAGGTAAATCTAGAAGGGATAGAGTCCTCACAAACACCAGTACAGTCAGGGGTTCCTCAAGGAAGTGTGATTGGTCCCTTATTGTTCCTTTTGTATATAAATGACCTACCCAAATACATTTCTCCTCAGTTTACTGCCAGATTATTTGCAGATGACTCTATACTGTATCGCCGGATTAACACCAAGAAGGATGCTCATGATCCGCAGAAAGACCTTGATAATCTTCAGCGATGGGTAAAGGACTGGCTTATGGAATTTCATCCTCAGAAATGCTAAATCTTACATATCATTAACAAGAAAAAACCCACCAGACAACCATATAAAATCTATGGACATATATAAGAAGTTGTGGAATTAGCAAAATATTTAGGCCTCAACATTCAAAAGTCACTCAACCACATCAATGCTATTACAAAGAAGGCTAATTGCACCAGGTCCTTCCTCCAAAGAAATATCTACCAATGTCCCAGAAAGACCAAGGAGCTGTGCTATTCTACTCTAGTCAGACCACTTATGGAGTATACTACCATTATATGGGACTCTTTCACAGAGAAAAACATCCGGGAACTGGAAATGGTGCAGCGTAGAGCGACAAGAAATGGTCTTCTCAGACTACATGAGAACCTTCAGTGCCACGCAGATGCTACATCAGCTCCATTGGCCGTCTCTGCAAGAGCGCAGAGCCCAAGCAAATCGCAACAATGATGTATCGCATTGAATGCAACCTGGTTGATGTCCCTACAACATTCCTCGAACCAGTCACATCTATGAGAGGTCATGGACTCGTCTCGTGCCATATGCCAGAACCCTCTGCTACCAAAAATCATACTTTCCTGACGCTATCAGGATCTGGAACAGCCTCCCCAAGTCAATAGTAAGCTGCTCAACCATCGACAACTTCAAGAGGGAGTTACAGTTACGATGGGTGCCCCGCGGACGTTTTTAAATGCACTGTTCATATCAAACGAGCACCTGTATATAGAAGTTTATTTCATCGCCATGCGCCTGTACGATTATACACCAAGTTTTCAGGTGTCTGTACAATATTGAGAGAAGAGAAGATAATACCGACATGAAATAATTTTGATTTAAAAGTGGCTACATAAAGACTCCAAATAGGAATGGTTGCTTTATACGTTTAAGCTAAGAATGTGTCAAAACTGTAACACATGCTACTCACGGTGTCATCAAAGTGTTCGTTTACCCCTGTGTCTGCCGTTGATTCAATGGAATCTTCATACAAAGGTGTTGGAAATTTGCCTGTTGGTGTGAATTCGTTTTCTTCTGCTACTGATGGGGCGAATGTAGATTTGGGTTTTGTATTTGTATCTGTAACTATTAAAAGAAGAGATAATAAAATCAATAATATACCTTTTTTTATAAACAAATCATTCAATTTCCAACACAAGTTAATACCTACAGACAGGGAAATATCTAATGTGTTTTCAAATAAGATTTTCAATACAACTAGCTAAGTAAGTAGATAGTGTTTCATGAAAAAATAATTTGCGGCTGCAGCACAGGAAGTGGACATTTTACCAGATGCAGGCGATTGTTCAGGCACATATTACATTAACAAATGTCCTTGATCAGGTCAGAACAGCAGACATGTCGTAAATCTGCACATTTTTAAATATCTAGCATACAAAACATGTGCCTACGACTTAATTACTGGAATAAAAAACTCGATAAATTGATCATACTGTATTAAATTTCAGACATTTGAAAGCAAAAGAATTGAAGCTAGTTTTGATTGATGTTCGTAGTTCAAACCGGCAATGGCATTTTTCGTCACGTAGCAAATCATCGTTTACCGTCATTACATAATCATCACTTGTTAATGATGTATTTCTTAGCCCTGTTTTGGCTGCAGTATATTATGTTTACTGAGAATGATGCTTCGTGTTCTTGTGACATAGTTTATGACTGAACTGAGTCATCCACACAAAAGGCGTGATTTTTTCTGATAAACTTCGCAATTAGTTAATGGAAATATTCGAGTAATCTGCAATTAGGTTAAAGTCAACCACTGAAATGCCTCAAATAATATTATAAATATTTTGCCAATAGGTATGTTAACCTTTTAACAGTAATCTATGAAACGTTCGTTTGGAAACGCGTATATTGTGTTTTCACCATCTTCAGTTTTTACTTTTTTCTGCATAATAAATCCAGTTAATTGCTTCTTTATTACGTAATACAAAATGTACTTTGACATAATTTTGTATTTTAAGATGATTGTCGTCTTTTGAAAATCCTCACCAAACTTTTATATGAATTGATATCAAATTGTTTAAATTTTAAACTAGATTTTACAAATTTACCAGCGAGCATGTGCAAAACACATGTGCAAGGTTTTCGCCATTCTCTCATGCTTGTATTGTCAATTGTAGACAAAGTGGATGAAATATTGCTACGAGACACAAAGTCTCCAACAATGACATGTGTACATTATAACGATACTATAAAAACGAAATAGTTGTGTGATATTATTAGTAAAAGGCAGTAGCTAAAGGATAATACATGTTTATATAGAAGACGAACGTAAAGGATATCGAAGAAGAATGTGTATTTGTCTAGGGGCAGGCTATACACAACCCTCTGTAAAAGGTTTGACCTTGCACCGTAAGGTAACTGCCCTGGTGATGTGTATTACCGACTATTGTGTTATTGAAGCAATTTGAATAAGTGTCCAATGCATGTAGAAGTAACAGAGCGGAGCGGGCACGAACTATTGCTATAGAATACTATACAAGAGGTATTGAAACATGTTTTCTGATCATGCAATGAGGCCGTAGATGTCTTCAAATGGACTTCAAACCGTCATAACAATTTTTCATGTGAAAGCCTAACACTGCCAAAAGTCTGCAGGACTACAGAACACGCTATTCTTCTAACATGAATAAAGTTGCCAGTATTATGACCTTCTTGGTTCCTCCTGGTGAAAATCAGGTAAACGATCAATATGATAGGCGGGGTCAATTTTGACCCGGTGGTCATAATTTGAACAAACTTGGTAGAAGTCTACTAGGCTATGCCAGATGCTAAACATCTAAGCCATTGGTGTTGTGGTTTCACAACGTTTTTCCTATATAAACGTATGTAAAAACAAATGACCCCCTTGCGTGATCAGTTTTGACCTAAGGGTCATAATATGAACAGTCTTGGTAGAGGTTTACTAGGTAATGCCATATGTACGTCCGTTTTCATTTTCATACAAACGCCGTCGCATTTGAAACCACTTTGCAAATGATGATGAAACTTTGCAGGGATGTTCCTTGCAAGGTGCACTCGCATTGCCATGGCAACAGATATGAAAAACTTTAAAACTCTTATATCTAAACTCTAGGCCTTAATATTCTTGAGAAGAAGATTTTTAAAGTGGTTTCATAGGACATGGCGTTTGAAGGAAAATGTTAACGGACGTTCGATGTAAGACCTACAACGTACTATGGACTTAAGACGGTTAGCGATCCTAAAAACGTCACTGTAAAGGGTTTGTCTCTGTTGTCACCCTCTTTTAAACCAGCAATGTTACGATTTCCACCACTTCAACGAACTAACAATCTTAACAAGGGTTCTTCAAACAGCAGCAAACAACAGAAGTTGTAATTCGAGCATCACCGCATTTATATCTTTGCCAACCGCAATGCCTTTAGTTATTTCATAGAATAAGATATCTTCGTTAAATTCTGTATTTTCAATTATGAATATAATGCATCACAGAAATCAACGTATAAATTTGGAAATTAGTATTTATTCAATTGGAAAGTATTTTATACCTGTTTCCGAACCGGTTGACAAGTATTCTAAACAAAAACTATCCCAATATATCCGAGATATTGTCAGTGGTCATCACCATGACCCAACAAGTGCCTCAGCCTACCCTTAAGGACTATGTTATACGAACATTTGAAGTTGCTTCTGTACATGTACGTTACCCTTTGTGAATTTTGAAGAACAGGAACCTATGTGGCACCTTTTGTCTGATAAAATAGATGTTTGACTATGAAATAAGCACCTCCTAATAAACAAGTGTAAATTAAAGAAATAACTTTTATCAAGACTGTCTGTCAACAGTTTACAGTGTTTAATTTATTTTTAAAGAATTACTTCTTGAGAATAGATGGACACGGAATTAAAGGTCATCCGAGTCATTTAGCTTGAGTTTACTCGAAAAAATACAGTTACTGGTTCTGGAGTCCGCCTTAATCGGGATGACTGTAACCTTTAACTGATTGAGGGTCACGTGTTCAAGCAAAGTTATGAACCAAGTCTCTTTATCTGAAAAAGTTGGTAATGTCGTATGGAGAATAAGGGATCTGTTTCTTCCCATAAACGATTGTTTGGTAAACTGCACGAGTGTTAAATGACAGAAATACAACAACAACATGTGTTGTACACTTCCTCGATGTTTTCAGATAATCGACACATGATTTTAATGCTGTCTTGCACATCGACACGGCTGACTGACCACCCATGTTAGCTTAAAACGTAATGTCTTCAAGCAATAGATATTGATTTGTAAGATGTTACATGTAACAGTTTCAAACGGAATTTGTTTCATTGTCATTTCTGTTGAAAGTTTTAACCGTGCGGACTATTATATTATATTCAAACTGATTTGACAAATCAAGTTAATATTGTGTGCATTTAGATAACTTTTATTATTGATCAGAGGGGATATAATCGACAAAAGCATAATTTACATGGAATTACTGAGAACACTTTGTTAGGAAAGTCGTAACCTACATTTGGCTAGAAAATCACACATTCGAATAGTTGCATGTTGTCATCTCGAAAAAAAGAAATCGACTGGGCAGTCAATTACTCTAAACATTGTGATTTCCTGTTACAAGACATAAAAGCCAGCATTACTAACTTCAAAATATATTCTTCAACTCAACATGATATTTTTAACAATAGTTAAGCTTCTAAAATAAAAACGTGAACATTTGTAACTGCCACAAAGACGACTGCATTTATTGTCTATCATAACAAACGGATTTATACTTCTCTATATTCTCTGTCAATTTACGGAAACGTACAGAATTCGATATAAGAATTTGTAGTTTGATTTTCAAATTTTCTGATGTTATTTCATTGACAACTTTTTTATTTACGAACGATTACATATATATTTACCTAAAAATAAATTTCTTTGAAAAAAAGATACAATTTACGTACATTCCCGAGAAGGAACTCACGTGATCAAAATCACCCGCCATTTATCGAGGTGCATGTCAAGGCCCAGTGAACGGTTTCACCGATTACAACTACAAGGTAACCAAGAATCATTTTTGGTTTTCCCTGTTATACACATTGTACAGTACTGTATTTATATTTCATTGTTGGTATTGCTTTGTTTATTTCTGTTTCCAGGACTTGTCCTTGGTACACAATAGTTTTTGATCCATATCATCAGATATCGCTTGAAGTTGAACAAAGCGCAGATTGAATTATTTTTATTGTTCTCTCAAACAATTGATATTGTTGACCATGTGATTATTTTTCATTTAACGTACGTTTTATAATAAAACAAACTTCCCTGTCACCCATATATTTGTGAATGATTAATTCTGTGTCATATACTAAATTTCGCCCTATGCACATTTCGACATTTTAGGTAAGGTTCAGCGTAAATCACGAAGGTCAAAAATTGTTTTTAGGGGAGGTAATCTCTAGCCCCCAGGCCTTCAGCGCTCACAGCGCTTTGATTTTCTTCGTAACTGGTTACAATCGCAATTCAGAAATTAAGATGTTAAACAGACCGATAGAACTTTCGTCTATATCCGTTTCAATAAACATCGCATACTTTTCTAAGTATCTTTGATGAAAGTGAACCAAATACGGGTGATCCGAAGTCAAGCGGGAGGTCCTGTGGACTCGGCAAATACTCAATGAGTAGCCCCCGATAACCACTGTTCCGTAGACAATGCTGTTATCTTAACGAACAAAATATATCAACACGCATTGTTGTGGTAAATAGTTTGTATAACGAACCACAAAAACTTCAATGTTTTACACAGTTATGATTCGATCTAAAGTGAAGCTGTTTCTATCCTATGTAATAAGTTTGACTCCTATATACCACCTAGATCTTTAATTTAAGAATCATGATTTGCTGGTACAACATCGTCTTGCTGTTTTCAACCACTGACATATTAAAACAAATCTTCATTGAGTAATCAAATTATCATCCTGGACGTACAGAGCATATTTGGTGCTAGTGGCTTTTTTACGTATTTCCTGTAAAAGTATGAACAAATATAAGTTTGTTCGTTAAGATAACAACATTATCTACAGAACACTTACCCATCAAAAAATTGAGCATTTGCCGAGTTAGACACCTACTGTTTAGATCTACATTCGTTTGCCGTCTTGGAAATTGCAAACAAATGTAAAACGTCTCGGTTACACCACAGTGATAATGCGTTAAGATCATCCGTGGGTTTCACTCGAAATTTATGTATCCAAAACGTTTCCCGTTATAGCTGTTCTTTATCAATAATTAAAGTATTCATAGGCCTAAAACTGAAATTACTAACACCATTACCTTGAAAATCAAATTGAGAATCAATTATTTGTAGCATATACAGGGTACTTGACAATGACTTGTGTAAAGTTTAAATTTTATATCTGCATTGACATTTGGTGAGCAATTTGCATGCAGAACTTCAATCTAGATTTTCTCCGTCGAAGAAGGGGATAATTTTGTCAAAGTTCGTGTAATAGTTACAGGTCTTGATTCCGTAACCTTGTGTTGCTATTATCCATAAAAGATGTGTGTGAAGTTCTAACCTAGTATCTGCATTAATCTTTAAGATAGAATGTGCATGCAAAAAAAAGGTATTGTAGTCTATAAAACTTTTTTTTTAATGTTTTATGCAGCAGTAATGTACATGTAACTTTGAGCAAGAATATCAGGTTTCAATTGAATATCTGAAGAAATGAAGACGATATTGGACTTCATAAAAACGCTATAACAGGAGCCGACGCCGGGGCAAGTGCAATAGCCTCCTTATTATTCGAATAGTGTAGCTAAAAATTGAAAGTACCTTTTGTCTGTTGAAACTTGTCATCAAGTTCTAAACTCATCATTTTATCATTGGTTTCGTCGGTACTCAAAGATCTTGAGATGATTGACTGTAATGAGAACATCTTATACATGTAGTAAAGTATGTAAGGTACCCTTTTATATCTGTACATTGTCATTCTGTGAACTAACCTGGCAAACAAGGACCGGTCGACACAACAAACTGAATGTCTTAGCTCCGAACCTTTTGTTAACAAAGTTTGAAAGCGGTAATTTCTTCACTCTAACAACTATTGTGTCCTGATTCAATTACTCTCGTTTGTTCAAGTGATTTTGTAAACAAATCAAACAATATGTTTATCGATAATCATGAAACTATATTTCGTGATTAGACATAAAATCAGTCTGATCAAACTCGTTCGCAAAAGTTGCGAATGTGTTCTGGTTTATGTTGTTTTGAAGATGTCCCGTAATTTTCTTTTTAGACGCGTACGTGACCGAAAGTTGGATGCGAGTACACGTACAAGTTGTCTTTTACCGCTGTTCCCAAAAAAGAGGACCAAGATGGTCCTATATAGCTCACCTGAGACCTACTTCTGACCATTTGTGACCAAACTTCAAACCTAAACTATTTACCTTAAATGCAAATATTCTGTTTGACCTTTACAAGACAAACCTTTTGACCAATTTGCATGATGATTGGTTATAAAAGACTATCTATACCAACAAGGTTTTCTTAGAAATTGACCTGGTGACTTTGTTTTTAATCCCAGGTGATCCGCACAAATATTCTGACAAATTTTCATGATGACTGGGTGGTAAATGTCACCTGTATGGCATACATGTATATAGATTTTTAAATATTTCATTAAGGCAATCATACTCACTAAGTTTCATAAAGATCAAATGAAAAATTTGACCTATATTGCGTTCACAAAGTTTCCTATGATTTTAACCTGTGACCTAGTTTATTGCCGCGTATAACCTATATGCAAACTCAGTCTATAATCCATCAAGAGAGCAATTCTGACCAAGTTTCATGATAATTTATGACAATATACAATGCAACCTATATTGCATACACAAGAGTTTTCTTGTCCCTTTGACCTAGTGTTTTACACTAGATAACCCAAATTCAAATCTGATCCAGATTTCTATTCAATTGAAAATGCAACTTAAATTGCAAACACAAGGTTTTTCTATGATTTGTCCACGTGACCTAGCTTTTAACCGCAGATAACTCATAAGCGAACTTATTTTAGAATTCATCAAGATGGTCATTCTGACTATGTTTCGTGAAGATTTAATAAAAAAAGCAACTGTTATTGCAAACACAAGGTTTTTCTATAATTTGACCTCGTGACCTAGGTTTTGACCAGAGGTGACCAATATTCAAACTCGACCTGAATTTTATCAATGCAGTCATTCTGAGTATGTTTCATGAAAATTAAATGAAAAAGTGTAACCTCTTTTGCATACACAAGGTGTTTGTATGAGTTGAACCAGTGACCTAGTTTGTGACCCCAGATGACCCATATTCGAACTCGACCTAAATTTAATCAAAAGGTTTCAAGAAGACCCAGTGAAAAAATGCAGCCTCAATTGCATACACAAGGTTAAGTTTTTTTTACAGACAGACGACAGAAAGACGACGGACACCAGTTACAATAACGAAACATTAGTTTGACAAACAATATTTACTCCTTTTTATGATTCTATCTTCGATTTAAGTTATTATATTTTTTATGTATATTGTACCCTTGTATTTTGTTTACGGTCGTTTTTTTACAAATGACTCATAACGCCGCTGAAAGAAAATCCGCAGAATATTCGAAATTATTTTTATATAGGCTTACGTGCTTCGGTATTGCATGACATAGTAGAGAGGAACGCAAGTATTTGTCTGTGTTGATACAATGAAAAGTTTGGTTTTTAAAATCTATGATACTATGCTATAGACGGTGCAGGTAATGTATATACCCGCATCAGTCATGTACGATAAAAAGCGTACTAAGTCTTATAATTTAATTTGTTTCCGTCTAATTTTATTGTTTACAGATTAACCAAGAATCAAACCGCTATCTATTGTATACAAAATTACAAATAGATCGGAATTATATTACTTACTGTTCGATTTCTGAACTAAATCTAAGTATTTTTGTAATGTCTAATCGTTCATATTTCTCATTTGAACTTTCGACACATTGCGAGTTTCTCTATCTTCTGAGGCTGCATTATTAGAATCAATATATTATACCCAAAATTAATGCCACAGAAATAAAGTCCGCAGAATTGAGACATATCCCATTTTTACAAAAGCTGCAGAATTTGGATCCCGTTGAAATAACCACTTATACGGTACTAGCATATTGTTTCTATGCTGTTATGCTTCAAACATTGCCACTGAAGTCACGTTTTGCACAACACGATATTTCATGCTATTCTCCGAGTTTCCCTTCACTTCGCTTTTAATTTTAAATTGATAGACAGTATAAAATAACATGCGCCTTGCATTTAAGACGTTCTTTATAATAGTTTAAATTTGATTTGATCAGCTCGATGAGAAAAATGCACACGTTTAATATACTGTTTAAAAATCATTTGACGTTCATTTGATGTGATAAAAAGGATAGGTCACCGGCTTACTTTTTTTACAATTCCGCGAGATTTCACCCTTACCAAACGTAGTTTTGACCTTGTGATGTACTGGAAGTTACTTTGTACGTTTGCTTTACAGATGGATAAGTTGATTGACTAACAGGCACATGTTTTCAATAAAGCAAATTGTATACCCGGATAGGCTGTTTTAAAAGCTACAATCTGCCTGAAACAATTTATAGGTTAATGTGATCTTTGACCATTGCTTTTCAATATTGGCTTTACACCTTCCCGTCATGTACATAGTAACAAAACACGGCACGATGCCTGCAACTCAAATCGAATTAATTCAGATGCTCACGTGGCAACTTAATGTGAATTACAAATACTCTTAAAGATAGAAACATTAATACAATCGCTCAGTATTTCCGTGTATGCTTGCGATTAGCATGTGTTGGTGTCATATGATAGCGTTAAATTTAATTCGAGTGTATCACAGTAGAAGTATTTTTCACCTCCTCACTGAAGTGCCGCCTAAACGGACGGGATCGGTATTCCCTATTCACACTATGCGACATCTGAATACAGTTTAATTTACACATATATACATTCTTTTGTGTTTTTAAGTTTTAAGTATGTATCTGTGAGTTTTCGAGAATAAAGCGCATCCTTTCATAATAATACGTATTTCTTTTTTCTCGAAAAGATAAATTTTACGAAGGTGCGAGATGACGGATATTGTAGGTGCAATAAAATTCTTTTATAATTTGCTTATACCCGACGATAAATCCGCATTGGAGTGGGTTGCGTGAAGAATTCAAGTCAAGCAGCATGCGGGTTCGAATCTATGAAATGTGAATTTCCCCAAATTTCACCTATAGTGCAAATGAACGCGCAATTATACGAACTAAAACCCAAGAATTTCTTAAAACGCTGAAGAAAACGGGGTTGATAAACTGCATAATGTGATTGTAATATGAAATAAAAATTATATGCTTTGAACATTAAAAGTTTTAATTATTTAGCTTTTATTTTATTAAGCCAGCTTTTTTAATCTCACTAGTTTAGTTTCTTTAGCTAGGTATAGAACTCGCAAGGTACATTCGTGTGCTATATACTAACTGAGTCACGAAACCCTTCTATCTGTTTATTTTTGATTGTTTATAAGTCCAGGCCGACCTTGGGACTTCTTCCTTGGTGAATTGCCAAGACTCCTGACAGACGCATGTTGAAGAGAGATAGATGCAGATACAAGGTATACCGGGTACTGGACCCTAGCTCTTTTACGAATAGACCCTTTGGGTCTTTAACATGCCCGGTGTATAGCATCGATACACGCGAGATTACCTCTTGGTTTCTAACCAGTTCATCTCTGGGAGGCAAACACTAAAAAGTGTTTCTGAAATTTCCAGTGCCCCGACCGGGATTCGAACCACACCACCCATCCTTCTATTTGTAAGTTTTTAAATCACTGGGCCTGGTAAATTTGCCCGAGTGATAAACTCATTCACAGCTTGTTTTTTTGCTAGATGCATTCCCATGTTTCCTTACCGGGGACCACACTTTTGGTCTTCTGCCACATATGCCAATACGGAGTAAAGTCAGTGTCTAACCCTTATTTACACATCCACCCATACCTATATTCCTTGATTTAAAACCTGGCTGCACTTGCCAGTATGAAGATTTTCGCGCATACATGAAATTCATCTTATTGTTTTGAAATTGTGTCATGTCAATATATATGAAATAATCAATAGATAGCAGTCTTCCACTTCTGTTTATTCCTCTATGAATTGGTTTCCTTTCTATTTTTTGTGTACAGCATTTTCACATTTATAACCTAGGCAGTACAAATATTAAGCAAAGCAAATAAAACTTGTGATCGAAAACTCATTTCCAACTTGTGATGATTATAAAATATGAAAGATAGTTTAAATGGCCAAATCAAAGTGAAGAAAAACATTTCTTTCTTACCTGCCTTTTCGAACACTCTGACAATCAAACTCGATATAATTAAACATTACGATAGACTGCAGATGTCATTTCTGTTTGTTTCATGCACTATGATTGAAAGAGGTCATTGTTATGAGCAGAACTTTGTTTTAGGAAAACTGTGTGGTAAATGATCTGACCTGAAGTTAACGCTATGTAGGGACTGCGGACACCTTATTCGAACGTTGCCGGTTCGAATCCCATTAGCGGAATTTGACTTGGGCCTCTTCAATTCCTCCTGTGCAACAACTGGTCATTTTCCAGGAAGAATCCATCGATATTATAGTTTTTATGACATGCAATAGTACGCAACAATTGATGTGAATAACTAAAATTAAATGAAGTAGATATTCATCTTTCAGTATATATAAACGTGTGTTTATAGGTGTCATATCAGGAGGTACGGGCGTGACCTTGGTGGGGCTCGAACCCACAACCTCCGGGATGAGTGGCAGACACCTTAACTTCTACACTTCATGTCTTTAAATCATTAGTTTTTGTTATAAACAGTATCATATATCTGACAAAGTATCAAGTTGTGCATAGGTTTTCATTTAATCAACGGACACATGTGAAAATTGCATTTAAACGTTTATGTGAGACACGGGGTAGGGGTACGAATTGGGAAAAATTAAGAAATACTTAAGTCTGTGACCCATATTTTTTATAATGTCAACTTATAGCAAAATATGTATTACAAAACATATTGAACTTTTACGTTTTTTCCATCAAGCCAATGTCTTACGATTTTAATATTACGCTAAGATTTTAACAAAATTTGAAGTCATTTATTTCCATTCCGACGTCACAAATCTTTGCATAGCGGTTACAACGTCAAACTTTGTACATGAAATTTTAAATCAGTTTGTAATTTTTATTGAAAGAGATCAGAAATCAGTAGGTTGAGAATATATATTACAATGGCAAAACGCTACAGCTTAAAAACCCGCCGGCAGCGTAGGAAAGCGCGCTGGTAAAACGTGACGTCAGTAGCTATGCTTGAAGCACTACTGAAGAAAACGTTTACAATATATTACAAAAAGAAATTCCCTGTGCAGTCGGTCTTTAAACACACGAGGGTGATATCATTAAATTTACTTGTATGGGTTCTTTATCACGGTATTTATTGTACATGTATAAGCAAGAGGTGACATTTAGAAAGTGCGGATATCAAGAATATCTTCTAGAACCACATAACGTATGCTAGTAGGTGACAGTAAGTCGAACCGATATCTCGAATTACATCTGTTATAAACGGTCACCATGTTATGGTATAACCGATGAAAGGATTTTGCTGAAAATGAGAATCCACTCTCCTCACTCACATAAAAAGGCGTGACACTATCTGACCTGCCGATTACAACAACAAAAAAAGATCGTCAGCTGTCAACAGTTTACTTACAAAAGTTCTAAGAAAATTGTTATTTCAGTTTTGGTCAGCCATTATGCGACTATCATGCCATCGGCACATTGTAAAAAAAATGTATTGATTTACATGATTTAAAGTCCCATTCATTGAACAATGCAAGTGTACAATTATAAATAAAATTATGTTGAGTCAGCTATTTGTCTGACTATACGTATTAGGCAATGTTGTACCTTAAAAATCCATGTATTTTCAATACTCAAACTACAAAAAACACAAGCAGTGAGCGGCATTAAGTCATCGATAGTAAATTTGATAAAAAAAAAAAAAAAAAAAAAACTATACAATTATTTTTCCAATGGTGTCCACCGTACAAACTTTCGCTTATAGAACCGAGAGAAAACAATTTGATTAAAAAGGGGCTACAAAAATGTTGCTTTATCCGTTTATGCGGAAAATGTAAAACATGCTGCACACGGTGTCATCAAAGTGTTCGTTTACCCCTGCTCCTGTCGTTGATTCAATGGAATCTTCAAAACCAGGTAATAGATTATGTGATGGCGACAATACAGCTTCACGATATTTTGCACGTGGTTCCGGAACTGTAATTATTACAAGAAGATGTCTTATAATAAAAATAATATATCTCTTTTTTTAATGAACTAAAAAATTTAGTATTCAATTTTAAATGCAGGGTAAAATAAATACATTTTACAGAAAGCAAAACATTTTTATATGTTCTGAAAATTAATTTGATATGTACCTAGCTAAGTAAGTACATTGTGCAGATACTGTCTCCTGCATACACACATTGGCGGCATTCATGTTGAGTACATTTTATTAGATGTTGGCTGCCGTTAAGACACATATTACATCAACAAAATAATGTCGATTAAAAGGTCTGAACAGCAGACATGTCGAACATCTGCATATTTGTAAAACAAATTTGCCTGAAACTTAATCACTGGAAACACTACTACATGTAACGTCACCAAAGCTGCTATTAACAAACTCGATGTATTGATCATACTGTATAAAATTTCAACCATCTGTATGGAGCAGTTTTGATGCAAAAATTACATTGAGCCTTCTGACATCCCATCTTGCATTGTTACGTGTGTATTTGTCCATCTGATATTACATGTTTCTTTTTGATATGCTCTATGCTTAAAACTGGAGAAATGATTACTGCATTTGTCTAAATGGCAAGTGCCATTGTGCAATTGATTTGTGCCTACTTATAATTGACTACTGCATCGTGTATGCGTACAACTTTTAGTTGCCTTCCATTCATTGCTTAATGATAATTGCCTACGTTAAACTGAAAAGTACATACGCATTAATTAATACTAAGTGTCTATGTGTTCATACGCTTTGTGATTACGTTTACTTTCATTGACTACTGTGTTTGTGTATAATATACATTATACATAATAGCAGTAAGCATAATGACGAATGCAACTTGTAAGAATGAAATAGAAAGGGAACCAAGAATACTTATACCCTGCGACTGCATAAATCAACCAAAACGGGCACCAATAATATTGGTACCCTTTTAAACCGCGAACGAGAACTCTTGCGAATATTTCTTTTGCCATTGGTTTGAAGTCCGGAGTAACTACCCCTACCATTATGTTAGTAAACAGGTATTTATTGTTTAAGTAAATGTGTTACAATTCACATTTGACATAACTGATAAATCTATTAGCTAAAATAAATAATCGCTTATATTCGGACAGTCATGTAAATATTTCGTCGTGTTGAGCTATTTTTGTGTTTGGGCACAAACTAAAGGCTGTACGTACAGTTTAGATGTAAGGAGATGTATCTCATACAGGAAGATATATATGAGCCGCGCCAAGCAAAAAAGGTCCTTATCGTAATTTGCGCGTAATCGAAAAATATGATGTGCTCCGGGGCTGGGGTGTACTCCCCCTGATTAATAGAAGCTTTGGTGTCATCCTGATTAATTGGAGCTGGGATGTATTCCTCATTAATATGAGCTAGGCTGTGCTCCCCCTGAGTAATAGGGGCTGGGAAGCAATATGAGCTTTGGTGTCATCATGATTAATGGGAGCTAGAGTGTGCTCCCACAGAGTAATAGGGACTGGGGTGTAATCTCTCTCATTAATAGGAGCTGAGATATGCTCCCCTTGATTAATAGGGGCTGGGATGTATTTTCCCCGATCAACAGAAGCTTTGGTGCCCTCCCTCTGATAAATACTAGTGGCCGGGATGAACTTCCTTTGCCTGCCACCCCCAGCCCCTGCTACCCCTCCTGAACGTACCGGCGGCACCATAGACTGGATATCATATCCTTCAGAGAATGTCATGGGTTGTGTTTGATCGGCATTAAGTGTCCCTAACCTCTGGTGACACGCTGGTCTGACCCTGTGTGTTTTCCCTGGGATGAGGTAAGTGACACTTGAGCAGACCCATGCAGAGGGGTGCCACAGGGATCAGCTTGATGAACATCTGACAATGCAATGTTCGACAGGGGTTGGCCCCTCAACATGGCGAATGTGACATACATGTTGATAAGCCGCGGTTAAAACTTGATTCTCCCGGGGTGTCAAATCATACCCCGAGGCGGGGGCATCCCAAATTCCCCCATGTCTCAATCACCCGATCGACCCCCTTTGGAGCTGATGTCTCCCCATCCCCTTCAAAACTGACATGCTAACGCCTCAACCCCCTGGCTATTTATTTAAGCGAATAGATTAATCGGTTATGTTAAATGTGAATTATATAATACATTTACTAAAAACTATATACCTGTTTACAAACTCACTTCTTTTTTCGTCTGTTATCAGCGTGATAGTGGGATAGTTGCTCCCTTTTTCGTCTGTAATCAGCGTGATAGTGGGGTAGTTGCTCCAAGTTTCAAGTTTTATTTCTGATCAATGCTTATTACAAGCATGTGATCATACAAACATGTACATTTGTTATATCCTAGCTACAATTAACATGTGATATTTTGAGGAAAAATAACACAATTCTGTATATTACAGATATATCAAAATGTAGATTTCTGTGCGATACCTTTATTAGGTACATGCAATTTAGGAGAATGAGTCAATTTTTGAAGTGAGATAAAATAATTTTACGAAAGGAGGCAAGTTTTACCAGTTTAGTTTTGTTATTGGTACACATTAAATCTCTCAATTTAATCATACTGGCAGAAGAATTATTCTCGTTCGTGGTTTAAAAGGGTACCAGTATTATTGGTGCCCGTTTTGGTTAATTTATGCAGTCGCAGGGTATAAGTATTCTTGATTCCCTTTCTATTTCATTCTTACAAGTTGCATTCGTCATTATGCTTACTGCTATTATGAATGAATTGAATTGAATGAATGCGTATGTACTTTTCAGTTTAACGTAGGCAATTATCATTAAGCAATGAATGGAAGGCAACTAAAAGTTGTACGCATACACGATGCAGTAGTCAATTATAAGTAGGCACAAATCAATTGCACAATGGCACTTGCCATTTAGACAAATGCAGTAATCATTTCTCCAGTTTTAAGCATAGAGCATATCAAAAAGAAACATGTAATATCAGATGGACAAATACACACGTAACAATGCAAGATGGGATGTCAGAAGGCTCAATGTAATTTTTGCATCAAAACTGTTCCATACATCTGAAAGAAACATTTTTGCAGTAAATCTTGCCTGATGTTTGTTGCAATAGTTTTTTTCGTCACGTATTAAATCAGTCTTTACCTTTCATGATATTTTCCTTCATCATTTGAAGATCCATTATTGAGTCATTTAGAAATTTTGTCCTCTCATCTGTGAATAAAATATTCATTAACGTCGCTCTCATTCTGATGTTAAATTTACTGCACCTTTCTGTTATACATGAACAACTCCACTGCCGGATAACATAACCTTTATTTGTAACGGAGATTTCTCTTAGCCCTGTTTTGGCTGCATGTAACAGATTGTTTGACAGACTATGAGAAAATAATGAGAAATTATAAAATGAATCGTATGGGATTATAACTGTCATAAACGGAAAATAAGATGAGCGACTTTCAGAAAAGGTATTTAGAGAAATCAATTTTAATGTACGAACGACCCCGTGACATCCTGTTCACTGAAAATGATGCTTCGTGTGGAACTTCTTGTTTTCGAAAACTATTGTAACAGAGATTATGACTGAAATGTGTCATCAACACATAAAGTGTGTTAAGCCCAAAAGCGTTATTTTATCTGATAAAGCAGTTTATTGGAGATATACTGTACAATTGTGCTTCTGAAGCAGTCAAACGCCTGAAATGGTATAGAGTGGTGGAACCTATGCTGGCGGTATCCCTATGCTGGTGGTATCTCCAAAAAACAGCTATTTACAGAAAAGCAGATGAAGAAATATGTTTTATGGTACAATTAGCAATGACAGTCGATGGAATGCTTTAACAGCAAACGTACTTGATAGCCGCGCGTGCAGCTCTGTGACATCAAAGGAGCTGACACGATTGTGCTCGATCCATTTCGCTAGAAAAATTCTTAAATATAGACATCAAAATCACCCAGTTAAAGTTAGCATTTTTGATAAAACTTATTTCTTTTGTATAAAAATATATATTCTATGGAAACTGTTATATCTTGTTTGTTAATATTTAGGCTCTTAAAACTATTTCCCACCTGTTGATTGTCAAATATCACATACTACCAGCATTCGTTCCCTTCGTGGTGAAATTTCAAGTTTTGACAGGTGTTGTGTCAATAGCTCCTAGAAGGACATAGTCACGTGATGAAGCACATCAACATCTTGTTTCGATTTAGCAGGGATAGCATTATGTTTTCGCTGAGGCAAATAAAAATGGTTCGGATTTCCTGCTTTCTGAACAGCTGATATACATTCAAAATACCTCCAGTATAGGTTCCCCCACTCTAGTTACTTTATTTTTGAAATATATGTATGTTAACCTTAAAAAAGTTATATTGAATGTTCATTTAGTAACGATAAAATGTTTTATGGCACTGCTGGCATAAATTAAATAATTTTTGTGACGATACGGCAGTCAAAGATGGCCGCCATAAATTGCATATAGTTTGGAAATTTAGAGTTTAAATGTGGCAGTTACAATAATTATTATAAATATTATGTTAACTATTTGCTTGGATATTACTTATTTGATAACGAACATTGAATTAACACGAAATACTGACCATTTCAAGGTCAGTGTTATTTCAAGGTAAAAATACTCAATACTGATATTTTTTTTAAATCTTTATTTGTTTTATTGTTTTTAACACAAAATAGCTTTATATGCTATAGATACACAACATCCAGTGTAAAGATCATAGATCCTGAATTTTCTTGCAATATGCACATCTTCTTTTGTTAGCCAAGTTTCCCATATAGATTTGTTGAATTTCAGTGTATGGGTACTCAGTAAAAGCGGGAACGCGAAGGTATATGAAAAAGTAATCAAAAGGCAATGACACCGTGGAAAATAACTAAAGTGTAACATCCTGATAGTTTGCGCATCTTTCTCGATAATGAAACTTCACTGAGTTAAGTAGTTCCATAAACATATACTAGACAAGAATGTTGGAAAGATGGACAAAAAGACTGCATGACAGACACCAGATATCCTGGCGAGGGGAATGGTAAGTGTATACATACAGTATTTTCGCACATGCACATTCACGCATGCTTACAAATATCAAGAATATATCAATTACCTTTTCTTATTCTTGAAATATTACGGAAGTCTGCTACGTCATCATGCTTCTTATTTATGTCATATGTTATGCCACATGTTTCCATCCCTATTAAATAAAAATATCAAGTTTACCACTGTTCCTAGTAAATTCGAAGAATGCATCATTTTTACTTTGTTATGACCTTTATTTGCTAAATCAACAAATTACGTGTAGCTTATAGATTACCTAAAAGGATGTCTTACCGGAGAAATTAGTCGTTTCGCACATGCACATTCACGCATGCTTACAAATATCAAGAATATATCAATTACCTTTTCTTATTCTTGAAATCTTACAGAAGTCTGCTACGTCATCATGCTTCTTATTTATGTCATATGTTATGCCACATGTTTCCATCCCTATTAAATAAAAATATCAAGTTTACCACTGTTCCTAGTAAATTCGAAGAATGCATCATTTTTACTTTGTTATGACCTTTATTTGCTAAATCAACAAATTACGTGTAGCTTATAGATTACCTAAAAGGATGTCTTACCGGAGAAATTAGTCGTTTCGCACATGCACGGTTCCATCATTACTTTATCTGCAAATTCACTATTTTATATATGAGTATTTAAAGTGACAATGGGACTTTAAATATGTTAAGTTTACAGCTAGACCAACGAATTTTGTGATAATAAAATAAACAATCAATTGGTAAATGGGTAAATGAGTATTTCAACACGTTCTAATGAAAAATAACTTGTTATTTTGACAGTTGTTGAGCCGTCATGTACACGTCTGTGATTTCAAGTAAAACACCACTTTCACAAACGCAAGTATCAAAACGAATTCTTACATTATTACCTAATCTTAATACAAATTATTATTATATGAGTTTAAATAGTACAGTTGTTTTACAGTACAAACTGTAAGTGTAAGTAAAAAAAGCCGCGTATGTGTTTACTAGTAAATGTTTTCACAATACACGTTTTTAGCTAAACTGGACACAATCCAGCAGAGCTTACGCAATGGTGGTTTGTCAGTTGTCCGTCCGTTCGTACGCCTTAACTTGCATCAAACTTGCTCAGAAGGTTCCCTGCAACGTGTAGATGATCTTTATAGTTTTTGGACTCAGTGGCTCAAAAGTCACAGTGACCTCAATTAGCTTATCCTCGATAGCACTCTACATGTCACTTTAATATCACGAGATCTTTCTCACACACAGTCCTCAAACTTTATAGGATGATTGGTCTTGCTAAGTAAAAAACATATACTGTTTTTGGGATAAGTGGGTCAAAGGCCATGGTCTGTTAACTTTTCTTTAATTACACTCTACAGGTCACAATTTTCTTTTGACATTTGTGAAACAAACTGAGAAGGTTGCATGCAACCCGTAGATGATACCAATATTGTTTCGGATGAGTAGGTCACGGTCAAGGTTACACTGACCCGGACTTTGAAAATCTAATTATCAACAAGAGTCTTCAGATTTCATAGGATGGTTGGTTTTACTCACGACAGTATATTTACTCAGTAGATGATTCCTACTGTTTTGAGTTCAATGGGTCTATGTCACGGTCACACACAGTGACCTTTGTTTCATTTTCTTTCACAAAAGTCCAGTCAGTCCAGTAGAGCGATAATGACACTATTAGACCTCTTGTTTTAAAGCTGCTCGCTCTCAGTTACCGTTGAAAAAAATATTTGTTTTATAAAGTTGACGCACTAATACATAAATATGAACTTTAAGGCTTGAATCTAAATATAAGCAAGAATCTAGGTAGGAATTTGCAGAAATCGATTATAAATGTCGGTTACACGGCACCGCTACACTATATGTTTGTATTGAAATTACAAAAGGGTTTGGTAGCGTATTTTTTTAAATTTAGAGATATACGTGACTGGAATTTAGACTGGGACCTTATATGACTATATGTTCTAAAATACGTTATTTACAAACAGTTTGAAGATCTTAATTTTTTTTACCAAAATCTAACAGCGAGTAGCTTTAAAAAGTTCTCCGTTCTCATTTTGCCTCAACTAATTCACCATAATTGTCATGCTTATTTCGTTTGCTATATAAAGTATGTATGTGTACATTATATAAAAGTTTGATAGTTAATGAATTCCCGTTAAGACACAATGCAGAATTTATCATTATATTTTTGGTTCAATTCAGCGGGTTACATCAACACAGATTTAACTTTCGAGTAATTCAGTTTAATCTTTATTTATTCAACAGAAGCACGTGTAAAACAACAGACCATATAATTATTAATAATTAGTCGTGAATGGTTGAGAGAACAAGTATTTTCAACACTTTCCAAGTAACTGATTTGATTTAACTAGATTTAGCAACAGCACTACAATAAACGATATAAAGTCAAACTATAAACTATTTTACACAATACAAATGCACATGACTGAATTAATTTAGCCATGAAGAACGAAAATAGAACGAAATATTGCCAGTGACAGAATGAAAAGTTTACAGACGACTCGATATTCGTTGAATTCAGCCAGTTAGCTTCAATCCCTTTTTTAATGAATCAGCAGCGCAGCGTAAGTTCGAACTGACTTTTTTAAGATCAGTTTCAGTCTCATATATTTATACAAAAATAAGTTACAATAGGACTTTGTTCAACTTACTGAAAACTAATGCTAGGGGTAGAAAACGGCGGAGCTGTATTCTACTGCATATACGTTGTTCTTTAAACGCTTCTTCAAAGTAAAATTGTTGTCACAATGTGTTTCTTACTGTTTACAATATCACTGGAAAAATACTGTGCTACACCTACAACATGCACTTCCGCTTTGAAAGTAACGTTTGGAACGTTTACCGTACAAATAACGGCCAGTTTTGCTGGATTTAATCATGATTAATCTGATGATTAATTTAAGTAGGTTATAAAGGGAAAAGTGCTTAATGAAATAATGTTTGAAGAGAATTAGCTGAATTATACAATATTTGAATCATATGTAAAATATGTATTATGTAAGTTCCCTGTTCGAAACTGACTTTCTTGTTAGTCAAACTGTTGTTTTTTCAAGTCAAATAGTTTATAATTTGGCTGTATATTTTTACTGCTACGCTATTATAACATTTAGCTGAACTGTGTACTAAAGTAATTGAATTAAAACTGGTATGTAGCGCTGTATTACGCCCACAGTGTGACCTTGTCCTTCAAGATAGCCCTCAAAGGTTTTACGCATAACAAACCCATGGAATCTGGGCAACAATTTCGTAAAGGTTATTTCTAAATCAGTCAATGCATTACTGAACTAAGCAAACATGTAGTTAAAATCGATCTGTGATTGGTTGGGGGCTTATACAGTGTAACGTAGCCAGTAGTACGATTTGCACGTGGTTAAATTGAATTTTAAGTTCAGTATGCTACTCCAAAAACCTCAAGTTGGTGCTACTGTATGGGGTTTGTCACAACAGTCATCCTCTTTTTAAGCTACATTACGATTTCAATCACTTTAAACAACTAATAACATTGTCAAGGGTAAAGGGTTCTTCATACAGCAGCAACCAATAATTCAAGAAGGGGCAGCAATACAGCACCACTGCCGGTTAATAAGTGGTCGTCTTTAGATGATGAGATTTGCCCGCTCTTACGTGTAATACGACACAACCTACCCATATCAACAGCACGGCTCACCATTCAATAAGAAAATATTTTGCAACAAAATATAATGTCCTTATCAGCATGTGTGCAGAGTCTCAAATGACCCCAATGTTCTTGTACAACTTGCAGGTGATCAGCGTTTCAAAACGCATTTATTAGTTTCAGACCACGGATAGACATCAAATACTCGAACTCATGTGTTAGACCTTGATCAAACATCCGTAAAATATAACCACTTTGAATTCTTGTTATGCTGAAATGACAACTATAAACGTTTCACCTCTTCATTCGAATTACATCCAGAAAAGACTTGCTTTTAAGTTTGTTTGTATTATTCAGAGACGAGAAAAGCATTTAGGTTGTAGAGCATAGTTACTTGAATGGGCAATTTATATGTTTTATATTGTTCGAGTATTTGAGTGTCGAAATATACAAGGACATTACCTTTTTAGAGCCTATATCGAACATTTTAGCATTTCATATGTTGGACAAAATTCAGAAGGGCAAGAAAATCGTTATTTATATTGACAATAAGAGTCTTTTTGCGGTATTGAAGAAACGTCATATTACATGTATGTTATTCTTTATATATGTAGTAATACGCCATTTTCTTAAACACAGTCAAATGAAAGAGGTATAAAGTTATAAACTATATTTAAACTGGACAATTACCGTTTAAATTAACTACAAAGTACTACGGCTACGTCTGAATGTCTGGCGTAAGACTATGATTATCCAACGTTAACAGTTTTAGATATCGCCTATATAGTATATATATAGTCTATTTAGATATAGTCCGATGTAAGGAAGATTTGATACGGTCCAATTATCTGGCATGTAAACATTTCAAATGATTTTCTTGTGTGTAAACATTTGAAACGACATCTATTTCTTCTGCTTGAAAAGTTTTGATAGCGTCTGAATCTGCGCAATACTTATTTGATTATTCAAGTTTTCACCATAATATCGTTAACAGCTGTGGCCGTGTACATTCGTTTGCAGTGTAAGTCGTGTCATTATGGTGCTGAACTAGATCATCTCTCTCTGCTATATTTAGTCCGCCTCCGTGGTCATGTGGTTGGAGTGAGAACGTTGGCAGTTGTTTGCGGAGGATAGGGATCTTTTACTGGTTCTTCTCAGGACAATCGATGAGTTAACTGACCGCCTGTAACAATTGCCGACATACGGTTGAAACTCATTCAGAAAAAACAAATACTGTTTCTTTGACGATGTTATCTATATACGAGTGTCTATGCTGTTTTGCACATCGACATGGCTGATGCACAACGAAACGATAAGACTCAGTGTCTTGAAGCAAGACATTGATTTTTTACGTATGTTTCAGTTTAACAAAGATTTTGTTTCGCTGAACATGGCGAATTGTTGAAAGTTTTAAACATGCAGATTATCATGCGTTTTAACTGATTTGAACCATTCACTATATTATGTGCATTTTAATATCTCTCATTATTGATCTTTATGGCTGAGGTAAACTACAATTATAATCTCTACGTAGAATATCTGAGTGCAATGCATTTTAGCTAGAAAATCACAGTTTACATTAGAATGTACGACGTCTTCCTTTGCCTATCCAGCATACCTATTTTAAAACCATTAATGGTCTGATGTGAGGAAGTGGCGATAGTGGTCGATTTCCTAAAGTATTAAACTTGTTTTTGCCCGATTATGAGTTGTCAAAGAATAATACTCATTCCAAACGTCTTTCATTTATTTTCCCCGCCAGCAAGTTTCAACACCATCGTTTCAGCGAAAATCTAGTACTAGAGCCATAAACTGTCAGCTTTCTCATGAAGCTCATAAGCTCATGAAGGGACAGGGTAGCCTTGCTCGAAATTTCGGCCATCACCTAATAAGAGGTTACGATGACTAGAGGACAACGACTTTAACCACTAGGCCACGGAGGCGGTTATGACGCCCGAATATCCGGCGTGCTGTGCATCTCAACGTACAATCATCAAGAGTTGTCTTGCATCTGACTTATGTCACTGGAGAATCACTGATCAGAAGTACCTTTTTTATTTATACATGTTTATATGTTATTCGTTTAAAACGTGTACAATGTAAGCAATGTCACACTGTCTTATAAATAAACATGATTTATAGAATCGTTAACTTACAATGTTTGTTGTCTGTTCCGATAAATATTTACATGCATGATGCCATCGCTCAAAATGTTTTCGTTTGCAAATTCATGTTTAAGGGCGACTTTTGCAACAGAGGGAATCATCTTTATGTATACATTTAGCATAAATAGGAGATTAAAACTCCATTTGAGGGCTCACCTGACTTGAACGGTAAAACAGAAAGAACAAAAAACATGAACTTAAATATTCTATTTTAGATGAAAATGATGTTTCTTTGGTTAAGCATAATTATTTAGATTTTATGTTATGAATCAGTTATTCAATGGCTTGTCGTCGAGATCGTGGAACAATCCATTGAACTAATGTACGAGGCAAATTCACTTAATACATATACTCTCAGGCTATCTTGAAAATAAATTCAACTGTCAACCGAGAACCCATTGTAATACGTGTATGGATACAGTAATTGTAGAACGACATCCTTCACGTTATTCTATTAACAGTTGTTAGACAAAAATGTATGAATTACCTTTAGTTTCATAAAGATCATATTCTGTATGCCTTCTGCCAAATTGTGCCATCCCTAAAATATAGATTTTATGTAGATTAAATCTTAATTAATATGTTAGTGATTTCACTGGATGCATAATATGTTTTAAAATTTAAGATGGCCGCTATTTGCATAGATAAAATGCATGATGCAATCTCTAAACAAGATCAAACACAGAACTCACCAATAAGCTGAAGAAGGAATTATTCACCAAGTCATTATAATTTTATTTATAACTTTAAATTGTAAAATTAAAGCATTAATCAATGAACAGCCTAGAACAATTATAATAAACCAAATTATACTTCATTCCGCCCTTTCTTATGCTTCCCTGCCAACTTGTGTCAGGAGATTTTCAATTTTTTTGGCGATTAACTGTATATTTGGGCACTTGGCGCACAGTATGTCTAAAGTGATTGCAGCGTAATTTTTATTTATGTAACGTAATAAACATTTCAGTTTCTAAATATGGAAGACAGACGTCCGGCAAACAAATGGGTTATTATTGGCCATATAACAAAATGAGAGGTTACATAAGAATAAAGTAAAACTCAAATGAAACATTTGCAAAACAATAATCTCTTAAATTACAGACGTAAAACACTTTCGCCGGTCATTGTACATTGGTGATATAATGAATTGTGATAGTTCATTTAACTGTTATACAAATCATATAAAATACTTCTAAATTGTAATTTCATCAAACTGTGGACTATCAAATGCAACCGGCAACAATGTTATTTTTTCAAATTGGCGGACAACAAACAGAAATAACTCACATACTTGTGTACGTTTCGTTGAATACAAATTAGTGTGAGGTACAGATTAGGTCACAGAATGCCGCATAGTGCCAATACAGTTCTCATTTTTCTAAGTTATCCATTTTACAAAATGTGTTCCATGTTACGTCCATTATGGCGTCAAATCTATGTGTGAAATTTCCGACTACACTCGCATATGCTTTCCTTCTGATGGCATATTTGTCACTTTAAATGGAAGTACTCAAAATGTTTGCATAAATATGTTGATATAGACTACATCTTTTATGTATTTGTGTTGTACGTATAAAATTACAGCTAATCAGTTTTTTACTAGAGGAGAAGTATGACCTCGATATTTCATATAACCAAGCAATGAAAGATCTAGGGGACTTAAATGTGTGGGGTAAAGTGATCATTCACGATCTACCTTCAAGGAAATGGTGTGGTTCAAAGATTGTGTGTTTACAGAAGTGTATACCTTCCTCAACAACCCAAGATCCCCTCTTTAGAACATTCAGATATGGCTCCTATTGATGATGTCAACATTACCTTCTTCATCTTGACCAACAATTTCGTAACTTTTCATGCAAAGGGCAAAGGTTTTTCTACGTACAAGCCAGTTTTCTATGTTTCTAAAGTTTTGTTAATTAACCAAAGCATTAAGGTAATAGCCTCATTGGAAAACGCAATTTATGAACGATTTCGATGTGCTCAGGCATCTATTGCGTGAATGAAAGTCTGCTACAAATTCCATTAACTTCCAATGATGCATACTTGGTATTTCATAAGATGTTTGTTTTAAATAATATTGTATCATTTTGAAGACACGTGTAGCACTGACACAGATTGTTATATCACCAAATACTCCCCTGACTGACATTTTAGGCGTTTCACTCATCATTTATTTCATCTGTTTATTCAGACATCTCGGACGTACAGGTCTGTCTGCTAGTGACTTTGGATCTTAACTCTATGTCACAATTCCATAGATATGCTCACAGGTGCAGTCTAGCATAGCTATGACCACAGCGCTGCATTATAGTTAAAATAGCCTTGTGACTATATGTAAAAAAGAAGGTAAATAACAACGTTTACATAACGGCCCAGTTTAAGCCTCAATATCTCCATCTACAAAACGGCATCTTTATTAAAACCAATTGCATATAAAGCCAACCTGCTTACATTGTCTGTGAAAATTTGCTTCGAGGCTAAGAAACAAAACGTTTTAAAACAGCGAATCAAAGTTTCGGATATTTTTCGCCAACCCGAATAAATCTCACATTTCTGACCTTGAATCCTTGCCCTTGCAACATGTGTTCAAATAAAGTATCCGCTGAATATTCCATGACAGAATAAGGAAGACCTCTATTTTACTAAGTCAGGGGCCATAACTCAGATGTGACTGCCTTGAAAAAAAACACTCAAAGAAAGCAGCACAATTGCCAATCCTAATGAACATTTGTGGTGACTCTATGTAAAATGTTTGAGGACAAACTTGCAACATAGAATGCCTTAAAGTTGACTAAGTCAAGGTCTATGATAACTCTGGTGTTACTGGTCCATATAAATACTAAAACTCAGCCGCACATTAATAATTCTATTTCTAAAATGAATATTTTTGAGGTATTTTTTTACAGCTCAGCATGTTACTGTCTGGTTTTCACGAGTTACTGCCAATGAAGATGATTGTCTCTATACAATGAATAATTTTTCTTTGGTTAGTCATTTAATAAAATTTAATAATGTTATTAAATGATTGATTTCATAATTGCCCGAGGGCATTCGTTTTGACAGTTGGCTCATCTCGCTAATTTAATCATTTAAATATGACGTTTGGAGACTCTAGGTCATTTAGTAAAAATGTATTGCGTGCCACAATAGTTTCGGGACGAAGTACGTCCATACGGACGGACGAACATGTGCAAATATATATGCCTCAGAGTGGGGGAGTGGGCATAATGAAACACAGCTATTTATTGATATTTCTTGAAATTAGCTATATGAAGTTGCCCTTATAACAGTTGTTGAGCCGTCGTGTTAATGTCTATGATCTAAACAAAATCGCCCCCTCCCCCTCCCCGCTGAGGCGAGGCTCTATTGAAGTTTTAAATAAATCTTATAAGTGGTTAATGAATAACCTTCATGTGCATGATAGTACCTTGCATGCACAACTCTTAGTCAAACAAGAGCCATAAGTTGATGTAAATTATAACTTGACTGTCTGACATCCCTTAAAAACAAAAATAATATCAAACAGGGAATGCCACGTACCAAAAACGCAGCCTCCCCAAAACGAGCCCCACAGCACCCAGAAGTGCAGACCACCAACACACACACACACACACACACACACACACACACACACACACACACACACACACACACACACACACACACACACACACACACACACACACACACACACACACACACACACACACACACACACACACACACACACACAACACACACACACACACACACACACACACACACACACACACACACGACACACACACACACAATCATGTACACACACACATATACACTACCAACACACACTAGCATACAAAGCAAACACACGAGGACAAAACGAACAATTAAAGGAACACAAAAACAAAAATAATATCAAACAGGGAATGCCACGTACCAAAAACGCAGCCTCCCCAAAACGAGCCCCACAGCACCCAGAAGTGCACACCACCAACACACACATACACACACACGCACACACACACACACGACACACACACACAATCATGTACACACACACATATACACTACCAACACACACTAGCATACAAAGCAAACACACGAGGACAAAACGAACAACTGAACTGGAACTTGCTAATAATTCATTTTGATAGCGAATCAGACTTTGAAGTTTCATTGAATTCAAGTCAGTGATCCCTTAGAGATACAGCAGCCTTTTCGTTATAGCTTTAAAATTACAAATGATAATGAGATTAAATTTTCATGGCAATTAAATCAAAATAAAAGACATTGTTAGGTACAAAATCAAAAACAAAATTATTTACAAGTTGTAGATTTTGTAATGAATTTGATGCACCCTACGTTATATAAATTCGCAAAGTTAGCAAATGAATTTAATTGAAAAAAACTAGCGAGTTAACGTCAACTGGTTTACTTTATCGTTTCTAAGATTAAAACCAATACAAAATTCCGGCAATGGATTTAAAAAGTTTGTATTCTTTATATTCGTTCTAAACGCACTTGATCAAGCATGAAAAAACGTAAACATATTGGTAGAATGTTCACCATTTTGCAGCTAGAAAGGCAGTTGTGCGACATGCGCTGATCCTGACTCAAGCACATTCCGGAAAAGAAGAATGTAAATGGAATCAAAAATTATTTCGTGCAACTTTCAAAATTAAAATGTTTATAAATTCTGACATCAGCAGTATTTGTGTTCACCGACACCCCCCCTCCCCATCTGAAAGAATCCCTGCTAGATAAAAATTCGCGCCATATAGTTTGTTCTGTGTAAATCGGACAAAAATGCGCAAAATTGTATTTATACTACGTACTTCTGGTAATCATTCCGCCTCACTATAAAGTCTGAAATTGGAAAATGGTTATGTCCCTGTGGTGTCTTTAATATCTTTTCAATGATAAACGTATCAAAATTTCAAAAATACACATAAATATAGGTTCTTTACTGCTTTCAATGACTCGTGCAGACGCCGAAGAAAACAATACCGTATTTTCAAACTAAATTTATACTAATTCATTTATCTCGGTTGCCGGACAAGTTTTTACAAATACATTTATCGCTCACGAGTCACGAGAGTGTGAGAGAGAAAGAGAGAGCGAGCGAGCGAGAGAGAGAGAGAGAGAGAGAGAGAGAGAGAGAGAGAGAGAGAGAGAGAGAGAGAGAGAGATGGTCGTAAAAGTGTCCTACCTAAGGACACTACCACATTCAGTATACATGTACATATTGTGTACAGAAATGACAAAAAATGTCTTTAACATTTTACATTTTAATACAAGACGAAGGTCCCATGGTCAGTTTGAATAACTTTGATGTTACAATAACATGTAGATCTAGCACTAATATACCAACGTAATGGACTTTATTTCCTCAGATAATTTCCTAAAATTGCTTCTAAATTCGGAAGAACAGCTATATATACAGAGCAGTAAAACTTTAATCGTACGGCAATAAACACTTTCTGGCAAAGGAACGTCATGCTGTATGTCAGCAATTTTTCACAGTTAATCTTTTGTTTTCATTTTAAGCATACTTTTTCAATCGGCAAAATCTAAAGTGATCAGAAGGGTTTAATATTATTTTCAACCTTATCTGAATACTTTCTGTCTTCTGCGTAGTTCACTTTCATTTGCTGTAGTATATGAATATTTATACATGAAGAAAATTATATGCAAATTGTAAATAATCTTCACTAGGGAAAAGTTACAGACGGGGCATATAACACATGTTTGGTAGTTACTAGCCTAGCTATAAATTATGATAATCCCAAGTATTAATTTAAATGTGAAAAATGTAAAAATAAACACACCAAGTTAAACCTTTTTAAACAATCAGAAAAAATTCGTTATGGACACTAATTAAATTGAAGTAATAATTAATACTAAATGGTCGTATTGGGTGAGGTATTTCTTTTTCATCTCACATTTCTAAAACACGTTCATACATATCATTACAGTCTATGTTAAATGACGTCAAAACTTATAGTTACATCTGGGGTTTGTGTCTCAATACTGGTCAAACAAAAATAATGATATTTGAAAATGGCCGGCATACTATTCGTGATATTTATTAACAATACATGACGCCTAACACCCGCTAAGTAATCTCACATGGGTTCGTATATGGATTATATTTCTCTTTAGACCGACCAGACTCTTTCCTTTTCATGCACAAAAGGCAACAACTCTCAACCTGTTAGTCGAAATATTTCTCATTGTATTATATTTCAAACTTTGCAAATATGAGCAGCTCATTTTAGTCGATAGAGCTTATTTATAAATCTTGTGTATTTGGAAACTGTCATAATGACTACTTTTACAATTACTAAATAGATATAGTGCACAATGCCCTAATGCATGTGAAAATCGCCAAAAAATGAAAATTTCTTGAACCTGGTGGGCAGAAAAACACAAGAAGAAGAGGAGGAGTGAAGGATCAATCCGTTATGATAAGAAACCATAAATGCAGTCGTTCTGCAGTCGTTACTTGTACAAACTAAACTATATTGATGACTCGTTGCAGAATTCATTCTTCAGTTTGGCTTTTGGTGAGTTCGGTGTTTGATGGTGTATCTGGGCAAATAAAGGTCGTCAAAATCTTTAAAAATCACCTTCGCATCTTGGGACATTACTAGCATTTGTTGTAGTCCAGATATTATTTATATTTTAGAGATGGAATGCTATGGAGATTGGTGGCAAACACAACATGATCCCGGTGATATCTTTAACTCTCTGCGTTCACGATCTACATCGTCTTTCGATAGCCTTAAAGGTAATTAAAAACGTCTTTATGCTTAAAACTGTTTACAAAATAACGTGGATGCAATCATTCAAATAATACTGTATGCACACACTTTTTGAAAACCCGTGCGTAGGCGTCCACGCGGAGGGAAAGTCAAAGCGTGACGCGGTATGCAAAAATTGCAAGCCGCATTCAATCTCCGCATCTGAAAGACAAAATTGTAGTCAAGCGCGACGAGACCCGCCGTGTCACTCCGTGTATCGCGGCGTAGCGCGTGTAATTTTCAAAACAAGTACAATGTTAGAGCGATGAAATAACCTACAATGTACGGGTGAACACATGTATAAAACTATGTGTTGCAATAATGATGTATTCGATATTATAACCAATAAATTATTAGTTTTATTTAGTAATAAATACCAGCAATGTATTGATAACAATAATAGCATGCATGTATCACCGGCACCAGAGTACTGAACTGCCCTGTAATTTTAACAAAAAGAAACTTCAAAAAAACACCCTATCATGAAAACATACACAAAAAAATGATAAAAAGTCATTTTCTGACAAACCCCCGTATACATAGTTCTATATTATTCACATGGTGTTGAACATTTTCGACAGGGGGTCCGGTCATTGCTCATTTTGTAATATTCAAGCAAGAAATTGAAGATCAACTGCGGTCGCGTTTAACAGAAAATATATTTATCTAAAATAAGTTTTATATAACATGTACTCATACATTAGGGCTGTACATATTTACTGATGACTTGTCAGTTAAAACACAATGAATACTCCTGTTTGTCGTGTATATTATGTACTATTATGCAAATAAAATTTTAAGTTTCATTGGTTCCTTATCTATGGCTCCGAACGGACGTGCAGATGGACGGACGGACGCCGGAAAAAAACATACAATATTCCCCCTGCTTCGGCGGGGGATAGTAATATAGTTTAGAAATACTGAGCAATGTGAAATTGCATTCTAGCTTGCATTTTCTCATCCTTGCAAACTCAGGGATTGAATAGCCTGATTACAGTAGCTAAGGAAGAAAATAGAGTTTTAATTGACGTCATTCGAATCGTGTTTTTAAGTTAATATGAAATTAATTTTCCAGATAATTACGTCGTATGAAGTTTTAATATGGAGTAAAGTCACTTTTCACATTAACACAGACTACAGTTTAAAAAGTAAAATCAACTACATCTAGATTTCACTTTTAAAATGGTTCGAAGTTTTGCGGGAACCCAGTAACAGCTTATTCGTACGTAGTCAATATTCATTCAGTCTTCAATAGAGCATAAATAACAAAAAAAGAATATAGTTTAAATTGAGTCGTATTTTAAAATCGGCTACTCACTTTTCAAAGTTGTAAATAAATGTTGAGGTTTTCAAAACAACACTGAATTTCTTCCCAGATGAAATTAAATGACGTCACAGTTCCTTTTGATAAATTGCCTCACCGTATAAAGACAAAATGATTAATTGTGACTGTAACAATAATTACAATAATAACAATATATAACAACCTAACTTACCTTATGCTCCACCTTATCTGTGAATCGATCACTCCATTTGCACCTTTATAATGTTTTTTTCCTAATTTTACGTTTTCTTTAGATCTAAACCTGAAATAGAATTTAGATCTGCTGAAATTTAAGGATGTATTTCCAAAAGCTTCCAAGATACCGGAATACACAGATTATTCAGACATCAAAACCTGTAGGTTAAAGGGTAACTATTTCTGAGGATCGATGTCTGTAAAGCAATTTTACCAAAAGCGGGTTTTCAAAATACACATGCATGCTGTCACTGTAAGCAATATAATTTATATATTCTACCCCTTGCATTGTAATGAGGTTTGTACATGAGGAATGTACATATTTGAATCCAGCGTCAAAATAATCATATTTCAAGACAAATACCGTGCGGGTACACATACATTCTTTCTTTTTGTGAAATTTATAAATCAACAGTAACTTTTAATTTCTGAAAGAAACATCAAAATGAGACTACTAAATTTCTTAGTCGGAACATTTCTCATCCGATAATTATTGTTTCAATTGTAGACGTCACTGTGGACAAATAAATAGGAAACATGAATGAGACGCATTGTAAAGAAACCGGATGACCAAAACATTTAAGTGGTGTAGTAAGTTTTATGTATGTTTTAAGTTTTCATGCATTTTATCGTTGATGGGAAACCAAATAATTATAAACAGTCCATTTTGTAGAATTGTTGTGCTGTTTGGCGTTTGGCATAAAGTTTAACATTACCTAATGCAGGAGCTTTGACGATTGATATTTAATTTGAAATTCGCGAATGTGGTGCATTCCGATGTTCGACATTCGATTTGACATTAGTAAGGGTCAGACATATCGCCGTTTGACATTCGAATGGATATTGGCTAACGCCGCGCATTTCAATATTTGAATTTGTTTTGATATTCGCAAATGTCGAACGTTTTTATTTTTTTTTATTTTAACGTGATATTTGCGAATACACTTCGTATTTACAATTGACAATTAGACTCATTCCAGATGTCATCACATTTGCGAGAGAGGCAGCTGCTACCCATTTACAGCTGGGTAGACTGAGGCACGTGTGATTTTATAGTCTTTGCCCAAGGACACACCTCGTGCTCCGGCTGGGATTCGAACCCGGGACATCCTGTTCCGGAGGCGAACGCCTTAACCACTGAGCTATCGAGATCTGAACGGATGTTTTTATAAATGTTAATTTAAACGGTGCAAAAATCAAGTAATACAGCTACTCGGCAGTAACTAATGATGTCGTAAACTTATCAGAAATAGTTAATCCTGATAAGTCGATCGAGATACGTGCCCGGTCCGCAAAAGAACGTGTAGACCTTGAAAATAACGCGTAGCCCTGCGCGGATTTAAGACGTCACTTCTGTTATATTTTCGCATATTTCAACTATACGACTTCGTACTCGGTCAATACCATTTTAACTGGTCTGCAAAAATATGTTTTGACCGAAATATTTGATATTCATATCTGCTAATCATTTACAAAAGCAGGCAAGCTTTTTAATAAAAAAAAATGTTTTCTCATTTTGCAGACTACTAGTACAATGTATATAATACGACAGTAAAGTACCGAAACTTGATCAATATTATTTTTAAAGGGGAATCTTGATAAATGATTGATACAGTACATATGACCTTGAGGTAGTGCACATTTGTTTTCAGTGGGTGGGATGCATGCTTTATTATTTTTCATTTCTTCTTTTTGCATCAAACATTTTAGCCTGGTTGGGATACCATAATGTTGTAGTAAACTTACACTTTAAGTTCATGTAAAGAAATATTTGAATTAGTGCATAATGATGAAGGACAGATACACTTTGACATATTATCTTTTTCGTTGATAAACAAAGACTGTGTGCAAGAATCAGTTTAAACAAAGCTACTTAAACGTAGTTTACACCACTGCCAACAAACACGCTCTTGTTTCGTTTTACTGTATCAAATACATACCTTGAAAACTATCTGTAAAAACATGAGGGGTGTCTTGCAGTAAATCTCTGATTTTTTTTATTTCTTTAAAATGGATTTGTTAACATACATTTTTACAACAAGAGTTTGATGGTGGTGTAAACTATATTTTAGTTCCTTCAACTCCACTGGTCCTGTCACACAGTCTTTGTTCGTCAACGAGCAAGAAATGTTATCTGTTCTTCATAATAATTGACTAATTTGTAGTTTTCTTTATATAAATTATTAGTGTCAGTATACTACCATATTATGTCATCCATACCAAATGAAACCCATTTTATATTAATGGAAAAAATGACAATTTAAAAAACATGCACGCACCCACTAAAGAAATGTAAGTTTTGTCGTTTGAATTCATGAATTAGACAAAACATTATTTCCCTTGGTTCATAAGCTCCGATAGGTGTGGTAGTTTGGTAACTCACGAAGTTTTCGTGCATTATTAAGTAGCGCGTAATTGCCATGCAGCCTTGGGTACAGCCGACATAAGACGTTTATTTTGTGTTCTTATCTTATACATTATGGAAAACGGTGCGGATAATCACCAAACAGCTACACACGATTCAAATCCGTGTGATATTAATGATAATTTGAAGGAAAGTTTAGAAGAGTTGAGAGGACAGAAAAGAGAGCTTAGTTCGTTAAAAGACGAGGTTCGTGAACATTCTTTGTCAACTTCTGATATAAACTAGATGGGTGTTCAGTAGAACACTTGTGTCGCCCTCTTATGCTTTGTCAGAATAACCAACAATTTTGTGACAAAATCTAAGTGTAAAAAGGGGCATAACTCTGTCAATATGACCTTGACCAACAAACTTTGGCGGCATCATGACCCTTATGTCATAAGCAATACAATTTGAAAGTTTGATAAAGAAATCTTAAGAAATGGCAAAGTTATAGCCAACATTAAGTTTTCGTGACAAAATCTAAGTACAAAAAGGGGCATAACTCTGTCAAATATGACCTTGACCTACAAAATTTGGCGGCATCACAACCTTTTTGACATAAACAATATAATTTGAAAGTTTAAGAAAGAAATCTTAAGAAATGGCAAAGTTAGAGCAAAAGTGTAAGTATAAAAAGGGGCATAACTCTGTCAAATATGACCTTGACTTTCACAATTTGGCGGCATCACGACTCTTATGTCATAAGCAATGCAATTTGAAAGTTTGATGAAGAAATCTTAAGAAATGGCAAAGTTATAGCCAACGTTAAGTTTTCGTGACAAAATCTAAGTACAAAAAGGGGCATAACTCTGTCAAATATGACCTTGACCTACAAAATTTGGCGGCATCACAACCCTTTTGACATAAGCAATACAATTTGAAAGTTTGAGAAAGAAATCTTAAGAAATGGCAAAGTTATAGCAAAAGTCTAAGTATAAAAAGGGGCATAACTCTGTCAAATATGACCTTGACTTTCACAATTTGGCGGCATCACGACCCTTATGTCATAAGCAATATAATTTGAAAGTTTGATGAAGAAATCATAAGAAATGGCAAAGTTATAGCCAACGTTAAGTTTTCGTGACAAAATCTAAGTACAAGAAGGGGCATAACTCTGTCAAATATGACCTTGACTTACACAATTTGGTGGCATCATGACCCTATTGTCATAAGCAATACAATTGTAAAGTTTGATGAAGAAATCTTAAGAAATGGCAAAGTTATTGCCAACGTTAAGTTTGTGTGACAGACGGACGGACCGACGGACGGACAAAGCGATCCCTATGTATCGCCTTTTCTCCGAAAGGGCGACACAAAAAGTTAAAAACCGAGAAAGACATTCGTTGGCGGTTTGAGGGAAATAAGCTTCAATACGAGTTCAATTCAGTGGTAGACGATATTTTGAAACAAAGACAGTGGGCTGTTAAAAATGGTAAATTTGACTATGCAGTTGAACTGTTTTCTGATTCACTTGAGAAGATTCGCATCAGGAATAAACACATCCGTATCGCCGACCAAAGTGAAGGCGGGTGGGGTACTGTGCGAGAATATGAGTCGAACCCCCTCGCAAGCGACACGGACGACGAGTCGCGTCTCAACAAAGCGGAGTCACGTGCTGTTAAAAAGAAGAAGTCCAAACCTAAGACAAAGTCTAAACCTGCTGCTGCTTATGGCTATTCTGACAGCATTTGGTCAGGTCGAGTATTTGGCTCACCGTTCCCGGTCACTGGGACTTGGAATCCACAGTTTCACCAACCGTCGCAACAGTTCGGGGGAAAGCCTTATTCCTTTCGGACCTACTCAGCCTTCCTGACACCTCAACGTGGATCCGTCCCCTACGGACCCTGTTTTGCATGCGGAGAACTCAATCACATCCGACGTAACTGCCCATACACTAGGAACGCCCAGCAACCTGATTTACCCGTCAAAAAGTGAGATGCTCAAGGTAGCGGAGAACCCAATGGAAAACCCAGACTTAGAATTTAGAGATGAGTATTCTATTTTTAGATCTGTAACGTATGATCATGATCGTTTTACGGATAATTTGTTCGTGTATGAGCAAGGTCAGAAAGAAATAATTGTTAGAAATAGATTAAGAAATCATTTTGGCTTTTGGAAGAAAATTGGCGCTAGTCAGTTTATTTTAGACACGATTATGTCTGGTTACAAAATTCCGTTTTATTCTTTACCTGCCAAATCTGTATCAAAAAATAATGTTTCTGCATTGAAAGAAAGTTCATTTGTGACGGAAGCCATAAAGGATTTGTTGGATAGAAATTTAATTGAAAAATGTTTAAATGTGCCGATTGTTGTCAATCCTCTGTCCGTTCAAAATAACGGTAAAAAACGTTTGATTTTAGACTTGAGAACTGCAAACAAGCATGTATGGAAACAGTCAATTAAACAAGAGCCATGTTACACATGGTTAATCCCCCCGCCAGGAAGAAGTTACCTGAAGGTTGTACTTTCGTACATTTTACTTGGTGAGAGGAAATCCTTAAAAAGCCGTATAGTTATGGTCATGCTGAGTACAGTTTTCAAGTAAGTGGAAAAAGAATAAGGCAATGAAGAGAAGATTTGCAAAATTATATTAATGTTCATTATCAATATAGGTATGATATTTTTCTATTTGACTAAAAGTAGGCAAGGTAGAGTTATTGTTCTTGCACACTGCACTTCCTACCAATGTGCTATGTCAGTGTATTAAATTTGAAGAAAATCCCTCTAGTACTTTTGGAGTTATGCTTCGGACAAGTAAATCTGATAAAGGGGAATAACTCTAAAAGTAGGCAAGGTAGAGTTATTGTTCTTGCACACTGCACTTCCTACCAATGTGCTATGTCAGTGTATTAAGTTTGAAGTAAATCCCTCAAGCACTTTTTGAGTTATGCTCTGGACAAAACTTTTAAAGTAAATCTGATAAAGGGGAATAACTCTAAAAGTAGGCAAGGTAGAGTTATTGTTCTTGCACACTGCACTTCCTACCAATGTGCTATGTCAGTGTATTAAGTTTGAAGAAAACCCCTCAAGTACTTTTGGAGTTATGCTCCGGACAAAGTTTTTCAAGTAAATCTGATAAAAGGGGAATAACTCTAAAAGTAGGCAAGGTAGAGTTATTGTTCTTACACACTGCACTTCCTCCCAATGTGCTCTGTCAGTGTATGAAGTTTGAAGAAAATTGCTCAAGTACTTTTGGAGTTATGCTCCGGACAAAATTGGGACGGACGCACGGACGGACGGACGGACAGACGGACGGACGGACGGACGGACGAAGACCATTTCTAATATCCCCTTCGCCTTCGGCGGGGGGATAAATATGAAGATCTAAGGCTCGCTCTTGCGTACTTAGAAAAAGGTAGTTGGATGATCAAATTTGATATACACTCTGCGTATCACTTTTTGGACATTTTTTATGAACATACGGAATATCTAGGGTTTTCATTTCCTGATGAAAACGGGTATATTGCTTATTACAAGTTTTTAGTCTTACCATTTTGGTTAGGTGTCGCACCGTATTTGTATACTAAATTTACTCGTCCATTGATCGCAAAATGGCATGTAGAAGGTAAAAAAGTAATTATGTTTTTAGACGACGGCTTTGGAACCGCAAATACATTTGCAAATACGAAACAGTTAGCAATTGGCCTAGTACCAAAAGTTGATAAATATATTTGGCAGCCTGTTCAGGTTCTCGAATGACTAGGTGCCCTTCTTAACATGATTGAATACTCAATTAGTATTCCGCAGCGCAGAATAGATAAAGCTTTGTTTACACTGCGCGAAATGAATTGTAAAACACGAGTCCCAGTTCGGACTGTTGCTAGCTTTATAGGTCAAATTATTTCAATGAATATTGTTATCGGCCCAGTTTCCCAGATCATGACTAGGTATCTAAGTATTGATGTTTTGCAAGCTCGAACCTGGAATTCCTATATGAAATTGTCCTTTCCAAGTTTCCAGCAGTTATCTTTTTGCGAAAACATCTTGAGGTCGTTGAATGTTAAGTACCTTCGCTCTACTGGTGCTTGCTCGAAAATTGTTTACAGTGATGCTTCAGGTACCGCATACGCCGGTTATGAAGTTGGGACAATAAATGGGGTTTCCCATGGAACTTGGTCCATCGAAGAGAGTGTTCGATCCTCTGCATGGTAACGCGTTAAATGGTTTACATATAACACCAGCGTTTGTAGTATTGTCCAAAAAGGGTCAATGAAACCAGATTGCAAGATCTAGCAATGCAAATTTTCAATTTTACATCTATACATTCCATTCACTTGGAAATTGAATGGCTCCCTCGTAATGAAAACGCCAGAGCAGACTATCTGTCTAAGGTTATCGAGGTAGATGACTGGGGTATTGGCTATGATATTTTAGCTATGATTCAGACTAGGTGGGGGGACTTGGATGTAGACTTTTTTGCATCTGAACATAACGCTAAATTACCTTTATTTTACTCAAGATTTTGGTGTTATAGCTCCTCAGGCGTAGATGCATTTACATATGATTGGGGGTCATTGTTTGGTTTATATGTACCACCTATCATTATTGTTGCAAGAGAACTTACAAAAATGGAAAACTGCAGAGCACGTGGTGTTGTTATTGTCCCTGAATGGAAATCTGCTAGTTACATATTTACTGGCCTTTGATATGTAATTCTTGTGGTACTTTTAGTCCTTTTGTTCAGGACTGGTTGTATTTACCTACTGATAAGAGTTCTTATAGCCCATGCAAATACGGCGCAGGTATCTTCGGAAATGAAGATTTAAAGTTCAATATGTTAGCCTTGTACATTAACTTTAAAGATTAAAGTTCATACACTTTATTAGTCTTATTTTGTCATGATACACATGGTATGTATGGTTGAACTGTTTGCGTTACTTGTTATGCGTAATGCTTACAATCACGTATGTGTCGATTAAAGGCGTGTGCCTGTTACTACAACGTGCTGGTATCGGCAGGTTGGTTACTGTGCGCGGGTATCTGCGCATAGGTTTAATTTGTATATGGAATTTCCATTAAGTAGATAGATTTGTCTGCTGTGGCATACATTCAAGTATGAGAATTGTTTGAGACATTGATATTACAAAATTTATACATTCATTGTTACTATGTACATGTAGCTAATTAAATTTTGTTTCTTTACATCTCTTTTTTCAGTCGTATGCTGAAGACATTCAAAAGCTGCCTGACGTCTTGGTGGACAAGATCTCCTTGCTGCCAGACCTACTCAAAAAATATCGAGCAGATAATACATGTTCTAATTACAAATGTGGTTTTAAACGCTGGAGAAGCTGGGCTTTGAGTAATGGACTAAACAGAAAGGAAACCTTGCCTGCTAAGGCGTTTCACGTGGCTTTTTCATTTGGCTTCCTTAATTTAGTCGGCAAATACACTTAGTCCAGTTATTAATGCTCTTTATAGTATAAAATGGTTCCATGATTTATTTGATTTTACTTCTCCGACTTATTCAAAGTAGTTAAAATATTTTGGAAGCCGCTAAACGTAAGGTGGCGAAGCCAGTTGTTAAAAAAGAGCCAGTTACAATTGACTTGTTAATGAATATATTTCGGACATTATTTGTGGAAGGTAACATAAAGAACCAGAGGACAATATGTGCGTGTCTTTTAGCATATTCTGGTTTTCTTAGAAGTGAAGAACTTTTAAAATTACGTAGATGTGATATTTTGTTTAATTTAGTTTACATGAGTATATTTATCGAATCAAGTAAGACTGACAAATATCGCGATGGTGCGTGGATATTAATTGCTAGAACGGGTACGGTTTTATGTCCAGTAATGAACCTGGAAAGGTATTTTTCATGGGCAGACTTTTGTTGTGATTCTGATATATATATATATATATTCTGTCATTTAACAGCAACTAAAATCAGGCAGGATGGTAAACATTTAGCTTATAGCAACCTTAGGACCATTTTCTTAGATGCTTTAAGACCTCATGTTAATGATTTTAGCCGTTTTTGTTTTCATTCTTTAAGAGCTGGAGGTGCTACCTCAGCTGCTAACAGGGGTATTCCAGATAGATTGTTTAAGCGCCATGGTAGATGGCGAAGTGAATCGGCCAAAGATGGCTATGTAGATGACACACTGGAAGATAGATTAAAAGTGTCATTGTCTTTGGGACTGTATACAGAAACAGGTGTGTTTATTGAATTTGTGTTAATATTTTGTTTTATTCACTGTAATGTTACAGGTTTAGAGCCCGTTCTTTTAGTTTCATTCGGTCTGTCGGTACCTATACGGCTTATACCATAAAATACTTTGTGGTTTTTTGTTTCTTTTCCTGTGTAAGCTATCGGAGGTGTTGTTCATAAGGGAAATGTAATTTTTGTCGTTTGAATTGATGAATTAGACAAAAATTTATTTCCCTTGGTTCACAAGCTCCGATAGGTCAGTCGGTCTGTCAGTACCTATAAGGCTTATACCAAAAAATACTTTGTGGTTTTTTGTTTCTTTTCTGTGTAAGCTATCGGAGGTGTTGTTAATAAGGGAAAATAGTGTGCTGCCGTAAAAGAACGATACCCTAATAAGTCGTTTAAATGAAAACTAGGAGATAAATGTTAACTATAAATAGTTTAGTTACTGTAACCGTGACATTTTAGGTGAAACATTATTTTGTAAATAGATATGAACTATTTACAGGTTAAAGTTATTTAATCATTCAAGAAAGACTGAAAAACGCAAGAGTATTTTATTGACCTGTTTGATCCAGTGTTATCCAATTAAAAGGTGCCTAACAGAGTAAGAGTCTCAATTCAAAAAAATATATACTTGTTATTTCATTTGGCGGTTGAAAAGCTGCCAACTTCCGGTCAAAAACTAACTTAATACGGTTATGCCGAAAAAATAAATTTAGTCACGTTTTACAACTTCGTATTGCGTCAAACTTTTATACGCCACATTTAAACTTTACAAATAAAAATAACCATTTCTTGTATATTACAGCAATTACATCTCTCCTGTGAGATACGATATTCAATTCACGTGTTCGGCACTATTCACTCCTTTGTTCTAATTCATTTGAAATATAAAGGGAACGGGTGTTAATTCCATTCAAAATAAAATATATACATGTATGTTAGACAATTAATAGTCCATTTAATTTTAAAAACAATGTTTTAAAACGAACAATAGTAAAATCATATTTTATATCCAGTTAAAAAAGACATCATACATAAAACCTGTTAATAGTCAAGAGCCCAAACGGATTTGTTATATGTTTGAAGTCTTGGCATTCGACATTTAAATATTCCGATATTCTTTGTTCTGTCATCAATAAGGACGCTATTAAGTACATCATAAGCAGCTAAGTATAGTAGGATTTACGCATTGAGCCTAGACTGCACTTGTATATTTATAGAAGTTCCAACTATTCTACGTAATATAATATTGTCAGCCCGGTTAGCTCAAAAGATAGAGCACGATACTTGTAATTTCGGGGTTGTGAGTTCGATTCCTGGGGCTTACCAACTAAAACTACTAACAGTCTTTCGGACGAGACTTAAAACCGAGGTTCCATCATGTATGGGTGCTGTACACCTGGTATGTAAAAGAACCAGGGATGTTTCTTGAATTGGGACGCTTTCTGTATCTTGCACTATCCTCAGATAAACCTAAAATAGCTAACCTCTTCTGGAGGCGTCGGTCATATGGATTATCCGATACCTACGATAAAACACTAACAAACATGTATACATCTACGTAATAGGTAAGTCAGGTTTGAAATAGTAAGTTGATATTCAAAGTTATAACGTACAGGCGGTGAAGACAGAATGGCCTTGATGGTAAGGCACTGCACTTGTATAAGTAGTAGGTAAGGTACGGGTTAGAATCCCGGAGGAAACATTTTTCTTTGTTGTCCTTTTTCAGTGCTTTTTTCCATTTTTACGAATAGCATTTTTCATAAAAAGCCGATTTATATCGTGAAGTACCGATAATAACATACATACATGCAATTGTTACATGAAGAAAACGACATTTACTGAAAGCTATGATGTCGCGGGCAAGACATACATGTCGTTATTTAGAAGATGGTGTCGGACGATTCAGACACAGGGGGAAGATTTATCTTTTTATAAATTAATGAAATATAGATACATGGATCAAAATGTGATCTGATGGTTCATGACCATAAAGTGACCATCAATATCATAGGGTGAGGAGGGTTCGTATACTCTTACAACGACAATTAATGGTGAGGTTTCATACTAGTATTCAATCCGATGTAGTACTATACAACTGATACACTTGACGCATTTGATACACTGCAAGCCCCCAATACAGATATGAAACAAATGTAAGCTTAGTGCAGTCATATATGTGATAATGTCAAATGCTGCAACATTACAGAATGTCAAAAACATAACCGTACTCGAATGTTGTGATCAGCGGCCACGAAAACCTAATTAAATATATGTGAAGCCTTACCTCAACAATTCATCATTGCTATAAACATTCATATACAATTCAGACCAATTGTGGACCAGGTCCTGCGGGATCATACTGAATCACTTACAGATGAACATACATGTGTACCAAAGGCGTGATCAAACACTCAACTCACTTAACTCCACTGACACGATCTCACTGTGATGGGTTACTACATTTTGTAAGCTAACAATGTGAACACAGCAGATAATAAGTGATTGCACCAATTACCATTTCATTCCCATGTTATTACAATAAAATGCCAGCCATCTTGAATTCCGAATGTACAAGGATATACATGTTCTCACGGACGGATAATATTTTCAAATATAAGTGATCACTCCAATGCGAAATAATTACAACTTGCAATCATTTCACACACATTCTCTTTTCTGGTTGGTTGTTTCTGACCTAGCGTCCGCTTTTCATAACACAATGAACGCAGGTACGTATTCATAGCTTCTCATTAATATTCATGAAGTGCTACCTTTTCATTCATAAAATCTTGTACAGATTCAGGGCATGTCACCAAACAAAAACACTTTGAGAAGTAAAAGGGAATAGTTCTTCACCTATGAGATACATATTTCCGTGCATTTACCGGTGAAAGATAACATTTTCTCACCTATGAGATACATATTTCCGCGCATTTACCCATGTGAGATAAACTTATCTCACATCGCTTATCTCACATCGCTGCCGGACTATTTTTACGTTAATTGTAAGCAGACATAAAAATCGAAAAATGACTGTAAAATTGTTATTTTTGAAATAAACATAGAGTTGTTGGTATTCATTTTCTTAGTTATACTCAGCAAAAATAGAAACGTCCCTCCATATTTCAGGAAAGATTTATCGAAAACCAAAAGGGTTACTTTTATGAATCAAAATAGAAAAACAAGTTCATTCATTTCTGTATCAAAACCAATTAATTGCATCTGGCTATCTTGTTAACTTTTCGAGAGATAACCGGTCAAGAGAGGTAGGGGTCAAAATCAAAAATCACAAAAACTCAGAAAGGTGTTATTGAATGTTTAGAGATGGAATTTCAATAAGAAATGTGGCACATCCAGTAAATCTCGTTAGTACCGAGTGTGGCCACCATTTGCATGAATGCATGCAATGATCCTACGCCGCATCGACGTAACGTAACGCAATACCAGTGCGTTGGGCAAATTCCTCCATTCCTGTTGTAACGCCCGTGTAAGATCGCGAACATTGTCAATCTAATGGTTAGCTCGTGCTTTGCGGCCCAGCTGATCCCATATGTGCTCAATAGGGATGAGATCCGGGGAAACCGCGGGCCATGGCATGACGTTGACATTGTTTTGCTGCAAGAATTGAATGGTGACCCTGGCTACATGAGGGCTGGCATAGTCTTGCATCATTGTTACACCAGGACCATGCTGACGAATAAATGGTAAGTCAGACGGGCCTGCTATCTACAAACCCGATTTGAATATGAAGAAAACAAACAACTGGTTCAGATTTTTGTCAGTTTGGTTAATGATTGTACTTATGATTGCTCTCGTTTATTTAATAGGTCATCAGTTTAGTGAAATAAAAAGAAAGTGGATTGATAGGATTCAAGGATGTGGAGTTCAGTTTTGGACAGCTATTGTTCTATCCGTTTTATTCAGCTTATCTGCAATTAAATTTCAGTTTTGGACAAATAGCGATTCGAAATTGTGTTGTAGGAAAGAGAGTGTTACTTCCCCGATACCTTGTAAAGGATTAAATTCACATAGGGATCCCATTAATAAAGTGAATTTGAAAAGGCCAGTCCCTAGAACGGAGTCTGACAAGCTCACAAACCGCGAGTTTACAGGTCGACTGACGTTTAGTGGCCAAGGTAATGATGTTTGGCATGATTTTAGAAGATATTTTGTGAGCATTTCTCAATTAAATAATTGGTCTTCTGAATTTTCGCCGAAAACACTTTTTTGTTGTTTGAATGGTCAAGCAGAGGCTTCTGCATACGGCTTACCCTCAAACACATAAAACAATTTTACTTACTAACTTGACAAAATGGAACAACGTGTTAGTACCACTAACGTGAAAAACAGCTACATTGCGAATGCAAGGTTACGACGGAAACATAAGGATGAAAGTTAACGTGAATATGGACAAGAATAGAGGACTTATACAGAAAGGCCTATCCGGTTAATGCAGAAATTGTGCAAGAGTAATCGCTTACGACATTTTTAGATTACTTTCATGACTCTTCAAACTTTAGATTAGTAGTTAAACGAACATATCCTAAAACAATGCAAGACGCAGTTACATGTGCTATGCAGGAAGAGTGCCTCCACCTGACAGAGCGAGAGAGCCATTCGAAGGAGTTAAAGTTGTATAATATAGGAACTTCACCTGAGTATCCCAAAAGCGCTAAAAATAATGGAAAGCGGTTAAGAAACAGAAAATCTCAGTATCCGCGGCGCGGACAAGAAACGGCAAAAGCGGGGGGTCAAAAGCATTTAAACTAAAAATGACCGACTCGTTAGACCACGAGAAGGTCAACAATATACAACGGCCTATAACAAATTATGTGCAAGTAAAGCTTAAATCAGATATGAAAATTTCCGGGAAGGTGTGTAGCCTATTTATACAGGTGCAAAATTTACATTCATAACTTCAAAATCTTATAAAACTATCCCTTATGCATTTAGGCCAGGTTTAAAGCCAGCAAGAAAATATTCTCTTTCGGCAAATGGGTCTACTGCAATATTAATGAATTTGCGGGGTACTGAAGTGTATTTTCCTGTAATTGTTGGTGATGTGACTCAAAATGTATTAGGTGAGGATTTTATAAGACATTTTCAACTTTGACCATGCCAAACATTTGTTTAGTATGCAGATGGGAGAGAGCAATACTTTGAACACACATTCTAGTGACAAAAAGAAACGTCGCGTACTAGTGGTCACTTCAGAAACAGTGAATTTACCTGTGGGACATGAAAGGGTGTTTCTTGCCAGTTTCATAGATAAACCGATTAATAGTGATGGTGATTTAGTACCGGATTTGAAATGTGTTCAGAAACATGAAATATTGATAGCAAGATCCCTAGTTAGCTCAAAGCAAAAATAAATTTGTGCAAGAATATTAAATGTTGGCAGTACACATGTGCAAATCGGTAAAGGTTCCATTATTGCATACTTTGAACCTGTGTGTGAAGTGGTAGACTATGAAGGATCTGAAATGCTACCCGAGTCAGTGTTTCACATTAGGCAAAAAAGTGTTGACGCTAATATTCCTGAGAATTTGCAGAATATGTTTGAGCACAATAGTAAAAAATTAAATTCCGAGCAGCAAGACCTGTTCAAATCGTTTCTAATCCAAGAACAGGATGTCTTTTCAAGACCCGGCCAGATTGGTCGCACCACCCACGGAAGACATAAAATCAATCTGAAAGATGAGACACCTATAAAGGGTTCGCCAAGGCGGATACCATTGTTCAAGAGAGATGTTATTGAAAAGGAGGTTCAAAACTTGAAAGAGCAGGGGCTCATAGAAAAAATCTAAAAGCCCGTGGTCAGCTCAAGTAGTTCTTGCTAGAATGAAAGACAATTCTTGGAGGATGTGTATTGACTATCGTAAATTAAACGACAAAACTATCAAGGATGCTTATCCACTTCCGAGAATAGAAGATAACCCCGACGCATTGAAAGGAGCGAACTGGTTTACAACATTTGACTGTGATATGGCGTACCACCAAGTTCCACTTGCTGAAAAGGACATTACCTTATTTCATACATAATCTGCGCGTTATCTGTTAAACTTGCTCATTTGTTTTTAATGTTAAATTGTGTTATTTTGATGATGATATTTTTGACATTGTTATTCTAGAACAGTGGAAGTTCTTGTCTTTAAAAGCAGGGGGTAGTGTAACGGATCCTAGAATTGATAGGTCAAGGTCATAGGAGTGCTTGCAAGTCGGCTGCTCTCAGTCACTCCGCTCTTGGGGCCATGTCAATATAAATAAGGGGTGTTGAAACGAGGAGAGTAGTTAGTCAACAGTTGTTGTTCAAGTTTGTGATTTATCTGGAGATGAAATTAAATTTATTAACCGGACGACGTTTTGCTTTGTTGATATCACACTCGAAGAGAAATTCGTTACACATGTTTATATTTGTTGTGTTACAATGAAGCAGATAAAACAAAAGCTTAAGAATATATGAAAATGGGAGAAAATAATGGCAATCGATAAGGATTTTATGGCACGAAACCAGGTACTGTATCGGCTTAAACCCCAGAAAAGATAGGTAACGACATCAGTAGACATAAAGAACCGATTTGTGAAAAAAGATGTGGCACAACTGTATGAATCTGGTGAATGTCCAGAGAACACTGCTCAGACATTACAGAATATAGTAATGTTTGCAAGTTTGAGGCAGTTTTTGAAAGCGAGGCAAAGAGTAAATTCATAGTGTAAAAGCGTTTTTTCAATAACAGGTGTTGATGCAAAAGGTAAAAATATTCTATGGTTCACAATGCAGCTGATAAAACACATCGTGGTTTTGAAAGCTGTGAGTCTGAAAGAAACATAGGCTATATGAAAATGGAGGTAACTTTTGTCCGGTTAGATCATTTGAAAACTTGTTGCAAAGTTAAATCGAAACCTGTCTAACTTCTTCAAAAATCCTGATGAAATACTTACAGGGAAATGTTGAAAATAGGCCATACTTTTCTAGAACATGTAGCATACAGTATTGTTTATGTATACCAACTTATATATTGATCAAAGCATGTAAATGATATTTTCTATAGGAAACAAATTATATGTTTCTTTATTTGACGATTTTGAAAAAGGGCTATTCTCAAAACGGAAACATACTTTTCTAAAGTCTTTAGAACATTTAGCATACAGTATTAGTTGGTGTATGCATGTAAATGATATTTACTATAGAAAACAATTTATAATATTATGTTTCTTGTATTGCAAAGTTTGAAAAAGGACCCTCCTCAGAATTGAACCCATGTAGCATATAGTATTATTTATGTATTTCTCTATTTATATATTGGTTCAAGAATGTAAATTGTATTTCCTAAAGGAACCAAAAAAACAAAAATAATATCAAACAGGGAATGCCACGTACCAAAAACGCAGCCTCCCCAAAACGAACCCCACAGCACCCAGAAGTGCACACCACCAACACACACACACACACGCACACGCACACACACACGACACACACAATCATGTACACACACACAAGTCATATGTTTTTTGTATTAAACATTTGAGAATGTGCCTTCCTTAAAATGGAATCTTACTTTTCTAGAACATAAAGCATGCAGAATTGTTTTGTGTACCCGAGTATACGCTGGTTCAAGAATGTAAATGATATTTATTAAAGGAAACGAAATATTTGTTTCTTATATTGAAAATTTTGAAAATGTGCCCTCCTCAAAATGGAACGATACTTTTCTAGAACATAAAGCAAACAGTACTGTTGATGTATAGCCAATAAAATAGTGGTTCAATCATGTCATTAATATTTACCAAAGAAAAAAATTATGTGTCTTGTACTGAACATTTTAAAAAGGGCCGTCCTTAAAATGGGACCGTAGTTTTCTATTACATGCATCATACAATATTGTTTTTTATGACAATTAGATATTTGTTCAAGCATAAAATAAATAGTTTTAAAGTTTTAAAACTTTTGAAAATGGGCCCTCTTCAGAATTGGACCGTACTTATTAAGTACATATAGCATACAGTTTTATTGTATTAATGTATTTCCAAATATATCATCAAGGTTCAAGTATGTAAATGAAATTTACTATAGGAAATAAGTTCTATGTTTCATATATTAAAAATGTTGAGAATGGGCCCTCCTTAGAATACGTTCAAGTATTGGTTTGAATTTGTTAATGAACTAATTATCTTTTGCTAACCTAGCTGAAACACATTTATTTTTTAATTTAAAGACAGGAAACATTTCAAATTCTTTTTTCTACATCTATCTTAATGTTCGCTTAAAGGAATTTGTCTCAAGGTTTGCTTTTTATATATTTATACACGAGCATTTTTGTGTTTTACATACCATGCCTTTTGTTTCCATTGCGTGTGTTAGAGATTCACCTAGCAGGGATTACTTTTATTTACACTGTCCTGTGACTTTGGAACATGGTGGGGGTAAGAGTGAGGTTGGGTGCGCACCATAAACCGGTTTAAGCTCCCCAGTGGTGTTTTTGCCACTGACCGTTCCAAGGCGGTGCCCCACTGTGTTCCTTTAATTGTTCGTTTTGTCCTCGTGTGTTTGCTTTGTATGCTGGTGTGTGTTGGTGGTGTATATGTGTGTGTGTACATGATTGTGTGTGTGTGTCGTGTGTGTGTGTGTGTGTGTGTGTGTGTGTGTGTGTGTGTTGGTGGTGTGCACTTCTGGGTGCTGTGGGGCTCGTTTTGGGGAGGCTGCGTTTTTGGTACGTGGCATTCCCTGTTTGATATTATTTTTGTTTTTTTGTTGAAGGGTCTCTTATTTGTTGTACATAAATTATGCTACGTGTTCTTGGTTTTTCTTCAGTCTGGCCAATTTAGTATTCCCTAAACCCGGTACATGTAATAACATACAATACATTTTGTACATCACATGACATAACGTGGTTTAGGTAGATGTTTTTCTTTTGAAATTGTAGAAACTAAAAACAATTTTGTTTGTGGTTTTCTGTTACTTTAAATGGTTTAGTTTTAGTGTCTGTGAATTTTGCTCATGTAAGTAACTTTTTTTTTTAAATTTGGTGCTTGTCTTTTACATATATATCAAAAGTAATATACGGACCCTGATATTACTGGTCCCAGACGCTGTGATAGGAACATTTCCCACACTCTACTACCAAAAATATAAGTGAAATACATGTAATAAATATACCTTACACTATGTGACTAATGTGCAATATTTTTAGCTCACCTGGCTATGCCAGGGTGAGCTTTTCTGATCGATGATTGTCCGTCGTCCGTCAACATTTTGATTCAAATGACATCTCCTCTGAAACCTCTAGGCCAATGTTGATAAAACTATGCAGGAATGTTCCTTGCATGAAGCTCTACCAAAATTGTTCAAGGAATTCCATTCCATGCAGAACTCTGGTTGCTATGGCAAAAAATAGGAAAAACTTTAAAAATCTTCTTCTCTGAAAGCACAAGGCCTAGAGCTTAGATATTTGGCATGTAGCATTGTCTAGTAGACCTCTACCAAGATTGTTCAAATTATGACCCCGGGTCAAAATTGACCCCGCGCGGGTGGGCCCTTAGTTTTTGCATAGGAATATATAGGGAAAACTTTAAAAATCTTCTTCTCTGAAACCACAAGGCCTAGAGCTAAGATATTTGGCATGTAGCATTGTCTAGTAGACCTCTACCAAGATTGTTCAAATTATGACCCCCGGGTCAAAATTGACCCCGCACCGGGGGTCACTTAGTTTTGCATAGGAATATATAGGAAAAACTTAAAAAATCTTCTTCTCTGAAACCACAAGGCCTAGAGCTTAGATATTTGGCATGTAGCATTGGCTAGTGGACCTCTACCAATATTGTTCAAATTATGACCCCCGGGTCAAAATTGACCCCGCCCCGGGGGTCACTTAGTTTTGCATAGGAATATATAGGAAAAACTTAAAAAATCTTCTTCTCTGAAACCACAAGGCCAAGAGCTTAGATATTTGGCATGTAGCATTGGCTAGTGGACCTCTACCAAGATTGTTCAAATTATGACCCCCGGATCAAAATTGACCCCGCACCGGGGGTCACTTAGTTTTACATAGGCTTATATAGTAAAAACTTTAAAAATCTTCTTCTCTGAAACCACAAGGCCAAGAGCTTAGATATTTGGCATGTAGCATTGGCTAGTGGACCTCTACCAATATTGTTCAAATTATGACCCCCGGGTCAAAATTGACCCCGCACCGGGGGTCACTTAGTTTTGCATAGGAATATATAGTAAAAACTTTAAAAATCTTCTTCTCTGAAACCACAAGGCCTAGAGCTTAGATATTTGGCATGTAGCATTGCCTAGTAGACCTCTTTAAAGTTTGTTCAAATTATGCCCCTGGGGTCAAAACTGACCTTGCCCGGGGGGCGGGGTCATTTGTTTTACAAAGGCGTATATAGGAAAACTTATTTGGTATATAACATTATCTAGTGATCTTCCACCAGGCAAGTGGACTTGTACATGTACCAAGGTGAGCGATATAGGGCCATCTTGGCCCTCTTGTTTAATGTATTTATCTTTATTGATATGATTGCCATTGATAAAGAATTCCGGCGGCCAAACATGTTCTGTAGCGATATGGTTTGAATCCACGTCAGATTAAGGAAGTTAAGCAAAGTGTGGTGTGGCATGTGCTTGGATGGGTGACCCCGTTGGATGGACGGGTGATACATTTATAATAATCTTTATTAAAGTCGGCAAATAACAACAAACAGAAGTTCACCCGTGCTTTTGAAATGACTGCTCAGGTGTTAGCATATGGTGGACTCACCGTTGGAACAACCCCGAGAAAACCAACCTGACCCACCTGGTGAGCACCTTCTATCTCACATACTGCCCAGGACGAAGATCGAGCCAGTGCTACATTGTATGGAAGCAAGTGCACTAAGTACTGTGCTAACTGGACAGCCGTGCATTTATTCATAGATTAGATCTATGATAATCAAATGTAATTACCGCTAATTGCTGACTTAATATTTTTGGCACAGAAGCTCTAATACAACGGACCCATCACATGGTATGTAATTAGGTAAAGGTAAATTGTTGGTTTATTAAAATGTCACCCTTATTCAACATGCCAGCTGATGAGACATCTTCTTTTTGAGCACATTTATTTTTCGAATCTTATCCTTAAATATCAGGCCAGCAGGTATACAATAACCGTTATTTAACTAGCATGCAGCTCATCAACCGGCCATATCTGGACGGATCCCAGCTGGGATTTGAACTTTTGACCATGCGCTTCTATAGGGCCATCTTGGCCCTTTTGCTTGATCTTGTTGGTAACATGTATCCTAAGGTTCTATATTTTACCTGCTTTGATTTAATTTTCCGACACATTTCTTCATACTTACTAGAAACGGAGATATTTGGATAGCAGATGTGGCAGATAGTTACGCAATTTTCATTATCCAGAACAAAACACCACATTTTATTTTACAACGTATATGTATTTTAGACCAATGTTTACTAGTTGTAACTATCATTAACATTCACTTCATGTCTGACTCATTAAATGGGTAGTTCAGTATTGCACATGCATTGTTGATTATTTGGTGAAACTTTTAAAATATAATATACATACTCAAAACGCCAGACAAAACAGTTTACTATTCACTTACATAGTATAAAATATTAACGTTTAATAAGACTTCTGCAAAGCAACACACTTCCTGATTGTATATCTTCAACTGATAGCAAATTAAAACATTTCCCGTTTAAAATATTAATTTTTTACTCATTTCTTGATGTAATACTCAGTACAATGCTTCGCTCATTCCGTCAATACTCAGTACACGTTTACAGTAACTGATATGTTTCAGGAACCGCATCTTCGCTTTACTTTCATCGACTTTGATGACATTTTGAACATCAATATGTTGTCTTTGGGCAAATTAATAGACTTTAACAGAAAACATAATGTGCCTTTTACAATCTGATGATGAATAAACTAAACAATAAATATTTATATTGCGCATAAGAAACCATTATGGCAACATGTGTTTCTGAAATAAGATTAAACAAAAGGTATCGCTCTGCTGGACTAAACGGACTGTTTTGAGTAAATGTTGTGAAAATCTTTTGTAAAATGTGACCAGTTATTAAGGTTTTAGTTACTGGTTTTACCATAATTTTATTTTTCTCAAGGCGTGGCTCAGTTTCAATAGAGATCATATACAGGTTGCAGGCAACTTCTGAACAAGGTTTGTGAAAATTTATTTGACAATGTGACCCGTAGAGTGTGATCAAAGTTTTACAATATTCAGCTGTAACACGATTGGATTTTGTATAGCGTGGCTAAATATTTATAAAAACAGCTACATGATGCAGGCAACTAAGAAAATATGCACTTTGTAGAGACAATGTGTTTGTCTTCTGCGAAACGTTTAGTGAGCCGTAATCAAAATTTTAGTATTTCGATACAGTGAAAGATAAACCGAAATTAAATTATTTTTTTATGAATTGTTACTTTCTAAATTTCATAGAATTAACAATTGCATTGACACTTTAACGAGATGCTGACCATTGCCCAAGGCCCCGATTTAATCATATATATTGACCGAGATATCACTGCAAACAATCATAAGTCCTAATTCCTAACTTAGTATGGATTAAACCCGTATTGCGCCAAACCCTCGGGTTGTTAATGTAATCCGTGTTAATTGCATTGTTCATACAACGTAATAAATGTATTGATTGGGAGATGCTTAAAAAATCCCTAAGTCAAAATCCCCTCGGTTCAAAAATGTTATAGTAGTCATAATATCTTCGATCGATTTTACAAGGTGTTTGTAATCCCATGAATAGATAATACATTTTTGATGAGGAAGAAGTGTGAAAAAATGTGCAATTTCAATAATTTTAATTATTTTCAATCATTTGCTGTAGTAAAGTAAAACTAGAATAAGAAAAACATTTAGTAATTTAAATAATATTTTATTCATTCAATTTAATTGTGCTTTTCAAATTGTAAAATCCATTGAGCGGATTATGATTACCTTGTGAAATGATCTTTATTATTTGCAATTTGAATTTCATTTCAATGTTTCTGTTATTCTTAATTTTTTTCTAAAATCAATCCCCCTTCATTTCTGAATTATTGCCAAATCTCTGCCAGTAAGTAATATTCTACCATTAAGTGTTATTCCTTAATCTGCCACCAAGAATATTCTCACCATTGAGTGACACATCCCTCTTAGCTTCCTAAGTGTGACGCCATCCTATTTCCCAAAGGGTAAGTGTTAATCAGTAAGATTATCACCAAACAATGTCACTTTTATTATTTTGATATTCATTGTTGTATTTTAGCAAATAGCCTCTGGAAATAGCTTGGACATAAAAACCGAAGTTTCTCCCGGCAAAGTAACATTCTATTGCTGGAAGTAAATAAAAAACAAATTGTGGGATCTGTAATATCGAAAATCTGGAAGTGAATAAACTATCAAGTATACTGAACAAGATAATCTATAATAATTCTACAGAATTCGGGTTAAACAAAAAACACTTCCCAAGGCTACATTCTGTTAGAGAAATCCTTATCTGTTGTGGTATTATAGATATTTGGAATTCGCAAAAATTTGCAAGCAGCTAATGGTTACAACTTACAGTAAAGCAGAAGCTGAAAGATCTAATGGTTACAACTTACAGTAAAGCAGAAGCTGAAAGATCTATATTTAAATGGTATTACGCTAAAGACACCTCCAGTAAAACGGTTACATACATAATCTTTAAGAAATACTTAGTATTCGAAAACTACCTAGCCGAAACCCCAATTCAGTATTTGTACTATGTGATTAGTATCAGAACAAGGAATCATAGACTTCCAGTTGAAACAGTCTAGAATAGATATGAATAGAAGTCTTTGCAACAAAACTAACTGCAATTATAAAATTGGTGGTGAATTTCATTACTTGTTTAAATGTAGAAGTCTCAAAAATGAAAGAACACAACAGTTAAAACCTTATAATTACACATGTCCAAATACTTGTAAAATGGAACAATTATTTAATACGGAAAATAGAAGCGAATATATTAAACTGTGTTAGTTTATTAAATTTGTTTTAATTGAAGTAAGGTTACTTCAAACAAACAAACAAACAAACAAACAAACAGCTACATTGTAATCCCGTATTGATGTCAGAAGGGTATCAGGTTGCATTTATGTGTATCGTTGTTGAGTAGCTGACACACTATTTAAATGTCAACTTAAACAATGGTTCAATATCTACAGTAACCAAGTATCTTTTATCTAATACAAACATATAATTTTGCCTGACTCTCCAAATCGAATAATTATATCATATACTGGTTTAAAAAGTATGAAAATTACGATTGAATATATTATGAATGTTTTGTATTACCATAATTATGTATGAGCATACGCTCAAGTAGTTTTAAATTCAGTTTTCATTTTGAATATATTAATACAGAACGTAGCGTTTTAGATTTAAAACTTGATAAGCAAAATAAATGAACTTATTAATTGATTCAAGTCTTGAAATTATTCTAGTCTGACTAGTTTATTCACAACAGAACAGTTTAATAATTAGCACAGAAATCAAAACAAAAATGTGAATTTGACAAATCCTGTGTTTCTTAAAAATAATTTTCAGAACATTTTATTATTCAGAATTCAATCACTTATATAATGTAGTTGTACGAAGGTTAGTGATAGTTATGCTTAAATATTTACATTTGTTGGCAATTTTTATGTATCGCTATTTTTTTTAAAATACATTGTAAATTACTTTGTGTGAATAAATTCGGCATGTAAATGAATTTAATAAATATTTTTTATATCGAATGCCTTAAAAACATTAACATAATTTTAGTCGTTTTCAACAGATATGTGCGTAATAATTATCAATTTCCACGCTGATTCTACTGCAGACATTCTCATCAACATCTCAATCCCCCCGCCCCCGCACATAATTTAACTCCACTGCGCCGAAAGTCCGCCGTATCCTAAATCGGAATCCGGAATCTTATTTAGAGCAGTTCTATAGGTATGCAATAGTATGAATAAAACGAATACAAATGAATGATTACCATTGGGACATTGTATTACTTTGTTTCTTTCAGGGAAGTAGCCTTAAATCCGCTATCTATTGTAAATTAAGCCTTTGGAAAGCCAAAGAGCTTATCTGTAAATTGTATCATATTTTGAAAAACAAAAGGCGAAATGGCACCAGAGTTATTAAAAACACTTGTTAAGATACGAGTAGTCTATTGAATTTCTATACAATGACACAATTGCTACTTTACTATTACTGAATTTTGAACTCTCCTTGGTGCTGCTCCTTTCTGTCTGTTATTCAAGATAGTGGTAACTTTCAGAAGCTGTTATCTAAAAGACGAACATGTCGACGTTTGCTTTTTATGCTTGATAAAGGTTTCTGTTGTAACTGTGTAAAACAATAAGAAATTCTCCTCGCTAAATATGACTCAAGGATATGTTTTAAAATGAAATATTATAGCAGGAAATAAAAGTTAACTGTAAATAGTATCCTGCAATGTTATACTAATAAAAGTCGTTATTTTTTAAATAAAATTCAGTTCCTTTGTCCGCCATATTTAAAACATCAAAATTAAGAAGTACAAACAGGATACTTCATTTGTATATAACAGAAATTATCAAAGAAATAGTGAAAATAAAACATAAAAGAAGACGTTTTGGAGAAAAATATGGCGTATTTAGTTTTTAAATAATGAATGAAATACTTACAAGAAGTAAAAATAATCCTGTTGATGAGAAAAGATTAAACTGCTTTAACGATCAACTGCTAAATGCTTACATGCAAATACAATGCGGTTTAAGCGTGTCGGTACCCGTTACATACAATATACAATATTCAATTCACGTCCTGGAGCACTAAACAAGCTTTTGTTCTATCTAATTCATCCAAATTAAAGGATCGGATGTATATTTATTCCCTTTAGAATGAAAACTAGATCTAGATATTTTATAAACAATACTTATGCAACCTACAATACAAAATTACTAATATTTTATGTAAGATAATCGGTCCATTTAATTATATTGAGACAGAATATTAAGATTAATTATCAACAGTTAGGATCAAACACAGATTGTTATCATAATTTTAAACATTTCATCGGCACAGAGGCGACTAGTTTTAAAATGTGTGAAGTCTATCTACCAATTCAAATCAAAGTCGTACTGGCACGGCATTCAGCAAACGTCATTCAAAAAGTTTGAATTTATTTTCAAAATTTTAAACAATGGACATCCAAAACAGTTTAACGATGTTGAAATAATGCCGTGTTGACTCGACATCGGACATTCAGAAAAGGTTGTGAATATAGCTTGCTCTGTATTCGACATTCAAAGTTCCAATATCGTGCTGACTCAACAATCGACATGCGACATAAAAATGTTTATTGATTCAGAAAAATAATATTTATGCGTAACTATTGATATAGAAACTTCATAGTTGGCGAATCTGTTAAACCCCCATATCCTTCCCTAAAAGTCAGAAATGGATAACAACATATAAATTATTTCTATGTTAATTCTACTGCTACTAACGTATGAAAACGGTTTCTCCATTAGTGGAACTGTTCTGATTAAAATATTTGGAAGGGAAGGAAAAAAATAATATTGTAATGTTACTTCAAATGCTTTTGTAGAACTTTGTATAATCTAAATGAAAAGTATATGTCTCAGTGTTTAACCATTGCATACAACACGCATGATTATGCTGATTTTACCAATGTTTGCTGGAATTTTCAATTTCTCAGGTTGGATGGCAGTCCTTTCAATTATCTAAAAAAAGGTAAGAGGTTATCTAAATTGATCCCATATTTAGAGTATGCCTCTTTAAGTCAAAGTATTTTAAATTACTCACAGGGAACTGGAGACCGAATATGTATTTTTAGAGTTGTAACATTGGTACCGGATTATACATACATGTATATGACGCCGCCTTCGCTCCAAACATAAGTTATAACTGTTTAGGGGAGAGAAAGCGCAATGTTTTTAAAGTGTCTTAGTTACTCTTTTAAATGCGAGGCCTAAGACACTGATACAATCTCGATTTAAGTTCTCATCATAAGCTAGTTGTGGAGCTGAGAATCGAACCTACAATCCCTGAGCTACTGTTATTGCATATATCCAATAATCATTTCCGGTGATTTTACCAATGCGGGAAAAATATGTTTGACCCCGCTCGTGTGCCACACAGCTCTCATGAATTACTTGTAACGTTACGTTATAAATTTTGTGACGTCACTATTCCTAACAGAGCATCTGAATATCGTCTGTTTTTATATGATAATGCATCATTTCGATGCTTTTGCATTTAGCAATCCATTTAAAACTTTTCAAGAAAGTCAGGAATTGTGTCAAATATAATTAGTCAAAAGAGAAAGTGTGCATGACTCTTTCTCATGTAACTTTGTAACCGGTCGACCAATGTTTGTCAGCACAAAATAAGTAAACTAATACAATTCAATGGCACTCAGTTAAGGTCGTGTTGACATTTCCATTGTCCTATAATTTGAGGTAAGCTCTGGTGCAATATTTTGCACGTGAACATTCTTTTCTTGCGAGTTAAATGTTTTATCAGTATCTAGCAGGTTCGTTCGAAGAAGAAAACACATAATATTGCAAAGTTTACCACGAATATCAATGATACGCCTTAGCAAACAAGAGAGATTCCGTCGATGACGTTGCAAGGTCATAGGAATACAATTTCACGTCTCAATGTTAGATTTTGACAAGCTTGAGACATTTCTGACAGGCCCAGGCCAGGTAGCCCTTTTAAGATGTTTAAATGGGACAGGATTCTAAATGACGTCAACAGACGTTACGTCAGATCAATGCGATCTCGTTGATTGGCAGTAATACATCAAATAGGTAGTCACACTAGATATAAGCTTGTTTTAGGAGAAAAGCGTTGTGTGAAACCTATCCTTCGGTCTTATAATTACTTTCTGTCAAATCTGCGAGTTTTGAAATTGACCCCTACCTTATAAATCATTGATAAAATTCCTGTGTATCTGCAAAACACATAAAACATTGATGTCATCATATGGACCATAAATCAACCTTTAAATTGATACAAAATATGCGTATGTATGAACTATAGATTCTCGTACATGTTTGACTTAACAATATGCACACTTTCTTACACGAGAAATAGTCGTGCACACTTTTGTTTTCGACTGAGTATTTTATACTGAAGTTAACTGTGTAATTTGATACTTGCAGCGGTACAGGTACCATTTAGAATGTCGGCGCATGCGCCGATAGTCTTTAGTATGACACAGTCGGCCGCTATATCCAATTTATCACTCTGCTGCAATCGCGGTAGCGCATTATATGCGGTTGAGGTATGATGCAAAATCAAATATAACGTGTTTATCTTGAGAAGTTTGATCAAAATTTAATATTTTGTTTAAGAAATATCTGAAATAAAATGCAGATTGTCTTTTTTTTATATTTTTAATCTGTCTAAACTATATACACATGCTTATTTTCCTATTCGATTACAACGGGATGTAGGGACAATAAATGACGCATTATTACGTTGTTTTTTTTTTTGGCACGCAACTTCTCAAATTATTTAATTTACATAAGTTATTTTGAAGCCTTTCATACGCTCATTTAACATGACAATCGCTCCGCCTACCGAGGGTAGGTCACTTCATCACCAGATTAGCTTTTGTGTTTTATTTCTTTTATAAATCTTATGTTTTTATGTTTAAAGACTATTGAACAGGAATGTCAGATATTCACCACAGGGGTCCAGTTAGCCAGGCGTTTTCACAGCACGGGTCAATTTACAAAAAAACAAAAATAATATCAGACAGGGAATGCCACGTACCAAAAACCCAGCCTCCCCAAAACGAGCCCCACAGCACCCAGAAGTGCACACCACACACACACACACACACACACACACACACACACACACACACACACACACACACACACACACACACACACACACACACACACACACACACACACACACACACACACACACACACACACACACACACACACACACACACACACACACACACACACACACACACACACACACACACACACACACACACACACACACACACACACACACATACAAAGCAAACACACGAGGACAAAACGAACAATTAACGGAACACAGTGGGGCACCGCCTTGGAACGGTCAGTGGCAAAAACACCACTGGGGAGCTTAAACCGGTTTATGGTGCGCACCCAACCTCACTCTTACCCCCACCATGTTCCAAAGTCACAGGACAGTGTAAATAAAAGTAATCCCTGCTAGGTGAATCTCTAACACACGCAATGGAAACAAAAGGCATGGTATGTAAAACACAAAATTGCTCGTGTATAAATATATAAAAAAAGCAAACCTTGAGAACCAAAAGACGTATGTACTCAATGCATTTGCAGAAGGCAGAGCACCAAGAGAAACACCCTTAAGGGCCCGACGAAACAGGCCAGAGGACAGAAATCAAAACAGTTTCGTCCCAGTGGGATTTAAAAACTGCCCATCACAGAGTCCTCCCCCTCTTCCGTCAGACACAATCAAAGAGGGAAGCATAGCGTCCAACTGTAAACGGGTTGAACACCAAACATGCGGTGTGTCTCAAAACAGTAGGGTCGTAACCTCTTTTAACAAAACGTTTTATAATTTTAGCAAATACAGTTGGAAAATTGCCATGACCCAAAATCTTACGAAGTTTGTAAACCACATCCCCATAAAAATCGGGTTTTGAAATACCTTCTCGCAGAAGAGTCTTTAGATTACTATTGAATTTCAAAACCAAATCAGAATTACGATAGTAAATTTAATCAAAATATTTACGCAATTTGTAATAACGGTAGCCCTGTTGAAGAAGTTTATTTGTAATATATTGATTACGTTCATTGAAATCCTCAACATGACTACACGCTCTGGCAAACCGAATTAACTGAGAAATGTATACCCCATAAGATGTAGCATGAGGTACATCCCCATCCAAATGGGGGAAATTTACAATATTAAAATTAAAATCATCCCTCTCGTCATAAATTTTGGTATGTATAATATTGTTATAAATAGAGAGATGTAAATCTAAAAATGAAGCACCAGTATCCAAATTGTTAGTTTTAATTAACTGGAGTTCCCGGGGATAAATAGTGTCCACCAATTGACCAAAAAACGGGTTATCCATATTAAGAATATCATCCAGATAGCGTGATGTATTATTAAAAGCAGTGATAATGTCTGCCTGCGTATCTGGAGAAAGACTCAACATAAAGTCTCTTTCATAACAATATAAAAACAAATCTGCGACAAGGGGTGCACAATTTGTTCCCATGGGAATACCGATTACTTGTCTGAAAACTGCATTCCCAAACCTTATATAAATGTTGTTCAAGTCTGGTCACTGGTAGACTAGCTTCTGTTTATTATATTCAGCTATGTGCAGATAATGTAGAAATGGGATGTTAGTTCTACATAAATGTCAAGACCTTTATAAGATGTGATTATTTTATCTGATTAGTTTAATACCTTTTAAGTATGTTATTTCCAAATCAAATTAAATTATAAAATCAGTTACTCAAGCAAATACTTTCACTATAAACAAATGATGACTTACAGTTGTTATCACAAAAGTTAAAAGATAATCATCCATTAATTGAAACATAAAAGAAATGTTATACTTTTTAATTACTGCAGAATAACGCTTTCTGTATCTTGCACTATACTCCGAAAAACCTAAAAAAGAACTAACCTCTTCTTGGGGCGTTGGTCACATGGTATACGGTACCAACGATAAAACTCTAATTAAATACATACAACTATGAAATCGCAGTTATTCTGTTGTTATTTAAAAGAATAAATTTCTTTTATGTTTCAACTGTGACATTCATTTTTTTAATCAAAGTGATAATGGGTTTGCTGTAAGAGTAATAACTTGAGCGTATTAACATCCCCAATAGATCTTTAAATCACAGTTATTCTGCAATTATCTAAAAGTATTTTTAATATCCTGCAATAAAAGTAAAATGTAATAATTACATAAAACCGTTTATATAAACAATAGGAAATAAGTTATAAATAAATTATCTGTACAAATCAATAAAAATTATGGTCCTACTATTGGACTACATGTCAAGTCTACAGACACATTGCTGGACCTAATCAGAAAGGGGGGGGGGGGGCATCACTTATGAAGAAGATTTTAATTGTCTTTAAAAGTGAAAGTCCAAGATACCTTTTCGTAGTTTAATTTTGACAAACATGAATAGATGTGTTTCATCTTAGCTAAATCGTGATCCGTAGGTCTAACAGACATGTATCCTGGTACTAACTACTGGTTGCATCAAGTCATCAAATAAAAGTGATGACGATATTAGACGACAGTGTCATTCTATCTGTTTTACTATATTCTATTCCCTTAAGCAACTTCACAAATTATACAATTATACAAATTAAGCAATTAGTGGGAGAAGTATGACCAGTCAAACAGAGCGGCTTTGAGATTGAGATCAAACAGCTTTCGCGGTGACTTATTGAGACAAAACCTAGATGTCAAACTTTACATCTTAATTTACATAGACTATGTTACGACGTTTACTATAAGAATTAACAGCAACCCCAGTTCGCTTGAAGTCCTAATTTACAAAATAATTTTAATTAAGAGTACGTAACGATGTATGACCACTGAGACAGTTATTTTATATACATTGTACCAACTGGCAATTCACCGCCTTTTTCATTCTCATATTTCTATACTGCTGTCTCTCTAGAATGGCGCCATTAGTGTCACTGGTTAACGATTGTTTAACGAAAAAATAACTGAGAGTTGAGTAAGCAAATCAGATCGCAGAACCGCTAAATACCGATGGAAACAGTTCTTAGCGGTCCGGTGAACGGTCCGGTGAACGGTTTTGGACAGGTATAACCGAACCGGATCGCAAACGCAAACGAACCGCAAACAAAACGGAACCGAACCGCTACAACGGTAAAAATTACCGTTGGCAGTACTGAATATAGTCATAAAAATATCATAATGCATTGTGACCTGAACCTTTCAGCTACGCATACGCACACTTGCACAGAGACTGTGGTTAGGGAAGTAAGGCAACTGTAAATGCCAAGTAACTTTCTACTGATTCTTTATCTTTCAGGCTGCAGCCTAAAGTGACAACATGTTCCAGCTGCTGCAGATGTGTGTGTGTTTATAACACATATACAGTACATAAAATCAACAGGTAAACTTGCTCAGTTTTTATATTGTTAACCCTTTACAGGGCTTCCACTAAGTTTCAAATTAAGGAAGTCCTGACTCCAAGGCAACTGGATTTGGAAGTCCCTGTGAAAATTTTATGGAGTCCCCAGTACGCGAACCTATTGGACAACATGGGACATCATCATTTCATCATCATCAATCACCATCATCATCATCAAATACCTTACTTAATGTTTAAAATAATGAAAATGAAGAACCTGTCTGTAAAATAAACATTCATTTTGACCAAAGATCTGAATTATTCAATGCATAAGATAACATTTTAAGTACTTAATTCATACATTTACAAAGCAACATTATCATTATAACTTTATTGTAGTTTATTTGTTCCTATTCCTCTCCAAAATTAATATATATTTTTCCCCATTTTTTACAAAAAGATCCCCTCAAAAAGTCAAAATGTTGAAAAAAAATATTTACTTTATTTAAGAGTTGGCCAAAACTGTTTAAAAACGCATGTTTTCATAAATTGAAACGCTTCAGAATTATTTCTTTCAACTATTTGATACCTTACAGTGAAATAGTCAGCCAAATATCGCCGATTTTTCGTTTGTCACATATTTTCGCGACCCCGATTTTTGTTATTTTTTCAATGAAAACGGTGTCCAAAGGATTTAAAAAGAATGATAATTGGCAAAAAAATAATGTCATTAACATACTTGATAGATTTTGTTCTTTATTACATTTTTAACACAGTATATTTTACACATTTTCTAAAAATTTCCCTCCGAAAGGGCCCCGACACCTTTCCCCTCAGACTTAAAAAAACACTGTTTAATACGCTTTCGTTTGTTAGATTCGGCCGGCACCGAAACGACGAAATGAACCAAAGTACGTTGAACCATATCAGCGGACAAGCAGATTTACTTGAACACCTCTAAGTTTTAAAATTGCCGATTCACGGTTTTGAAAGGACGTCCAATTTCGGCAATAGAGTAGACCAAATTACCGCTAAATGTTGGGAATTTCAAACAATACCGTGTCATATTAATTGTTCACACTTGCCGGTAATTGAAGTAAAATTATGCCGTCACAAGATGTTGTTAATTGGCCCTAAGTATCACATCCTTTCAAAATAACCTGACAAACACGGCACCTGTCAATCATAGCCCACGGTAATTGCTGGGGGCGGAGTTTACGTCGTTTCAGAGCGAATCGAATACTGCCGATTGTGAGCGCATAGCGTGACTAATTACGCGTGGGCGGTCCCGAATGAGAGCAAATGTTACATTTTTATTATGTTTGGACGCTATGGGTCGGCGATTCTGTCGTCCTCGGAAATTTAAGGAAGTCAAGCGTACGCCGGGGGTCTTGTGTATTGGCGTACTGGTCCAATTTTATGGCGTATTTTACGGCCGGACGCTGCTTAACGGAAGCCCTGCCCTTTAATACATAGGTTTTAACAATTGCATCTTCTAACGTCCGGTTTGGGCAATTTGATTTCTTTGAATAGTGGTATTTTGCAAAATTGTCAATCAATTTAAATCCTTATATGACACGATTTTATTTGTCATCTGCTTCGGTGCATATCGTTGCAAAATATTCCAGTTAAAAAAGTTATTTTATCAAAAGTTTTAACCGTACTGTCTGAAGCCAGAAGACCGAAACTTTTAATATTTTCCATGTAACATTGTCTAGTTGTTTTCTACAAGTTTTGTTAAATTATATCCCATGGGTCAAAATGACCCCGCCCAATGGGTCACTTGATTTACACAGAGTTAAATGAGGAAATCTTCAAAAATCTTCTTGTCTGAAACCGTAAGACCCAGAGTTTATGTAACATTATCTAGTGGTCTCTCTCAAGTTTGATCAAATCATATCCCTTGGATCAACATTGACCCGGCCCGGTGATGTTGTACATGATTTTTATATGGAATCTTAAAAACGTTCAAAAGATAAACGACGTTGAACCGATTCGTTACCCGAGAGCCGGATATGCAGCCAGTGATATATTCCTTTTTCTGCAAAACGCGGAAGTAAAACGGTGGCGGTACTGTAGATATATGTTTTGTTATTTCAATTTAATTTATCCTTATCTTAATGTTAGTGTCACCTATACTTATTCTGTATAAATTATATCTCTTACATTTTGTAACCTTTGTTAGTTGTTACATGTACTAACCGTTATCCAAACTTGTTTCTTTATCCCTCTGTATTAAATTCCTAAACTAATCCTTATCCAAGATGACCTTATGTTCCACTGCTTCGATGTTGGTAGAAGACCATACAAGAAACATTCCTGTTAAGTTTGGTACAATTTGGTCAAGTTGTTTTCGAGAAGATTTTTTTCGTATAAAAACTATTGACGACGCACGACACACGACATATTAAGCTGACTGACGGACAGAGTGTTGACAATAGCTACGTGCAAAGTTGAGCTAACAATTGACCCTGGATGGGGCCAGTTGTAACCCCATGGTCCTTATTTGATACATCTTTTTAGAATACCACTAGATAATGCTACATATCAAATATCTAAGCTGCAGGCCAAGCGGTTCTTGAGAACTGTCACTGTAGCTCATTACTGAGCTCCAAACAGACAAAATGAGTGAAAAGGTCATAATCATCATTCTTGGTGACCATTTGTATCCCATGATACCCAGTTTCAAACTTGACCAAAAGTACATCAAGGCAAATATTCTGACCAATTTTCAAAATGACTAGGTGTAAAATATGGCTTCTAGAATGTCCACAGATTTTTTACGATTTCACCTGATTACCTAGATTTTGACCGCAGGTACCCCAACGTCGAATATAATCTAGACTTCATCAAAATAAAACATTCTGACAAATTGCCGTGATGATTTGATACAAAACATTTCTTTTAGTTTTCACAAGGTTTTCCTTTGATTTGATCTGGTGACCTAGGTTTTGATCCTACAAAACCCAGTTTAAAGCTTGAACCAGAGTTCATCAAAACATACATTATGTTCAATTTTTAAAGTGAAGCTAAAACTGATTGTGTGTTTTAAAGGCAAAATTTACTTAATTAAATATATTCGTTTGCGATATCGTTAATTTCTACCTATCAGTTCCCACAAGTGTTCGATACATATTCATGTTCCTTGTTCAGACTATAAGATAACATTATCATTTGAAATCAATAATCGTAGTTTCGCACCGTTTTCGTTTCGTGTCAATACAAGTATACTGCCCAAAGGTAACAATGTATGTTAGAAAGCTCACTGCCAGTTCTACTGTTTCACTTATTTCATTCATAAAATGTATATGATTGTGAACGGACATTAGCCCAGATTTTGCAGACCAGAAACGAGCCCACCAACACGTACATCACTGTTATGAGGGGTATCGTGATTCTTTTTGGAGCGCGACAAAAATCGATACACAAAAGCCGACACGACAAATGGCCGACAAAAACATCGTCAACGATTTTACTGTTAAATTTATAATGAAGATTTTGGAGAATTACAGCAATAGAAACAAGTTTGTATTACATTGTACATCAAGACATTGCCTACCGGTTGTTAATTATATATATATTAAAAATTATTTCACTGCACATTCACTTCAGACAAAATACCCAAAACCAATTACCTGTATTAGTCTTTGCTAAAATATTTAGTGGCTGTGCTTAATTTCTATACAAACTTTTATAAAGTTTGTACTTAACAAGCATACGTAGGAGGACATTTTTATATAGCTTTGCTTGGGGTATAGTCGTATGATAAATTATATAAGCAAAATTGTTAAACACCCCCAAATATTTTTAAAATGGAACAATTATTTGATACGGAAAATAGAAACGAATATAATAAACTGTGTAAGTGTATTAAAATAGATTTTAACTGAGGTAAGATAATTTTAAACAGACAGTGTTAAACCCGTATAGATGTAAGAATGTTATCAGCCTGCATTTGTGTGTCTAATCGTCCAGTATACATATGTTAGGATAAGTTGATAGAAAATACAATCTGTAGGTAGAGCAATACCATTTATAGCAGACGATTACATCTACTTATCGAAAATATCTCATGGCGTTGAGTGTTGGACTGTCATACAAACTGGTAAGGGTTCGAGTCCTGTGCATAACAATATTTTTTTAATCATGCATTAAAGTGACATTATGCGCATCTTACTGCACATAGTGTATTTTTGATTATGCCGTATTAGTATTTGAAGTTGGTGCTTTAGATATAAAAAATCGGACTGATAAAATGATAGTTGATTGTGTCTTGGTAGAAATGTCGGCAGTGGAAGGGAAGCAACTCCTGCATGCAGTTGTTTTTTTCTTAAATTGACTCTCCCAGTCAAATAAGAATATCAATATTTGGAAAGTTATTATTTCATACTGGTAGCGTGAAGAGTTTGGTATATTGGGTTAAAAGCTATTATTTCCTCTACGCTTTTGTACACACACCATATTCAGCTGGATTTTTACTTGAAAAAAATGCGCATAATGTCACTTTAAATCATGTATTAAAATAGATTTAGAGATTTACTGTTTGTGTCATTTGTTATGTTGTGTTCTGCATTATTTATTATCATTCTTTTTATTTTAATTGTCAAAATATTATCATAGAACATGTCAAGAATAACAAGAAGTTGTCTTTCATCAGAAGTTTCTGTGTTGTCTTCAGTTTCACTAACATACATTTTCGAACATGCAATTTCTGAAGCCATCGCTAAGATTTCAAGCAGAATAGAATGAAATCCTTATATTCACTTGCAATATGTACACAAATTACGACCATGTATCATGCACAATTATGTCATAAACTACTGTCTTGAACATGTCTCGAAGTGCAAACAAATGATTTCATAATGTATGATTATATTTTACACTGACAATAAATTTTCGTTATACAAGTAAAGAAAATGCAATACAAAAAATTTTCACTCCGCGGGATTCGAAGTAGCCGAATATCAGAAATCATGCCTAACAGTCTTCTACGCTAACCACTGAGCTACTTCTTCTCTGTATGCAGATGAGATTTAATTCAAATACAACATTGTCGTAGATGGTTGCTTCCCCTGCTTTTAATAATAACAGTGTCGAAAGTATGTAAACATAACATGACGTCACTATCAACTTATCCAAACCGACTTATAGTAGTCACACTGTTTAGGTCAACATTTACAGTTACTCAAAGCTTTTTATCTAATACAAACATTGAAGTTTGCCTTGACTCTCCACATTCACTGAATCCCATTGAAATTATATAAACTGGTTTAAAAAGTATTCAGGTAGATCTACTTGTAAGATGAAATTCATGATCGAATAGATCCTATTTCCAAGTGACTGAACACATGTGATTTTAAGATGTCTGTCATAGTCGTGACTACAGAAAGCTAAGGCAGGATGATCACTGATTTCATTCTCTTTACAGGATCTGCTGTATTTGTTGTAGGTGTTAACATGCCATACTGTTCTAATCAAATTTGTGAATATAATTCATTCGACATTCTCTTGCATTTGTCTTGAAAGCATTGCTAGCTTGATGTTGGCCCAATAATATCAATAAAACATGTCAGTGTTGGACCGATGTTAGCCAAACCCGACGTTGGTAAAATGATTCTGTTTGACCAACAATGACCAAACGTAAAGGCCGACACTGCACTGATAAGAACGTCCGACACTAGGCCAATGTTGGCAAACAGAGAAAAACGCTGTCGATGTTGTTCACAAACAATGACGTAAGCAATACTTAATACAAGAATAAGAAATAAAACACGTGATTTTTTAAAGTTTAACATAGATCAAATACGAGGCCAATCCGATTATTTGGGGAAGTATCTCAACCCTCGGGTGGGATTTCATTATCCACAGCTCATGAACATGGTCGATTCACTTATTTTTTTTTATTCCGTGACATACAATGTTATTATCATTACATGCTATCATTAACCTGCCAATAATAAACGTTTTGGAAAATAGGAAAAAAATATTTGCAGGACTAAGTTATTTGTTAATCGCCGGTAGCACGTGAAAAGCATCCAGTTACAATGTATAACACGCTAATCAGTAAAACTTATTTATCATACGAGGACACTTTAGCAATAGCTTTGCTGTAATTATGACCATGTTGCAGAAAACATTATTTCATTTTTGTCTTTTTTTCCATACCTTGTTATCCAATAATGCTCTAATTCGGTTCCATCAAACGAGCATTAATTATAAATAAACTACAGTTTCGCTACCATATGTCTTTCTAAAACCCATGACATTATACCATAATTTCAAGAAAATCTACTCTGATTCTCAGAAAACCCGTTAAATCTATTATATATTGGTCAATCAGAAAATCTTTATATACCTTTCAAATATAAACTATTCATGATGGATTATTAAAACGAAACAACTTTTACAAAGATTGAGGCCCTTAAGCCAGCTGTCGTTTTATTTTTGCAAACGCTGCACATACACGTACATGAATCCAAGAATTTCATTCTAAGTATGTCTTAGTTCCAGCAGACAAGGCGGCCAACAATATTATCATCATTTGACGCCTACATTATATTAATGTTTTACAAAACGAACTAAATAGCACTAAAGCTTATATATTGAGTCCTTCCGTTGAACAAAATGTGGTCACTGATCACATCAGTGAAGTTTCTAATTTGAAAGTTCGTATAGATGATCAACATATTAAACTTCCTACTATGTACTGGATTCCTAAATTACATAAACAACCATATAAAGCTCGTTTAATCGCTAATTCAAGCTCTTGTACCACTACAAATATTTCAAAACTATTAACATCTTGCCTAACTGCTATAAAAGCCCACATGAAAAGATATTGTGATAAAGTATACGAAAACTCTGGTAAACATTTATTTTGGTCGATCAAAAATTCTGGCGAAATCCTGGATAAGTTTAAAGTTAATAATTACAAAGTAACTTCAGTCAGTACATACGATTTTTCTACTCTGTATACCACTTTACCACATAATTTGATAAATGACAAGCTAACTGCCCTAATTCAAAAGACTTTTGCCAGGGAGAATGCTACATTTCTCGCCTGCAATTTCGATAAAGCTTTTTTTACTAGCTGTATTGTTAAACATTATACTATGTGGACCTGTGACGAAGTTTGTAAAGCCCTTTCCTTTTTATTGAACAGCATTTATATAAGGTTTGGGAATGCAGTTTTCAGACAAGTAATCGGTATTCCCATGGGAACAAATTGTGCACCCCTTGTCGCAGATTTGTTTTTATATTGTTATGAAAGAGACTTTATGTTGAGTCTTTCTCCAGATACGCAGGCAGACATTATCACTGCTTTTAATAATACATCACGCTATCTGGATGATATTCTTAATATGGATAACCCGTTTTTTGGTCAATTGGTGGACACTATTTATCCCCGGGAACTCCAGTTAATTAAAACTAACAATTTGGATACTGGTGCTTCATTTTTAGATTTACATCTCTCTATTTATAACAATATTATACATACCAAAATTTATGACAAGAGGGATGATTTTAATTTTAGTATTGTAAATTTCCCCCATTTGGATGGGGATGTACCTCATGCTACATCTTATGGGGTATACATTTCTCAGTTAATTCGGTTTGCCAGAGCGTGTAGTCATGTTGAGGATTTCAATGAACGTAATCAATATATTACAAATAAACTTCTTCAACAGGGCTACCGTTATTACAAATTGCGTAAATATTTTGCTAAATTTTACTATCGTAATTCTGATTTGGTTTTGAAATTCAACAGTAATCTAAAGACTCTTCTGCGAGAAGGTATTTCAAAACCCGATTTTTATGGGGATGTGGTTTACAAACTTCGTAAGATTTTGGGTCATGGCAATTTTCCAACTGTATTTGCTAAAATTATAAAACGTTTTGTTAAAAGAGGTTACGACCCTACTGTTTTGAGACACACCGCATGTTTGGTGTTCAACCCGTTTACAGTTGGACGCTATGCTTCCCTCTTTGATTGTGTCTGACGGAAGAGGGGGAGGACTCTGTGATGGGCAGTTTTTAAATCCCACTGGGACGAAACTGTTTTGATTTCTGTCCTCTGGCCTGTTTCGTCGGGCCCTTAAGGGTGTTTCTCTTGGTGCTCTGCCTTCTGCAAAGGCATTGAGTACATACGTCTTTTGGTTCTCAAGGTTTGCTTTTTGTATATTTATACACGAGCATTTTTGTGTTTTACATACCATGCCTTTTGTTTCCATTGCGTGTGTTAGAGATTCACCTAGCAGGGATTACTTTTATTTACACTGTCCTGTGACTTTGGAACATGGTGGGGGTAAGAGTGAGGTTGGGTGCGCACCATAAACCGGTTTAAGCTCCCCAGTGGTGTTTTTGCCACTGACCGTTCCAAGGCGGTGCCCCACTGTGTTCCTTTAATTGTTCGTTTTGTCCTCGTGTGTTTGCTTTGTATGCTAGTGTGTGTTGGTAGTGTATGTTTGTGTGTGTACATGATTGTGTGTGTGTGTGTGTGTTGTGTGCGTGTGTGTGCGTGTGTGTGTGTGTGTGTGTGTTGGTGGTGTGCACTTCTGGGTGCTGTGGGGCTCGTTTTGGGGAGGCTGCGTTTTTGGTACGTGGCATTCCCTGTTTGATATTATTTTTGTTTTTTTTTCGTTCAATTTTAGCTATAACCAATGCATAAACTAGATGGGTGTTGAATAGAACACTTATATCGCCCTCATACACTTTGTCAGAATAACAAAATAAGGCGGCATAACGACTCTTTTGTCATAAGTAATACAATTTTAAAGTTAGATGAAGACACCTAAAAAATGGCCAAGGTTAAGTTGTTGTGACGGACGGACCAAGAGTTTCCTATGTATCGCCTTAATTCCGAAAGGGCGACACAAAAATGCATTATTGTTTTCACCAAAAATAAAATGATTCAATACCAGAAGATTAACCGGTCTGAAAACGAGAAAACACTGGCATGATGAATATAGTAATTTGAATGCTTAAGTCACGTTAAATCTGCGAGCAGGTGACCCAACCCTACTCCGACTTTGAAGGGGGGTGGGTAGGAGAATCCATGCTCAATACCAGCGTAGACGTCTCAAGTCCTTGACATACCCCCAAAAGATTTCATGAGGAAAATAAGGCGAACGTGCATAAATACACCCCCGATTTATTAACGTGAATTAAAGAGGATGTGAAACGACTTATAGAACATATCGTATGGACCCTAAGTGTGAATGTGGCCATGTGAGCCAGAAAATGCAGGACACTGTCTATTCGGATAATGCTACTTCGGATTGCAAACGGTCTGTTAGTTGCAGTGGTAGTTGATCGCATTATTTTAATGGATGTTATCACATTGTTTTCTGTATAAATACAACAGCTTTTTTATCAAAATGCTGACTTAAAGATATGGTTTTTGATTGGGATAATCCAATTTATCACACTTGAAATTTAAGTGTGACTTTGACCCCGAATCTAGGAATCTATGAACATATTTCTTGTATGCATCGCACAACATTGTAACGATGGACAGTCATTTGGAAATCCACCAAACACTTTTCAAACGTTTATCAGCTAATAGCAAAACAAATTATGTTGACTCTCTAAGTATAAAGTAGAAAACTGTTATCATAAAAACGTTGAAAGTTTTCTATAGTAACTTAATTGTTTGATACCCCTGAACACTATTGCTAAGTTTAAAAAAACTCTTAGACGTGGTTACTGAAATGTATGCATAGTAGTACCTTGCACGCAAAACTGTTACCAAAGTTTGTTAGTTAAACAAGGACCATAATTTGTAGCAAGTTCAGTCAGGAATTATCTAATTTAATTGTTTAATACTCCTGAATAATATTTATTAGTTTTAAATAACTCCTATATTGCGTAACTGTAAACTGTATTGAGTCTTATACCAATCACTTAAAAAATTTACTGAGATGTGTGTATGATAGTACCTTGCATACAGAACCTTAAACAGATTTTCTAAGTCAAACAAAAGCCATAATTTGAATTAAATTTTAACTTGAGTTATCTTACTTGAATATCTGATGATATAAATGAAGTTTCAAATCAGTCATAAGTGGTTACTGAGTTCAATATGGCTATTATTTGTAATTAGAGTCAAGAGTAATCTAACTTGATTGTTGGAGACCCTTGAATATTCTAAAGATGTTTCAAATCAATTTCAGCAATGGTAACTTAGATATATGCCTGGTGGTAGCTTAAACTATTTTTTGTTACCAAATTCAGCTTGCATGCAAAACTTAAACTAAACTCTCTAAGTTCAACAAGAGCATAATGTATTATAACTTGCAATTAATTCATTCAAGCGTAATCATGCATTTGTCTTGGAAACTATATCTTTCATTCCGTTAATATGTGGATATAAATGGGAGCTTGTGAGCGCCGCCGGCAGTAGGCACTGGCTTATAAACCGCAAATGTCCCAAGCCTACCTATTACAGACAAAGATTGCCGTTGCATAACTATTTCATATGCAAAAGTTCTACTTATTTCTGTTTTAAACCGCCTTCTTTGTGCAAAACTGCACTTGATCAATATTATCGCGTTATGTTCTTCAGCCGGGGTTATATAAATTTAGGCCAAGCGATTTCGCCTTTTTACAACACAAAATACTTATTAATATGTGACTTATAAACAGTTGTCCAAGATGATAACTGCTTGATTTTGTGAAAGATCGAAATACATCTCACTGAAATCAGTCCGTACGCCACCCGTGCAAATTTCACTTTTGGTGCTTACTCACTGTTAAAAATGTATCTTCTTTTCACTTTGTTTAAACCAAAAACAAATATTTCTTTGGCCTAAACACATTATCTCAATTTTAGGACATAATTCAATTACCCTTGCTACACTATAAAGGCCATTCACACTTTGTACGAAGTATAATTGTTGTATATAATGGATTTATCAAACGGTGATCTTAGTGGGTATTTTTGTAGATCAGCTAATATATCTTTATCGCATTCGTTCTTAACGTCTGTCAGAAACTGATATCAAAAAGAACATTTTAAAGCTATCATTACAATACAAACATGACAAGCAAGTTTGATCATTTCGTAAAATATTAGGTAGGATTATATCATATAATAAGGGACTATTTTGAAAGAATCGACTCAAAATGATATCACTGCTAGATAATGCTTAATATTATTTGTTTAAATATTAATTGTTTTACCAAGAGTTTCACAATACAAAATATCGCACAATGCGAATACATTAATTATTTCAATAATCCCAATGATTGTTTTAAATCTTATGTGATAATACCTTCATGCGGGATTTCGTATAGGAATTTATTTTGTAATAGGACAACAGTGGTTTGCTTTGAACGTTAATGTCAAAGGTGATCCAGATAATTTGCCAACAATGTGATTTTAGATATTAGTACCATATTTAAAGACAATTGAACAGGAATGTGCGATACTCACCACAGGGGTCCAGCCAGCCAAGTTTTTTCACAGCAGGAGTCAATTAATATGACAGGTCACTGGTAGACATGGTTCTGTTTATCATATTTCAGCATTTAGTATTGCAGTACAAATTTTACCGAGACAGCTCAATAGTGTGGTGGGTCTGTAATAAGCTGGGTCTGTTTGGGAATCTTTACCGATTAACAAGGCATTGCACAATGACAGATGTACTAGACTTTGTTAAAAGACTTTAGACGACAAATGTACGGAAGCGTTAAAGGGCTACCAGTTGCGAGATATTATTTGCATATTTCGCTTTAATTTATTTCCTATTAATATGAAACATTTGGTCTCAAGCATTAGTTGTTTTACAAAAAGACCAGAAAGTTCTGAATAATTCAACTCCGTGGAATTCGACAACATGCTAGGTTTAATTTTTGACGTCATGATTTTTCACGAAGTAAAGGTTGTACCTATTTATTTGAAACAAACCGTTTTGTGATGACTGAACGTTTTTATCTTGTTGACTATTTCATTTTCACAAAGACTAAAAGAAACCGGTAAAAACGTATTTTGTTTCCTCGTGTAACGTAAAGATTTATGCAAGAAAACGTTAAACGATAAATGCTCGTTGTCCATTTATCAACTGGTTAGACAGCATCAATCTGAGTCTGGTTACGCAATCAGATTTTTAGACCGGTTTGCGATACGGTTTTGGCGACTGTTGCAAAACTATACGTTTTTAGAACAAAACGAATTTGACAATAAGGTTTGTGTTTTTGTTTTTCATTAAAATCTATGTGAATTAAGGAAACACTTCAGGCCTTACAACAAAAAAATCTTACGTTACAAAATAATAATTTCAAATCAATAAGTTCATATTGTATTTTGACAACATGTAAAAACGACATAATTAAAAGTCGACATCCAAAAAGATGAGTAGTTCAGAAATTTATAATCATGTTGTAAAAAAGTAAATGGTAAAGACCTAAAGTTTCGCAACAATAGGTAAAAACTAAAATTATATACGCAAAACTGTTCTCGTAACTAGTGGCCCTTTAACGTTTCCGTATATTAGTTTGAAACAAAACATTTTGTGTGGACTGAAGTTTTTATCTTGTTCACTTTTTCATTTTCACAAAGACTAAAAGAAACTGATTAAAACGTATTTTGTTTCATGTGAAACGTGAAGATTTTTGCACAATGACACATGTAATAGACTTTGTTAAAAGACTTTAGACGTAAAATGCTCGTTTTCGATTTTTCAACCGTGTAAGCAGCCTCAATCTGATTCTGGTTACGCAATCGGATTTTAAGACCGGTATGTGACATATTTTTGGCGACTTTTGCAAAACTATACGTTTTTTAGAACAAAATAAATTCGACAATAACGTTAGTGTTTTTGTTTTTCATTAAAATCTATTTGGAATAGCAAAAAACTTCAGGCTTTACAACAAAGCATATCTTAAGTTACAAAATGATAATTACAAATTAATTAGTTCATATTGTATTTTGACAAAATGTTAAACGACATGATTAAAGGTTTTAGTCACGTCGACATCAAACAAGATGAGTAATTCAGAAGTTTATAATCATTTTGTAAAAAAAAATAAATTTTGAAATACGCAAAACTGTTCTAGTAACTAGTGGTCCTTTCACGCTTCCGTACATTAATAGTCAGACGGATTGTTGATAAATTAAAAATAAAAGTAAAATATCACAATTACCTAAAAACAACAGAACATAAGTTAAAAATCAATTATCTGTACAAATCAATAACATTTATGGTCCTACTATTGTACTACATGTCAAGCCTACTGACACACTGATGAACCTAATCAGACAGGATTATAACTGATAATGTCACGAGCTAGATATTTGATTAAGTTTGGGTAGCGTGTTCAAGTTGTATACTGTATAGGTCTCTGGATGTGTCCCTTTTGATAATATGGCTTGGTAGCGTGTTAGGTTCAGCAATAGCTGCTTCGTTCAGTGAAATTAATCCGTTGAAATTAATGACTTTAATATAGGGTGAGATACACCCTTGAAAATATTGCAGTTTACAACCAATTCAGAATAACTTCACAGCGTTATATAGTCAGTGCAAATCTATAAAGTCAACTTGTTATATTAACAATAAACAACAGTAGTTTTAACTTCTAAACAACTTAGATTGTCACAGATAATGACTTCGTGAAAATTGTAGCTATCTATGCAAGACGAAAATGGCTTTCCATAGTTCTTTTACGCGCAACGAAAATGGCGGACCAGTAGACCGTGACTGACTATCAACAAATCCAAATAATCCAATAAGCAGTGCTTCAAAAGAGCAACAATAAATGTTTAATGTAAAAGTTCATCAAAATTGCTTCGTAAAAGTGTCTCTTTATCTTTAAATAATTAATTAAATGTTTTCCAACAAGGTTTAACAGCCGATAACGTAGTTTGTAAAATCTACTGAATAATCTCTAAGAATCAAATGAGCGTAGTTGTCTGTCGGAAATTCTGGTGTAAACTGAGCTTATCAACCGAAAATCTGGGCCTTTTATACCTACACGCTAAAAACAACCCAAAATTGTGGTAGAAGATGTTGATCAACCAAATTCGGTCGTGGCTGCTTCCACAAGTGATCGTTTCTCCCAACAACCTTAGTTGGTTTGGCCAGAAATGGTTTAAAAACTAATACTAGACTTTAACAGTAAAAACAAGAAAATCTGAAGTTATTCACATTATGTATCATATTCAAAGGTTATTTAAACCAGTTCTATACCTTAGGCAAGCTAAAAGATGCAAGGTTCTGTAGACTCGTGTTTTGTTTACAAGTTTGACAGATAGTTGTCCGTAACAACCAACTAGATCGGTCCACAATGCATTGCGATTAAATGGCTGCCACAGTGAAAAGTAAACACATGTTTAACTCAATAAATGACTAAACCTGCAGAAATACATGGACTTAAATAAATTTACTTGGCAGAATAATGCAGAAATGTGTGTGCTACAAGTTGCAATAAGATTTCTTAACATGGCAATGGATTAAAGTGCAAAAATAATGCATAGAAGTTGGAAATATACATGTACTCCGAAAACTGAACAAACTGTGATAGGAATTCAACAGTTCAAAAGTGACTTACAAGTCGTACAGATTTAAAGTAGCTTATAACCTGTATAAATGAGTATGTGGTTTTGATGTTTAAATGGAACTCAGCTCATTGTACACTTTATGGCTGGTTAACATCATCAGAATTCATCTAAAATGGGAATTAATTCAAGATTAGCTCAAGTACAGTTCATACAAGTTCATAAGTAAGTAAGTTCAGTTAAAGTTCTGTTCTATTCTGTTGTTAACAGTTTTGTTCATTTCCCTGAACATAACATTAAGGGGCAAATAAACGATTAAGAGATTAAACTACCTGCATTGTCTTTAAACAACCTTTAACTTGCATACTTATTTTCAAATATTAAAATGATTGAATACTTATGAACAACGAGAAATAATAGAAATCAGTTTTATTTCTGGTGTTTTCTTATCATTATCCCTGAATATAGAAATATTAATATTGTGGTCACCTGTCAGTAGCAGTCACTTTCATTCGGTGACTTTGGCTATCGCTATAGACAGGTTAGACTATTTCAGTATTTTAGAGAATCCGGATAAGTTAATAATGTCTTACAATAAACTTTGCAATCAATTTTTCTTTTTTTAATCACCTTTTATACGATATTGTATTTTTAGGTTTGATTTATAAAAAGTCCAAATACAGTCCATTCGCTTAATTAATACATTGATACACGTTTCGCTAGCGATGATCATTACGAGAGCTTTAAGAGATGTTGCAAGATAGCGAAATAAATAGCGAGACAACGTATCATTGTAAGTAGAAGTCAGTTCTGTCATAATCTTATCAGTTTCAATGTTCTTATAAATTCAAAGTGCTCCTGGGACTTTAAGATCTGCTCTAGTGTAGTGCGTGTTGATGTCTGTCGTCGTGAATTTTACTTAATTTTATTTTTTGAACAAAATGAAATATATATAGAACCACCATCGGCGATTGCATGATTAACACATTTTGAATAACTAACAGTTAAAGGGACACTCCCTACATCTAGCAGATTATGTAATCGAAACATATATAATGTGTTCAATGAACGTAAACTTATAAATAAATACAATTTCAAAGAATAACATATTGTAACAAAAATGCCTTATTTTACCACAAATAATCAACATAGAGGTCTTCAGTAATAAATCGCTATCAACCCATTAATTGTACAACAAGTACATGTCAAACGTCAAAGTCATTTTAGACCAATCAAGCCCGTTACTGGCTTAATTAAAGCGAAAAAAAATAATTTTCTAATACCAATGTAAGATAATACAAATCTGCAACAAAATCTAGTTCTTTTCAAAAAGTCGAGAAACTTTTACTTTTACAGTTTAAACTTATTTATTTTAAGTTAATTAGGTGCTCATTTTAAATAACTAGATTTGGCTTAGTTTATACTAATTTATTTTAGCTCGATTGTGAAGAAAGCTTGTAGCTTATCGAGTCACTCTCGAGCCCGCTTCCTGGAAAAACCAGTACTGGTGTATTATGAGGAGGTACGGTCGTGACCTTGGCGGGACTCGAACCCGCAACCTCCGGGATGAGCGGCAGACACCTAAACCTCTACACCACCGCTCCCCTTATATTACTAGATTTAATAAGCTGGTTTACATAAGGTTCGAACTTTGAAATAAAACGTAACATTAAATGGCTTCAGACACTGGTCAACATGTTTGCTCATTGAAAAAAGACAAACAAAATGTGTATTTTATACAATTAAATATATGGTTTCAAGACCATCCTGGTCTTAGACTAAATCAGGTGTTACCACTTTTTTGAGAACAATGTCAAATTACAGTAAGATAGTCAAAATTCAACCAAAATTATTGTTGTCAGTGCCATTATGTCGCCACTTTTCTGAATTTGTCGCATTTTGCGACAGTTGCGAATAGTGGAGGAGGCTTTAGACATTATTTTTCATAATTAAAGGAACAAAATTATATCAAGTGTAATCGGTTACTAAAACAGTTTTAAAATTATTCCTTGGATCTTTTTTCTTCATAATTACGTAATGAATTCGCCATTTTTAAGAAATCTTGTTATTCATGGCAACGGTAACTATGGAGCTGATTGTATTAGCAAGACTCGGTAAAGTGCATTGTCAATTAAATGGAAGACGGGTTCATATAAAACATAAAAATACGACCTGAGTGGTCCTTTTTGGAAGTGGGTCCGTTTGAAACCCATTCCACGACAATACCATAATTTAATGTTTAAAGTAATTAAAGGTATTTAATTTACCTTTCAAGAGTGGTCCGTCTTGTAATGTTCTATGCGTGCAAGCGACACTTTCTTTCCAAATATTTTGATTAATAACAAATTACTAAGGATGATTACGGTTTCTTTTCTAATAAATCCTTTTACGATGATGCAAGGAAACAACCACCACAATTACTATATTTCTTATATCATACTTTTCTTTAATTTAATGTACCTATGTTATATTGAACTGCCTCGTATATTGTGGCGAAGAACATAATGTTTATGCCACTTAACTACATAGATTTGACTTTTTTGACTTCTAATCCCGCCTCAAAAAAGACACTTCAACAATACAGTAGCTATTATATGAACATAAACCCTAGGTGGTTAATAATAATGAAAAATAATATGACAAAAAGATACTTTGAAAACGACGGCGTAGTAACTTAGTTAAATCAATATTTTTTTTATTATCCTACCATTACTGCTTTATTTGTACACAGTCGGCCTGTCGTATAAACAATCATAAACAATTCAATCACGCAAAGACTGTTACCTACGGAAGCACAGAGGTGACATGTGGGAATTTTTTTATATTATCACGTGGCCACGCGATAATAAAAAAACAAAAAAACGAAAAACTAAACGCTATCGCGTGGCCACGCGATAATAAAAAAAGAAAAAACGAAAATCTAAAGTTTTCGCGTGGCCACGTGATAATAAAAAAAGAAAAAACGAAAAACTAAACGTTATGGCATGGCCACGCGATAATAAAAAAAGAAAAAACGAAAAACTAAAGTTATCGCGTGGCCACGTGATAAAAAAAAGAAAAAACGAAAAACTAAACGTTATGGCATGGCCACGCGATAATAAAAAAAGAAAAAACGAAAAACTAAAGTTATCGCGTGGCCACATGATAAAAAAAAAGAAAAAACGAAAAACTAAACGTTATGGCATGGCCACGCGATAATAAAAAAAGAAAAAACGAAAAACCAAAGTTATCGCGTGGCCACGTGATAAAAAAAAAGAAAAAACGAAAAACTAAACGTTATCGCGTGCCACGCGATCATAAAAAAAGAAAAAACAAAACGTTATCGCGTGGCCACGCGATAATAAAAAAAGAAAAAACGAAAAACTAAAAGTTATCGCGTTTTGTTTTTCGTTTTATCTTTTTTATTATCGCGTGGCCACGCGATAACGTTTTGCTTTTCGCTTTTTCTTTTTTATTATCACGTGGCCACGCGATAACTTTAGTTTTTCGTTTTTTTTCTTTTTTATTATCGTTATGGCATGGCCACGCGATAATAAAAAAAGAAAAACGAAAAACTAAAGTTATCGCGTGGCCACGTGATAAAAAAAAGAAAAAACGAAAAACTAAACGTTATGGCATGGCCACGCGATAATAAAAAAAGAAAAAACGAAAAACTAAAGTTATCGCGTGGCCACGTGATAAAAAAAAAAGAAAAAACGAAAAACTAAACGTTATCGCGTGCCACGCGATCATAAAAAAAGAAAAAACAAAACGTTATCGCGTGGCCACGCGATAATAAAAAAAAAGAAAAAACGAAAAACTAAAAGTTATCGCGTTTTGTTTTTCGTTTTTTCTTTTTTTATTATCGCGTGGCCACGCGATAACGTTTTGCTTTTCGCTTTTTTCTTTTTTATTATCACGTGGCCACGCGATAACTTTAGTTTTTTGTTTTTCTTTTTTTATTATCGCGTGGCCACGCGATAACGTTTAGTTTTTCTTTTTTATAATCATGTGGCCATGCGATAACTTTAGTTTTTCGTTTTTTCTTTTTTTATTATCGCGTGGCCACGTGATAATATAAAAAAAATTCCCACATGTCACTTCTGTGCTTCCGTAGTTACCTTATACTCTCGATATACTGATTAATTAAATAGTATGAAAGCAGCACTAAGCAATAATATATATTGTATACATTGCATCTCTCATTTAACTGCAACTACAACAGTGTACCAGTAATTAAAGAATTAAACCTATAACGTACTTAGCAAGTTTAGCCCACGTGCTTCTTGAGGAGTAACGAAGTTAGAAGTAAGGAAGGTGGAATAAAGGAGATTTACAGTACAGCAAAGGCGGATTCCGTTTATGTCGCGCTATAACGCGGGAGGTTTTACAATGCGGGAGCAATAAATCCACGCGGCATCGCGCGGCATAAGAATGTAGATGCGGAATATAATGCCGCTTGGCATTTGCGAGATGAGACAAATACCATAGCGCGTTACGCGGCGTAAAGGATTCAATTTTCCTTTAAAATTGATGCATACTGTACAATGTACATGAACATGTAATTTTAAAAAGGTTTTATAAAATATAATTTTATAGGATTTTTGCATGATTTACTGGAATTTGCTATTCTCCGAGTATGTTTTATAATTTGATTATTGTATATAATTAAAAGTTGTAACATTTTCACGACTTTGATATGAAAATTAGTACTGACAATTATTTACCTTCTGAATGTTTGCAAATATTAAAACCGGCATCAATACTTATAAATGTACGGTGCTAAGTTTCTAAAGTTGACTTTTCCAGCTTTAATTTTGAATGATAACATTAATTTGTATAATATTTCAAAAGTTGAATATTGTACGGTACAGAACTGACCATGATCTGTTCAGATTGAAAATTCATGCAGAAGAATTTTCTGCTAGCTTATCAAAAATCTCGGCGGTGATTGCCCGAACATAAACAGTATTAAACTTCACACAAATACAAGTAACAACCTAAATTCTGTATGTTGACTTATCTTTTGAACCTTATTATGTGAATAATAATCATCTTGTTTAACTTATGCATTTAAGTAATAATTGGACCTGAAATCATTGAGCACTTAATTTTCTATTTAGTAATACGTACATTTGAAAAACAGTCATCTTAAATGCATTCAAGAAACACGCTAGAAATATACATGTTCTTTTACATTACACATCTTAATTACATTGTAGCCGCATGAATATTTTCAATAACGGGAATAAACATTAGATTTTGTATCATTTATTTTTTGGACGCAGGTTTGATTCTTTCACGCGGAGTTAGACATAAACATTTTACCAACGACCTAAGAGCTATGAACCGGGGACACAACCAGCTTCTGTACGTATAGGTGTTGGATGTTTTATGAAAACAATAAAGACGATATTTTCTAAAGATCGCACTAAGTGGAAAGAAAAATTTAGTGATGTAACGTCAAACATTGCGACACTAAACTGTAACATTAACATCTCGTACTAAGGCTTGGTTTCAACCCCGGACTTACATACTAGTATTACATATTCTCTTTGCATAATTTTGCTGATTAAGTCGCTTATTGTTTCAAAGTGTAGTAGCATCTTGCTACTATTTTTTCGTTTGAATGACAGTTAAAGTTGATTTGAACTGAAAAACAATCTAAGAAGGAAGGTACGCCCGTTCCTGCGGGCAGTTTACCTTACTATACCAGTACTACTTTCTTTCTATCATGGTCGGTACCAGGGTCGAATCATTGACTCTTAATCTATGTAAAGTTATAGTGAGTTCAAGTCAGCGGCTCTTACCACTAGACCACGAAGGTTGACCACCTTACCTAGTATCGTAGGTGCGGAAATTAATGTTAAATACATTATTGCGAACGCTAGGAATGTTATCATGCACTGATGTATATAAAATACTTTTAAACATTTCTTTGTAAATATTGAAAATCTCGTATAAAGCATGGTCAAAATACTCACTACCTTTTAAGTGCAAGGTAAATAATGTCACACAACATATGTTCTGTACCATGAAAAAAAATCAACAGAACAAGACGGACAAACACAGCCTGTACATTTTTAGGATTTCAGTCTCTCTATGGAAATTTCTTAGGAACGAAAAGAAATACGTAGTTTCATTACAGTAAACTCTGAATGTTACGACTCCGGATATAGCGTAAATCAGGATATAAGGAACACATTTTCTCGGCCCGAATAGTTTTCTTTATTTAGTTTATAGGAATATGTAATACGGATATAACAAACTCCAGATATAAAGGCCACATTTAAATGGTTCCATGGTGTTCGTAATAAACTGAGTGTACTGTATATGCCCACTGTCTTATTACAGTTATCATATTTAGGTTATTCAGTTGGTCATAAATTGATTGTTGGTCAGCAGTGAGAGGAAATAAGAAAAGAGATGAATATTTAAACGTTATTTTATTTAAAAAGACACAAACAGATCGACAAACTAATCAGTCCGTGTGCTATATATTAACTAAGAGCATTGGGTCTCACAGAATCCTCTTATCAGATGGTTTTCTTCCTATTTGTCTGATAGACGTCAGTTGGTTGAAATATCATGTACTTTGTCTTCATCTGCCAATATAACATGTGGTGTGCCCCAGGGATCTATATTAGGTCCTCTGCTTTTTCTTATTTATGTGAATGACATGTCAGCTGTTGTAAAAAACAAACTGCTTCTCTAGCAATTCTTGTGTCTGCCAAAAACAAGTATGATATTGAAAATTTCTTAAGTCAGGACCTGAATATTGTCAGTCAATGGCTCATATGTAATAAACTATCTCTTCATCTTGGTAAGACAGAATCTATTTTATTTGGGTCAACGCAAAGGTTAAAAAAACAAGCAAATCTTGAAATAAATTGCAATGGTCAATCCATTGAATCCAAATCTTCAGTTAAATATCTTGGTGCTACCATTGATCAAAGTTTGTCTTTTGAGTCTATGGCTAGGTCTGTAATTAAGAAATCCAATGCTCGGTTAAAATTCCTGTACCGTAAAAGTGAATTTCTCACTCTGCATACAAAAAAACTGTTAATTACATCACTTATACAATGTCATTTTGACTATGCCTCTTCTACCTGGTTTAATAGTTTAACACAGGAATTAAAAAACAAGTTAAAGGTCACACAAAATAAACTTATACGCTTTGTGTTGAATTTACATCCAATGTCACATATTGGAATTGAGCATTTTTCACGTCTGAACTGGTTGCCAGTTTCAAGTAGAGTTAATCAGATAACTCTCTGTCATGTTTATAAAATTAATTCTAATGTTGCCCCTTCATATTTAAGTGAACACTTTACCCCTATCAATACTGTTCATGATTATCCCACAAGGTTTAGAGCAAAGGCATATCCCTCCTTTGATGGTACAGGTTTTTCTATGTCAGATAGTAAGAGATATGCTCCCCCCTGTGGTCAAAAGTTTTGGAAAAAAAATCATTTGCATACAATGGTTGTTGTCTATGGAACAGTCTGCCACAAAATGTGAGGGATGCAACTACTATGTATTCATTTAAATGCAAGGTTAAGGAACATTTTTTAAGCTTAACTTGACTTTTTTAATGTCTTTCAATCAGGGTTTTTATACAAACTTCTCTTAAGGCATTTTGCTGTGAGTTTTACTGTGATAAATTGTATCTTCCTATGTCATACAATACTATATCTTAAGGACCACAATGGAAATAAGAGTTTGTTTTAGCTCTTTTTTGTGTTATCCTTAACATATAATGTTGATTGGCATGGCTATATTAATTCATACATGTTTGTTTATTGTTTTATTGTATGTTTTAATTATAAGTTGCCATGTAAATTGTACATTTTATGTTGAAATAAATCTATCTATCTATATTCACTTCATCCATATATAGTTCGGTTTTTCTCTTAAGTGAACGGTCAAGCAGTTTTTACAGTTATCTCTAATGAATACTATTCATATTGTATATTTCAGATTAAACATATTTTATGTACTGATTTCCGTCATTCGATCAGTCGCCAATGAAAACAATACTTTATTTTTAATTTAAATTTATACTAATTTATTTTTTCTGTGTTGCCAAACAAACTTTTACAGATTACATTCATCGCTCTCGAGACACGATGATAGAGAGAGAGAGAGAGAGAGAGAGAGAGAGAGAGAGAGAGAGAGAGAGAGAGAGAGAGAGGACATTAAAGTGTCATTGCCGCATACATTATACATGTACATAGAGAGTACTAAATGACAAGAACAAAAGACGAAAGTCCTGCGCTCACTTTGGATGTTACTTTTACATGTACAGTAGATTTAGCACTAATATACCGAGGTATGGGCCTTTAGTTCTACAGAATTTTCCTTAAATAAATTCGAAATTCGAAAGTACAGCTGTATTACTTCAATGATACGGTTATAAACACTTTCTGACAAAGGAACGCCATGCAGTTCATGTATGTCAGCCTTGTTTTACAGTAAATAATACTCAGTTCTGTCATTATTCTTTTAAGCATCCTTTTTCAATCAGCAACATTTAGAGTGATCACGATGCTTTAATATTATTTTCAACCTTTGTCTTGTTGGTAGTACACTGCCATTCGATGTAGTATATGTCCATCTATGCATTAAGATAATCTCATAAAGTTATTTATAATCTTCACTTTAGAAACATTACAGACGGGGAATATAACATATCTTTGATAATGATTATACATGTACTCATGTTACTAGCCTACCTATATGATAATCCGAGGTATTGATTTAAATTTTAAAAAATGTAAAGATACCCATTTCACAAAAATGAATGATTTCAGTTAGAAAATATCGATATGGAGAATAATTAAATTGAAGTAATCATTTATGCAAAATAGTCGTATGGGGATGAGGTATTAACTTTTCATCTCACACTTCTAAAACACGTTCATACATGTTATTAGTGAAAATGACCCCATCTCATGTTTATCAATTATGACAAAACTCTAAATTTGGCAGTTCGCAATGTTAAGTAATTGATCCTATCTCATGAAACGACATGAATTGAGATTTCAAAATGAATTTACCCTGGAAATACCATAAAAAGAAACTAGTTTCTGTAAAAAGCACGTAAAATTTGAAGTCATTTATCAAAGTTATTTTTCTTAAAAGTCCATTACTAAAACCAAATTGAATTTTCATTTAAATCTTGAATTGTTACAGGGAAATACAGTTTCTAAAACTTTACAATAGCAGAGTGGAGTATTTCCCTGTTTGAAATACTCCTGCAGAAAAACGAGTGAATGTTTTTGTACTTCCTTAAATTGACCTGGTTGGTATTTTTGTCCTGCTTCGCTTTGTTGCATGTTGTTAACAGTCAGAGATATGCGTTGCACATAATTGGAAGTAAAGTTCTTTCAACTATTATTCAAAATAGGTAGCTTATTCATGTACTACCTATTACAGCCTCTTTCTGGTAGACTTCTGGAAAATTACAAAGATATCTGAAAACTGGAAAACGTACTTTCGTTTTCGAAAAGGCAAAATATAATTATTAATTCTTTTGTTAAACTCAAATTTTCAAAACAATATGGTCACATTCAATGAGGTAGATGCCATGCTCTGAAAAGACGCCAAGTACAGTTCCAGATTTAAATGAAAATTCGATTTGGTCTTAGTTATGGACCTTTAATGTTGAAGCAATGAGAATTTCTTAATTTTTTGCTGAATTAATGTTCAAACATCACCTTCTTGAACACTGTATTAAAAAGGATAGGTCACCAGCCTTATTTGTGAGAAATATGAGCTTTTGTCTCGGGTGGGAGGGTATTGGTGGAGAGAGGCAATATGTTTATAACGCCACTGACGTAATCAAGATAGATAATCGGACAACTTGTGAGTAGTAAAACACATACAAATATTTTCCTTTTTTATGATTTATTATTTGATATATAACCATATAACCAAGAATTAAACTGAAGCGATCGTCTTTTAAAACATGTTCTAACAAGAAATGTGTTACACGGACAATATAAATAAAGTAAAAATTTGTGGAGACAAAAATTAGCAACATTTATAAAATCATATCCTTTTACGTCCCCGAAGGAACTTCGGATGACATATAGAAATCGATTCGTCGGTCCATCCCCATTCTTCGTTCGGAGCATAGCTCTAAGAGAACAAGACCTGTTTGTAAAACATGTATGCCCTCTTTGATGCAATCAGTAATTTGGAAAAAGAAATACATGTGGCCTGAAAAAAAAATGGAGGCCTTAAAAAGAACAAAAATTGACCTTTGACCTACTGACCTTAAAATCGATAGGGGTCATCTGCTGGTCATGACCAACTTCCACATCAAGTTTCCGGACGATAACTCGAGAACGTGTAGGCCTAGCATCTTGAAACTTGGTGTGGAGGTTGGTCGTGACCAGCAGATGGCCCTTAAATATCTGAAGGTCAGTAGGTCAAAGGCCAATGCCACCGGGACATTTATTTATTTTCATGCCACATGTATTGCTTTTTCAACATTACTGATTGCATCAAAGGGGACATACATGTTTTACAAACAGCTCTTGTTAATTTCTTACTTTTTCTTGTCCGGAGCATAACGCCAAATTAACTGAAGGGAATAACTTAAAACTTCATACAGATATAAAGCACAGAAATTGAAAGTACAGTTCTTAAGAATCAACACTCTATCTTGCCTAATTCTTTAATTAGCCCCTTTGTTACACTTGTCCGGATCATAACTGCAAAAGTACGGAAGGTAATTACTTGAATCTTCATACAATGAAAGCGCACAATAATCAGAAGTGCAGTACTCAAGAACCATAACTCTACCTTGCCTAATTTTTATATTACTCCCTTTGTTACATTTTCTTGTCCTGAGCATTTAGGATTGCCTCTTTCCGTGTTTAACTTAACATTTTTCTTCAAATGATATCTCCTTTAAAAACACAAGATGGAAGTTTATTATTTTTGATGTGGATGTTCCTAGGGTGGGTCTCTATAAAAGTTGAATTCATTATAGAGCTGAGGTAAAAAATGGCTTTACATGGTAGATTGTTTTTGAAAATATTCTCCAAAGGAGGAACTGCTCATTTGTATATGTTGTTTGATCAAGTTTGATAGTTTGATAGTTATTCATGCTATTTTCCACAAAATGGATATGTGACAGACTGGGTGAATAGTTCATTTAACATAGGGGGTTATGTTTGTGAAGAGGTGATTTCCTTGTTTTGTATGTGTTTTTTATATATTTTCTAGTTTGATTTGTTTATTTGTGAACATTTTGATTTCATATACATTGTATGATATCAAAACATGGAATTCAATGATGTTTGTCGCTTAATATATATAATCTGTACAACCCAAGTACATGAAACGTATAGTCCCTGACCTAAATTCACTGACATGCAATTAGCGTTGAGAAAATGCCCCACGAAAAGGAAAGCACTTATTGATGAGAACTCTCAATATGTAAGTCTTTTATCTGATTATTGATTAAATTTATATCAGTTTATGCAAATTAATGATTAATCGGACCTTAAAGCATCTAACAGATAAAAGCGAAATCATTTTGACCTATATGAGGTTTTAGTGTGACGTCACATCCGGGAATTTCCGTTACTAAGATTAGTGTGGCCGTCAACTGTATTGAGTTCGGCCATATTGCCGAGCGTTTATTGATACAGTATATATTTTTTTATGTCTTCTGTAAATGACAATGTTTACGTGTTAAATCACTCAGTTCGCATATATTTGGCGTGTAATATCTTGCGGTGCAAGGGAACTCAAACATTCTTCTAAAAGTGTTCTAGTCATATTATGCGTGATTATTGTGTGATTTTTCTACTGAACTACTAAAATACATTTCAAGGGAGGTTACTGCATTTGCATTTGTGATAGCTATGATCTGTATTATGACCCGCGGATATTGGTTGACAAAGGGCAAGTTAGTCCAAACCTGTGTATTGACTAGACAGAATGTATTTTCTTTTATTGCAGATATCCTTCGTGTTCAAGCCCTTTTGCAGCAGGTTATGTTTCACATTGACAAGTATTTTGCAGTGTTTGGTTTGATATTCCACATTTTCTTTGTATTTGACCCAGGGAATGAGATGCTTTGTTGGAGAGATGAACTCACATTTTCCTACATTTTAGCTCTCTTTACGCTGATGAGTAGTGGGCGCAAGGCGGTCACGTGCTTTTTCTTTAAAATCATTTCTTGGCAGATAGAAATTTGTGGACAGGTTCTCGGCATTGTATTATTGCATGCTATTTCAAATTTTCAATTTTTCTGTTGCAGTTGCACTCATTTTGAATCTTCACAATATCAAATTTTACTTTTTGTCACTCTCTTATTGGCACAGGTTATTGATAAAGTGACTTGCAAAGAACAAGAAGCAGTTTCCTCAGCTGTTTTTGACTGAAAGCGGCACACTGGTACGAGCAAGATTTACATTTGGAGAATTCCCCTAAATAACAACTCACTGTGGTGTTAAGGACACAAGGTCATTATGTTTTTAAAAGTAATGAAAAACTGGCCTGAGGATACTAAAACTAGCAAAGTACCATCTGGGTTGAGACAATAAAGAATTCATTAAGTGTTTTTTTACTGGAATTTGGATGTTTTCCTGTCACCTGTCACATTAACATAGGAATGCGGTAAACGTTAACAGTGCAAAAAGCTATGTCCTGAGGATTATGAGTAACAAGGCCTTTATTCATACTCAAAATGATATGACTGAATATCAAATGTTCTTTTGAAACAGAACTTTGATATTGAAGAGTTTTGATGACCTGAAGCATGGTAGTCTGACTTAGGAATGATGCGTATTTAGCCAGTTTGATAATTTGACCGTCTAAAATTCTGTACAGGGGCATTTTCTGCTGCACATAGCGTATTTTTGGTGACAGTTTTATAAAAGCAATTTTATTAATATTATTAATTTTATGACATGTTTCAAGATATGTGCTGAATTTTGAAAATGTTGACACTATATTTTCTTGGATATCATATCTTTAACAACTACCTGTACAATTAAATGAAAAACAAATATATTTTGAGGTAATTCTAAATCAGTTATTGCCGTCGTTTTGTTAGGAAAATTATGTCGATATCTGTTAGATTTCGATTTTAACAATATTTAAACATACTTCAATGGCGTCTGGACCTGTGAAACATATTTTGTTTACAACATCATAGTTGTTTATTGTGTTTACAACACTAGCAACATATGATAACAACTTATTTACTTAACTGAAGATCATTTACAGGTCAGACCATTTTGTCATTAAGTAACATGCAAAATAACTCAATTTTGTCTATAAAGTCATTGCATTATCACATCCGAACAAAAAACAGGACCAGAATATACGGTCGAAATAATCATAAAAAATACATATCACATTTCAATCTTCTATTAACAACATGATTATTATCTGCCCATGCCTATTCTTCCTCTGCATTTCCCCCACCACTGGTCCCGTGTATTGTAACTATGTAATTAAATCTGACTGTGAGACTGAAAGTTGTAAATAATATACTTTAAAAACACAACCAAGAATTTCACGGGTATTTTGTCGTTATTGCAGGTGTTATTTTGAAAGTTCAACACCATGCTTTTGCTATTCCTTGGTTTTATTAAACAAGTTCATTACTTGATCATGCATAATTTCATTTGTAAACGTCAACAATTTTGCATAAAGAGTAATTTTACTCGCAACTTTCTATGACTGGTCAAAATGGTTGCGTTTTTAAAGTTGTTTGTATTTACATGTGCGGGGCAAAACTAAACAAACATAATCCCCTTACACTTGCTGAGGGGCTACTCTGACCGACTACTTTATGCCATAAGTTTAGAACTGAATGACCGAATCCACATTTACATCTTACTTTTCGTGGTCTCCGACAAACAGTCAGTGGTTTAAAATATCAAAAAGTTCAGTTGTACATGTTTATACAAACTCTTTCAACTAATTGTATTCGTGAGCTACCATCCCGCAATTATATTGAAAGAAAGATTTTGACGTGCAGCCAATTAGCAGTCAACAACTTAGTGAAGGTCCGCAAGTTTCCATACATAATTGCTTGGTTCCAGTTCTCATCACATAAGCATACTGATACCAATATTACTCTATGGAAAATATGTGTGTCTATATGGTGTCGGACCAGATTTCCCCTTCTATATTCAGTAGTAAATAAAGAATTTTTACACATTTCCTGTAAGTCAGACTCATCCCCATCATTAACACTGTCAATCTACACTGAAGAGGTTACATGCGTTACAAGTAACATGTTGGCTATCAATAAAAATATGTAGTCACTGTACAAATTTAAGTAGCTTGCTTGGGTACACTTTGAAGTCTCCGATCCAGATATATAGTCCTGAAAAAAAGTGAAAAAGTTTCAGCAACCAGCAATGCAAAACAAGTATACAGCAGCAATAAAAATGATCTAATTAATATTGCTTCAGTTCAGCAAGGGACGGTTGTAAAATAGTGACAACAAAACGCCCTGTTATTCGTAACGGGTTTCCCTTTAAATTACTCGTAAATTACTCTTTCAGCCATCATGTTTAAAACTATATGTTATCCGATAAAAACGGCAGATAACCACTCTTTAAACAAATAAAAGATAAAAACGCATTTGCATACCTTGCTTTGATTGACAACCTTATACGAGTTTACTGATATAATATTATATGCATTTTCACATTTCAGGTAATAGTGACGGGGGCTGCAAAAGTGACCAATGAACGCTTCCGCAAAGAATGGTACTTGTTTTATTTGAGGCGGTTACTCTTTAAAAGATGTTCTTTATACGGAATATGCAACAAGTCAACTTGTCCTTAAAGCCAACCATATCAAACTGTTATAATTAACTGTTTTTATCAACCTAGATATTCAAATTATTTGCATCTTTTATGTCATCATTTTTTCAATGTTAGAAATATGTAGCTTATTATATCAACATTCTTTGAGTACTGATGAATGTGCAGCCTTTGAAAATAACTTAAAATTGTATATACATAGTTGATCTCAACATTGCAGCACAACCTTGGTTTCCCATATAAAATATAAATATTGATTGTCCCTATGCTCAAACACAGTTGAAGTAAAACATATGACAAAAAATACATTTCTTTCCAACAATGTTTTCAGATTGCGTTGAAGTCTTGATTGAAAGTGAAATAAATACCGTTCAAAGTGAACGTTCAATAGCATCAATCAGTGATTTATTTTCCAAGATTGTATATGTTTTAAAGCATCCACTGTGTTTTGAGTATCATTCTTAATTATAAACGTATGTGACTATTTGACAGGTAATATAACTAATATAACAAATTTACAAAAACAAATAAAGAAAAGTATTAAAGTAATGAAATTGCACATTTAAAAAGCGCTTACGACGATATGATTTCTTGTTTTTGTATGTTTGTTTAGTGCATATTTTCATGTTTCAGCTCTATTGTTCGTAAAGACGCTTTTGAAGAACTCAATGTTTCAGCAAACACTGCAGGCAGATGTTTCAAGTTCAAGTCGAGTTGTATTTTCTATTGAAAATTACGAATGCCATTGTCGAGCTCGATTTTCAGCGCTACCTTCGATTTCTATTTTAAGTGAAGAATAATGTTCAAGTTACACCTAGCAGCTTGGCATTGATTGTCTGTACAATACGTACATGTGTGCAGCTCGATATTGCAAAAGGACATTCGGTTTCTTTTTAATGTAAATGGTCGAGTTTGACATTTCAGTGGCATGTTATTTTGTTTAACTTAAAGTTTATTAAATACATTTACGAATATTTATGTAGATGTACACTCGACATTTTGTTCTCTAATAAAAATTGATTCTCGAGCAGGACATACCCGCGTTCAAAATATAACATATAGGGCATAATTATAATACCTAACACATAACTATAAAGTACGTTAGAGGTAACGCATAATATATAATAAATAATGCATAAAAATTTAGACAAAATGTCCCTAATAGGTTTCCGTATATCCCCGTTCATTTTATTAGACTTAGCAGTTTTATCACATTTTCTAAAAGTGCACTTTTCTAATTTGTTTCGTTTAGATTAAGTATTATCATTGTGTAATCTAATACAAACAGTACAAAATGAAAGGGATACAATTTTCAAACATTCACTCACGTTTGTGCAAATATCACAATTATATCACTTTTCGTGTAGATATATTCCATATCCAATCAAAACAAACAACCATCTTTGTATGATTTTGATAGTGATTAGAGTAAATAAAGGTTTTGTACTGTTGTTCTTATGGCAAAACTTCGTTTGAATTAGCCGTATTCGACATGTCTAATTGTTTGACTTCATAACAATTCAACCATGTTTCTGTTAAAATTTCTCTTCTCTAAATGAAAACTGACTTCTCTGCCCAAGTAAATGTGAAATTATAAATTATATACACGAAAATCTATCTAAGCATTCTGTTCCTTATAAGTATATTTCCCGCTGCTAGTTTAATGATTCTTGAAACATGTTTCCTAATTGCTCCATACAATTATAGTATCTTGTTTCGATTCTTTATATGACTGTCATTGGCACATCGTTTGAAAGAACACGAAACTTTCAGTACTTTAGCCTAACCTACTTCGCGCATTATACAAAGTACACCATCTTAAGGCAATATTGAAAAGGTCGTGCGTGACAAAATAATGGTACTTATGTCCAGCCTCAGTTAATAGGATTGGATTTAAGGTCATTTGTCACGTACTTTGTAAGAACGACAATAAGCCCATACCCCTCAACATTTCTACAGTTGCAATGTTTTTTCAAAAACGGTTGCTCTCTTTAAAGCGACAAGTCACGATCATCATTACATGTACAAATGTAGACTGAATGGATGTGCAAGCTGATAATGATCTGCATTTGTTCAAACTGCAGAACCACTTGGTGCCATGAGAGTAAATGTTGAATATTTTAGTCATCTTCTCTACAATTAAAGAAAACAAGAGAGTGATGATGCCTCTACATAACTCACCTGACATCTTCAGTAGCCATCTCCAGTTTTCCGACCGGACTTTGGGTAATCATTTTTAAGAGGATTTAATTGTCGATTTTAATGAAGTAAATGGGGTAAATGGATGAACGATTTATATTGAAAGTGGAATGCAGTGGAGTGCAGCTTTTGGTAATTATTTCACGGATGATCCTCTACTAAAATTATTCAAACAGGGTAAAATGGAAACCTTCCAACGACATGTCCTCCTTAACCACTGGGTCAATTCAACCAAATTTCGCAGAACTATTTTTGACATGATCCTTTGCTAAATGTGTCCGCCTAGTCGCACATACTGGTCACCAGGGCAAAAATAGATAAAATCTTATAACTTTATCTCCGATCTAAACCATCACCAGTCCCGTGTTAAATGCGCTAAACTTGTAATCAAGGGATCGCAGGTTTGATCTCCAGCTCCTCCTCTAACATAACTAATGATTTTTCGGATGAGACCTAAACGGAGTTCTGATGTACCGGTGCTGTACACCAGACGGTGTCTCTAGCACAGGAAGTTTCTGTATCTTGGATTAGCCCCCGAAACCTAAAATAACTAGTCTTCTGATTGGTTATACGATATTAACGAACAAACTCTAAAATACAATAAAACCACTGAGATTATTTGAAACAAACTTCACAGTATTGCCACATGGATGGTTGCTCATGGAGCTCTGCACAAGTTGTATCTTTGTTATCAGGAAGTGTGCATATCTTATCGTGTATTGAACTATTCACTTAGGCACACGTTATGTGACCAGCCTAGGCGTATTTAATATCCTATTTTTTGTTTATGATTATTTTTCGTTAAATCAAAATTACTTGAGCTTTTCTCCAACATCCAATTTACCTATTACATTACAATTCAGATATCTCCTTTTCCTCTTCAAGTTCCTTTTTTGTGACTTTTCTATGCTTCTTCTATCATTGGAACCTTATAATTCATTAACTTGAACAGGTCGGGCAATCCTAATATGCAAATTATACATATTAACTTGAGTTTCAGCTTCGTCAGAACAGTTTAACCGACGCCGATATTTCACATAAAATTGATTTAAATATATCTTTAATATAATCTAAAGTAACTATTATAAGTAATAATACGTTCCAAAAGAGCATTGGCACGCATTATACACGTGCTAAATATCAAGGCACAAAGCAAATCAGAGCCTGGTCAACAGCAAGTTGTGATGCAAGTATATTTAAACTTGAAAAATCCTGGCATATAAAATTTGATAGTAAAATAAAATATGATATTGA